>CM067376.1:104521608-104891440 GCA_034510155.1 Eucriotettix oculatus | reverse complement strand
TCAGTTAATAATCGAACTAGCAGGTTTTATAAAAACACTTTTATTCAACTCGATCCACTCGCACCGAATGCACACCGTAAACTGCCCCTCGCTCACAACCACACCATAACATCAGCTACAATACAAAGTTCTTGTGGGTAAAGACATGTCTACTAATACATTTGTTAATGTCATTGAAATTATAATAAAACTAAAGTTACAAACAAAATAATAACAAATAATGTGGCATTGCTCCTCTTCCAGGAGGACAGCGACCCGCTGTTTGTTTTCAATGCTATTGATGGTTCAGGCGCATGGCTCCCTGCTTGTGTGTGGAGTATCGTGTCCTGGATCACCACCGGCTATGGCAGTCTTGTCGTTCTCGCTGAGCTGTTTTGCTGGGTCGTGGTAGGGTTTCATGCGTGCAACGTGGACGACATCTTTCCGTTTACGCTTTCTGGACGATGGATCGTAGTCTTCGATTTCGTACGTGACATCGGAAAGCTGCCGTGTTATTTGATAGGGCCCAAAGTACCGCCTCAAAAGTTTTTCGGATAGACCAACTTTTCGTATCGGTGTAAAAACCCATACAAGATCCTTTGGTTTATAAGATACCGCCTTGTGTTTCGCGTTGTATCTTATTTGATCTTTTCCCTGCGCGCGTAAGGTTTGAATCCGCGCCAGTTGCCGAGCTTCCTCCGTCCTGGTTATTAGTTGTTTGACGTAATCCTCCTGCCCATCATCTGTTACTAGTGGGAACAGTGTGTCCAGTGTTGTCTCAACCTCTCGCCCGTGGACAAGGAAAAACGGAGTGAAGCCAGTGGTATCTTGTTTTGCAGTGTTATATGCAAAAGTTACAACGGGCAGTATAGTGTCCCAATCATTTTGTTCGAGGTCGACGTACATAGAAAGCATGTCCGCCAAAGTCTTGTTGAATCGTTCTGTTAGGCCATTCGTCTGCGGATGGTAGGCTGTTGTCATCCTGTGAGTGATATTGCACAGTGCGATTATCTCGCTCACCAACTTGGACCGAAAAACTTGACCTCTATCCGAGATCATAACACGAGGCGCGCCGTGCTTGAGAACGATTTCTTCTACAATAAACTTTGCTATCTCTGCAGCTTCCGCTGTTGGAACGGCTCGGGTTACCGCATAACGCGTATGGTAGTCCGTACATACTATTATCCACTTATTGCCTAAAATCGTCTTCGGAAATCTTCCTAGAAGGTCAATTCCAATTCTGTGGAATGGAGCCACTGCAGGTGGAATCGATATCAGTTGTCCGGGCGGCAGTTGTGGTACACTTTTCCTTCGCTGACATTCCCGGCAATGGCGCACGTAACGCCTTACATCTTTGCAGAGGCCAGACCAGTAGTATCTGCGCCTAATCCTATCTGCAGTCTTAGCGAATCCTAAATGTCCGGACGATGGTGCGTCGTGAAAATATCGTAGAATCTCTACTTTCATATGTGCCGGTATGACGACTAACCAATTCCGTCCCATTGGAATATGATTTCGCTTATACAATGTGCCATCAATTAAGTGGAATCCTTCCTTTCTCAGTTTTCCATTTTCCAGATCTTCGATTATCTTCCGCAGATTCTCGTCACGACGTTGTTCATCGGTGAGATTGGTCAACGCAGCTACAGCGGGACCCATGCGGTCCAAGTCCGTTTGATCATTCAACGGATTCCTTGAAAGGCAGTCAGCATCTTTATGTACACGTCCATTTTTATATACGACTGACACTTCATACTCTTGCAGTCTGAGCGCCCATCTTGCCAGGCGACCTGATGGGTCCTTGAGGTTAGTCAACCAGCACAGGGAGTGATGGTCAGTTACGACAGTGAATGGTCTCCCAAATAAGTATGGCCGAAATTTATTAATCGCCCAGACAGCAGCGAGACATTCCCTTTCGGTTGTTGAATAATTTCTTTCGGCTTTAGACAGTATTCGAGAGGCGTATGCAATTACTTTTTCAGTGCCATCCAGAATTTGCACCAGCACGGCACCTATTCCGTAACCGCTTGCGTCAGTGTGTAATTCTGTGAGCGCTGTCTCCTCGAATAACCCAAGTACAGGAGCGGACGTCAAAGCTTTCTTCAAAACATTAAAGGATCTTTGTTGGTCTTCGTTCCACAGGAATTTAGTGTCTCCTTTAAGAAGGTCTTGGAGCGGGCGAGCCTTGATGCAAAAGTCCTTTATAAATCTCCTGAAGTACGAACAGAGTCCAAGAAAACTCTTGACGTCACGGGTCTTCCGAGGGGTGGGAAAATTTGTGACTGCTCTAATCTTGTCCGGATCTGGAAGAATCCCGTTACCGTTCACTAAGTGCCCAAGAATCTTTATCTCCGATGCTGCAAAGAGACATTTCTTGGGATTCAATCGAAGGCCTGAATCTTGTAAACACTTCATTACAGTAACTAGGCGGCTTAGGTGGTCCTTGAACGTATGGGAGAATACTATAATATCGTCCATGTAACACAGACACGTCTTCCACTTAAGATGTCGAAGCAAATTATCCATCATACGCTCAAACGTTGCTGGCGCATTGCACAAACCGAATGGCATCATTTTAAACTCATAAAGTCCATCTGGAGTCACGAACGCGGTCTTCTCCCGATCCGCCTCGTCTACCTCGATCTGCCAGTAGCCAGTATGAAGATCCATTGTTGAAAAGTATACTGCTCCGCTTAAGCAATCCAACGTGTCATCAATCCGTGGAAGGGGATATACGTCTTTCTTAGTGATTCGATTTAATCCGCGATAGTCGACGCAAAAACGCCAGTTCCCGTCTTTCTTCTTTACGAGAACTACAGGGGATGACCACGGACTTTCTGAAGGTTGAATAATGCCCTTTTTTAACATCTTGTCAACTTCTTCGTGTATGATCCGTCTCTCTGCTGGTGACATTCTATAAGGTCTGTGGCTAACCGGATGATTATCCCCAGTGTTGATGCGATGTTTAACCGTAGGTTTTCGGAGAGCTATCGACTCTTTCCCGGATTCGAATACGTTGGAGAATTCTCTTAGTACGTCCTGTATTTGCTTTCGCTGCTCCTGTGTCAAATTGGCTCCAAGAAGCAACTGCGTAGCCTCCTCGTCGGCTTTCCGTCGTACGTCTGTTTGTCGTGTACTTTCCTCGAGGCTACAGAGCTGGCCCTCGTGTATTGTCTCGGCTATTCCAATGCAAATTCCTCTAGGGATTAGCTGCGACTGATTCTTGCCATTAGTGACCCAAATATATCCTTCGCCATCGCAAATGTCTAATATTGACGCCGGTACATACAATTCCCTTCCGAATAGCAGTGTCTTATTACAACTCACGAGCAGGTCACAATTGTCAGCGTTCGTGGCACGGACTCGGATTCGCTGTGCTGATGCAGGCGGAACAAATGTGTCTTCTAGTACGAATATCCGACTCTCGCCTTGTGGTACGTCTGAACATTTTTCACTTGCCTCGTCAAGGTAGAGTACAGCGTCGCCACAGTCTATGACGGCCTGCGACGCCTCGAGGAAGTCCCATCCTAGAATAACATTATGACTGCACTCAGGGATGACTATAAATTGAAATGGTTGAGTCTGGCCGTTAATACTGATTCTAAAAGTACAGGTTCCAATAGACCGTACCTGACTTCCGTTGGCGGTCTTCAACGTAATTTCCCTATCGTCTTTTATCATGGTCTTCTTGAACTGTCGGCGGTAAGCATCGGCTATTACAGAATAGGAGGCTCCAGAATCTACGAGGGCTCTAGCTGGCTGATCGTCGATGTCGATATTTACGTAATTCCCCGTCATCCTAGCGACTGTCGTCCAAGGAGGATTTTTATCAGCAGCGGCCGCACCTCCGTAGGTGGTCGCCCATCTCAGTTTTCCTGGCTGGATGAACGGCTGGATCGTCTGTATGGTGACGGTGAACGTCCGCGGCGTGCAGGTGATCTGCTTCTTTGTGGGGACGGACTGCGATCGGCGGTTCGGCTGTATTCGTCGTCTTCGTTCTGTCTTCTTGGTTGTTGACGTCTGTCGGCGTAGTAGTCATCAAAGATTTGCCTCCGTTCACGGCAGTAACGTACCACGTGGCCTGGACGCCCACAATGGAAGCACACGGGTGTATTGTCTGTAGTCCTCCAAACATCTGTTCGTCGTCGTGGTGATTCCTTCTGTTGACTCGAGGATTGTCGACGGGATTGCACGATATACGACTGTCTCGGTTTGTTACGGATCGTGGCAGCATAACTTATCTGTGGTCTTTCTGCGACGTACGCTGGTTCGGGCCTCGAAAGGGGAGCCATGCTTCTTTGTATTTCTTCTTTTATTATTCCCTCAAAATCTAACGGCTGCGGTTCTATATTTTGTGGCATAAACACTTTCTGTATTTCCTCTCTGACGATCTGTCTTATTAGAGTGGCCATATCTTGTCTCTCATCCACCTTCGTCATTGAAGCGACGTTAGGTAAACGTTCATAGCGTCGTGGAGCTATTCTACTCTGTTGTGATAGCTCTATGTGGTGGCACCATTTTATGAACTCCTCTGTTGTTGTAATGTTCAGGATACGAATGGCCTGGTAAATGTTCTCTGCGACGCCCTTCATCAAGTGACCAACTTTCTCTTCTTCGTCCATTGACGAGTTTACTCGATGGCACAGTGCAATGACGTCCTGTATGTAAGACATTGCGCTTTCCGTTGATCCTTGTGCACGCGTCTTCAATTGCTCCTCCGCACGCCTTTTAAGTTTCTGGCTGTCACCGAAAGCTGCTTTTATCCCTTCTTCGAATACGTCCCAGGAACTAAGTCGGTCTTCATTGTTTTCGAACCACTGTTTCGCCGTATCTTCTAAAAAGAAGTACACATTGGCTAAACACACTGTGTCGTCCCAGCGATTGTGTTTGGCGACCCGTTTGTATTCTTTTAGCCATTTGTCTGGATCTTGGCTGGTCTCACCTTTGAATATTGTCGGATTCCTAACTTGATGGCAGGAGCTTAAAGGTGAAACAGCTGTCGTGGTCGCCATCTTTCTAACCCTCGTACGCTGTTTCAAATAAACTCCGTACTCAGGTGGCAAATGTTTAAGGCGACGGCTTCTTCTAATGGGACCCGTGTTGAGGATACCTGGCGTCTCCACCAAACTGTCACGGGTCTCAGTTAATAATCGAACTAGCAGGTTTTATAAAAACACTTTTATTCAACTCGATCCACTCGCACCGAATGCACACCGTAAACTGCCCCTCGCTCACAACCACACCATAACATCAGCTACAATACAAAGTTCTTGTGGGTAAAGACATGTCTACTAATACATTTGTTAATGTCATTGAAATTATAATAAAACTAAAGTTACAAACAAAATAATAACAAATAATGTGGCAATACTACTAACTCATTCAACAAATGTGAAAACTGTGTATTATGATGTCACTTTTTCTTGCGATTCCACTTGCATGCCATACATAGGCAAGTAAATATTAATATTATAAAACTATAAATTCAAAATTTCTTTCAAATATATCATTAAATTGGAGACTTTTCCAGATAATGAAAATATGTCTTGTTTGCTAACGCTTTTATTTTTATTTCTTGCAATCATATTCCTATTATTAAAAAATAAGATCAGGAAAAAATGCAGATCCTTGGCTACCTTCCTCTACCTTTCATAACCTCCCCTTTTCAGTTCCCATCCTATGCTATTAAAGGGGATCTGCCTGTTTAAGGATTTCCTTTGCGTAGCCTGTCTCGCCCCCCCCCCCAAGAAAAGTTTTGTAGGGTTTTCCCTGCACCCCTTTCAGGTGAATCACTAGTCAACCCTTACCTGCCGTCATCTCCCTTCCGCATCCCCCTTGCTAATTTTTCAATTCCCTTCCAATGCTATTGGATATATAACTTGTTAATTTCTCCTTCGGTCAATTTTTTGAGTTATTTTATTTAAAAAATGGTAGCTTTCTGCAGTAATACTGCCATATTCGTCATTGTACTTACGAACAATTTTATATTATCCTATTTTCCGTACAAAGTACATTGTTAATTTTTAAAATGTTTGTGTTGTTTTACACGTCGTCCGTTACAAACTGACAAGTATAATAAAAAAGTACAAGGATAAATATGGCAGTATAAATGTCAAAGCTACCATTTTTTTCTAAATAACATTATTCCGAAATTTTCTCGGAATCGTTTGAAAATTGGGAAAATTATGAATGGAAACTAGATTGTAAGTGTTGATTGCGATTCCAGGTGAGATTTTAAATGCGGTTGGGATGGATGCTTTCTTTGCATTATTTTGATAGTTAAATATTTAATTGTAATTAAATGTTACGAGGATTAAAGAATATAAGTCTAAATTTAAACTAAACATTACTACTAACTTAATCACAATTTTGATTTTAACTAGGAATTATATTATATTATAGATCGCCAGAAGAAATAATATAATATCCACCACACATAAGAAGAAAAACAGAAGGTCCAGCAGATGATTAAATTCAAAATTAATATACAAGAAAAGGGATATGAAAATTAAGAATGGAAAGATAGTGAGGCTTGGAAAATAGGATGCGAGAGACGGCAACGAACTGCATCAAACTCGTCGTATATATAATAGAGTTTAGGCTCATGAAAAAAAATTTTAAAGGTGTGAACATCAGTGATAGTGCTATTTCATGGATAATAACTAGCACGACCCTCAGAATTCCTTAGTCATATAGCTTTTAACGTAGTTAGTGAACTTGGAATATCAATTAGTTACCTATAGTAAGTGGTTGAAACTACTTTGAATGAAATCGAGCGACGTAAGGGAAAATATTAAATTGAACATATAACACGAAAGAGGTTCCTTAAACGATTCAGCAAGCATGAATAACACTCTAGAAAGTTGCGCGTAAAATACACAATGAATCGTTTTCTTGTGGAATGAGTGACGTAAGGGAATACGTCACACACATAAACGCCTTGTGAATGACATCATATTTCGACACTTCACGGCTACAGACGAACAGAACAAAAAAAGAAATTACGTGAATTTTGACAGTATTGTATTGAAGTAAAAAACTGGCACACACGAGTAACGTACTTGGAATATAATTCCGTTTTGCAGGATGAGGAAGAGAAAAATTGCGTAATTAATGATATATACAGGACACGCATAATGAACACGTGAACTTGAGACTAACAAATATAAAGGTTTACAGGGAACCAAAATAACAGTAACAAGCAAAGGTCGAGTTTGGCACACTACCAAAGCTATTAACATTTTGCACGAGGCGAATACAGCAGAACTTCGCGGTACGAATAGTTAAACGTCTCCTCCTACAAGATTAACGAGTTTGGCCTATATTCCATATGCATATGTGAAATTGAACATACAGGATAAAACTGAGTGAATTATAAAAATAACTTGTAGAAATATGTGTGTGTCTTTTGTATTTTGTCCCAAAGGATTTTTATCAATTGCCATTTAAATAATAAAACTACTTTATTTATAAAAAAATATTATAATTATTAAATACCGGAGATTCAGGAAATATTGCTATGCTCATCCTAAGGCAATGAAAACAATTGTTAAAAAAGAATATTTATAAATTATTGTTCAGGTCGGCAATTTTGACCAACATCTGAAGGTTAATTTATACTCCAAAAAATTTATTAAGCAGTTTTATTTTTAAATTGCAACTGATAAAATCCTTTGGGGGGCCAAACAAACATAAAAAATCAGTCGTATTAAATTTATACTTCTTGATGATATTTGTTCTTACAAGAGTGTCTTCCCATTTTTATGTTTAGTGGACGTTCGAATAAAGGTAAAAATTAACATTTATAAAGATGTTCGGCACTCACACAAGCAACACGTGTCGAGGTTGAAATTCGAAATAAACTTTCAACACACACAACAACTCAAATAAAAGAAAATTTCAAACTTACTAAAACAATCTTATCGCAGGCACATATTAGAAAAATTTGATAACATTTACTATACTTTTGGATACGGTTTAGTTTAAATGGCATGTAAACTCATACATATTTATTCTCGAAACCAGGTCACGGAGTAGGGTTTAATTAAGTCACAGAATCACGTAGACTTTAAAAAGACTTTAGAAAGGTAAGACATTTCTAATACAAGTTTTTGCTTACACGACGTTATACACAAAATATTTCAATTAATTTATAAATTTATTGGGCTTCGGTCCGCTTCACCTCTCTAAAACGTGGCCTGTTATTTGGGCGCGGTAAGTGTTGAAGTGCTATTGAAGTCTAAACTCGATTAGAACAATGGACAGGCGCTTTAATCGCTACCGACGGCTGTGAAACGACGCCTGTCGGACAAGTAAGTAATTTGCGGTTGCCCCCGACGTCGCGTATCGTGGACTAATACGAAAAATAATGGAACAATCCTAAACACAAACGTTGCACGCTTTGGTCATCTTGCCCCACTTGCGATATTTTTCCATATATATCATAATGGATAATGTCTTGAATATTCTGTATTAAGTCGAACATTAATATGTTCAGAAACAATTAATATTATAGGCCGCAATGCTCCATCAGTAATGTTTTGTAGTTGTCCCAAGAGTATAGCAGAGCTACTAATGTTTGTTACATTAATATACTCTGCAACGATTTTAGGGAAATGTTAGTCACGCGTTGAAGAATTTCCAGCATATAGTTACCATATGAGACATGAGGGTCTTGTAAAATTAACATTAGAGGGCAGTGTGTGGGGTAAGAACAGAAGGAGGAGGCCAAGTATGGAAGGCGCTAAGCAGATTAGGGAGGATGTGGAATGTGGTAGATATGCGGTAATGAAAAGGGTGTGCGCAGACCAGTCTTAGGATTGAACACCACAAAATAGTTACCATCAATTATTACTCTTGCTGTTTAAATCAATTCAAATTAATATTTGAAAGGGAAAATATTATCGAGAAACGGAGACATAATCGTTTCATGAACCTGTATCCGACTGTATTGTCTACTTTTGGCCCGATCCGATCTGCGGTTTAGTTACATCACTCAGGCATTTATGCTTGAATAACACGATTTGCTACGAGTGCTTACGGATTAGACGAAAAGTCTGGCTTTAATACACAACTGAGTAGAAATCAACCAATAATCAGTGGAACGTAATTACAGACCTTGGCGACGATTAGTCGGGCATCTAAATTAAGTTCAGTTCCTATCACGAGGAACCACATTAGGATCATTTTTCTCAAATATTAAAGTGAATATAGAAGCCACAAACCGTATAATTAATGAGGCACTAAATCACAGTCACAGAGAGAATCAAGGATAAAGGAAATGAGCGACAGTTGTGATTGTCTTTCCACTGTCGTTTCGAGGGAAGGTCATCGTTTACTCAGAAAACTTGAAGGCTTGTGAGAATTTTCCAACGAAAATACTGTAAGCCCTCGGAAACAACAAACAAGATAACTTATACTCTAACAATTACTGCATTATGTCACCTAATTGAGTAAACTCAATTCACTCAAAATTATAAAGATAAAATGAATACTTCAAGATTAATTTCTGCCCCCGAATTTATGTCTTTTAATCGTCTCCCGAAATGACCTAATACTATGACGTTTTACCTCGAACGGCGCTGCAGTTAACTTATTCCAATCTTCTATTAAAAAACGAATATTTAGCAACGTCTGTTTTCTGTGGTCTTGTTCTAATTTTAAATTGGTGATCTCCCCTACCTATATATGTTGGCTTCTTTAATTTCTCGCGTATTTCTCCCCACGCTTTACCACAAAAATTACATTGCAACCACAAAATCACACGATGTAGATCCAATTCGACTGGCCGTCATGACTGGACTTGCAGCAAAGTTTTCTACTTTGTTGTCATCGCGACTGACTTAGAGCATCGCTAAAAGCACTACACTACACTTACACTAGTGACCGAGGAAAAGATTAAAGAAGATACTGTGAAGATGAGAAACACTAAGGATGACTTTTGAGGTTCTCTTTATTTCGAAGAGGCTAAAAATTTTTCCTCGGTAAAAGATACAGAACAACGGTCTGAAAGCAATGCTTAAAAAAGATCTTGCTGGTAAATATGATGCTGGTATGTTTCGTCAAGAAGAACCAGAAAATGGTAGAGCTAACGCTCTACTCAGGAAGGAATTGCCAACTACTAACCACGATAGAAAAAGGGTCAATATAAAATGAAAATCCACTTAAATGGTAGAGCGTTCATCGAAGAGAATTGAAAATATTATCAACTGTAACAAGCAAATTTTTATCGCCACCACAATCCAATGATCTTAGTGAATTGTTTAGTAGCGCGGGTTTATTTATTATCTTTGCGTAACAGGCTTCACCATGAAAGGCGGAGATATTACTTTTTATTAAACATAAGACTCCAATTTTTGACTTAACTTATTAAATTTTTAATTATTTAAGAACATATTAAAATTATTATCATTTTATTTAATTTATGAACCCATACGACGTTTCTTGAACAAATCTTAACATCCGCACCAACGGATGTGAGCCTTTAAAATCCACATTCAGGGATGTAAAAAACGGCATAAGTAACATCTCTAGTGCAGTTTTCTGTTGGCATGTGCAAAGTAATAGTTCACTGAGGTATCGAGGTTTGTATTTATTCAATCAAGTCAATCGTGCACACAAAAAAATCATATGAAAATAACTTACTCGCCTATATGCTTCAAGTAATCCAGTTGACAATCGTTTGAATTGACTTGTACGAAAACCGCGGTCCTTATTTATACAGAGATTTAAACATAATTGTACGCTTACAGTATTTAGTCATCTCGCTTGACAGGCTGCGTAACGTTATAAATCTATCCTGTTGAAAGTTCTATATCTATTTTAGGCAGGAGCTTTTTTGGCCTGAAAGAGAGGAAGGAAAGAACCTAAAAATTCGAAAGTACGTAATTAGAATGAAACTCAAATACACAATATAACAATTGTTATCGAAAAACACAAATTTAAGTAAAGATTTATTCTTTGGCTGCGTAAGAATTTTCATAACTGGATGATTTATAATTGTGATGGAATTAAGAACCAAAAGGTTGTCCACGTAGCTAGGAATTATACCAATAAAACAACAAACATATTATGACATTGATCCGTACACTTTTAATAAATTTTTTTAACTATCCTTGGAGAGGGGAACATTCCAGCCTCAGAATAAAAATCCACCATACTGGAATGAGTTATAAGTAGCGCGTAAAAGTAAATAATGCACCAAGGGTCATTTTACTATAGACATAGACAAGCCCTTGAGCCAAATGCTACTCTTCTATTAAAATTGTAGTCACATGTTTCTCTACACACATCATTACGTTCTTTACACGTAAAATAAAAGGCAAGTGAAGTTAATGTACAGGCAGTACCTATTCTACGCATCGGTGTTGCGTTACGATTAATTTGTAATATACGATTGTATTTTTAACTAATTTATTTAAATTTAATGGTTTGGTTGAAAAAAATAAATTTAATATAAGAACAACCTCCAGGGTTTCATTCACGTTAGAAGAACGTGGGCCCAGCTTTTGGTGCTTCAAATTAATTATTACGAATTAGGAAAATTAAAGAAATTCTTTAAGTTTACGTTCTTAATAAAATTAAGAGATTGCGAGAATAAATTAAAATTGTTTAGCGTTCCTTACCAAATGAGCCGAATTAAAACAAAAACGGAACATTAGAATTAAAGAAATTTCTACAAATTTGTCTGCAAGAGCAAAATGTCTCCCTGTCAAATCAAAGTAGAAGTAAAACATAACATATATTTAGACACCTCTGCCTCATTTGGAAGGTGTATATTCCGTGGTTGCAGACCTTGGATATACGGTAATAGTTGTCCGCTGATCTTATTGAATCAGTCGGCCAGCTGCTTCCTAAACTGGTCGAGGCACGGAGAGATGAATGCTGCCTCCTCGCATCGGGAAGGGCAAGAGACACCAACCCAATAACACGGCCTGCCTGATGCAAGCTTTCTAAGGCTTGCGCTGCATCTCTTCAGGTGAATACAGGTGAGGATCCTTAAACTGTAGGCCGGGGCCCTAATTAACCCTTTTCTGCCTTTCGCAATCCCCCTTCCCTCAAATTCCTTTACTATGATTTTGGTGGTTCACCCTTACGTTGTGTAACCCTAATAATACTCATATGCGGTCAGTCTTATTTGCGGATTGACTGTAGATACCAGCGGCTTTCGTATAAACAGGTCGCGAGTAGAAACCCAGAGGTTTACATAGTGAACCTCTATCGATCAAACTTCGAGTTTCACTTTAACGTAATACTTCTAAAAACGACTAAGTACAAATATTGTCTTTTTCCAAAACGATATTTTTGTTTATGATATTCGCATATATGATATAGAATGACGTTTTAATTAAATTGCATTACGAATACAGTACGAGAATTTCGATATGCTTTTACTTAGACATTAACTATTTTATTGATTACAAAATTATTTATCATCATTTTCTTGTAATGGCGCGTATAATTGATATGTAATTAATATATTAAAGCATAACTAAGTATGATCGAAAGACGTGCACTGGTTGTCACGAGGCCTCTGGACAAGGAGCACACCAGCCAGGTACATGGGACTACTACAGACCGGCCACACTATCTCGTTGATAATACAACACTTGGAAACAGAATAGCAATCTAATATTGTTTGTACGTAGACTTTAAAATCAACTCTTTCCTGAAACAGGCAACTTCCCTTTAATAGCATAGGAAGGGAATTGAAAAAGAGAGGCTGCGGAAGGTAGAGCAATGTAGCCAAGGGTTAACTAGGGCCCCCGGGCTATGGTTTAAGGATCTTACCCGGTGTTTCACCTAAAGAGATGCGGGAAAACCCTAGAAAACCAGCATCAGGTAGGTGGAGCATTCTCACGCCCTTCCGAATGACGGGAGAAGAGTTTGCTGTGGGGTCGCAGCATTCCCTTTGCCGTGTCTCCACCAATTTCAGGAGGCAGTTGGCTGACTGATCCAATGGGATCAGCGGCAACTCTTGCCATATGCCCAAGGTCTTCGACCCCAGTACATATACTTACTAAAATAAGTGAAAGTGTCTCGGCATGTGAGAACTTAGATAAAAAAAAACAGAGTGCGAGGCATTCCCGACATAATCAAGAGAGCCCCGCAGTCACTCTGGGGGCAAGCTCCTGCGAGAGAAACTCTCACAGGCACTTTTAAATTGCAAGCAGTGTTCCACAGCGTAATACGTATTTCCGGTGAAAATAATCCGGCAGACGAGCTTCCAAAGATTCCACGCGTGTGTTTAATCGCAAACTTTTATACTCTTTCAATATATCACCCGAATCCCCGACAACAGATTGCATATAGTAATTTAAATCGTTCTCGTTAAAAGATCAGCCTCGCGCCAATATCCAGGGATTTTAATTACAGGAGAGTATGAGCGCTGCGTAATGTAACACTGAATTGACATGCATAGTTTGGCGTTTCTAGTAACTGGGATATTGCCAAAAAACATGGCAACACAAAAGTTACTGATTGGAAGTCTTCCATGCCCCCTTAGCCGCATACGACCCCGGTAGCTTTCCGAAGCTAGTAACACACTGCAAGTAAAAGCTGTATATAAAGCTACCAATTAAATCAGATAAGGCTAATCTATACCAATAAATAACATTGAAGTGTCTGTCTATCTGTCTGGCTGTTCGTATGTTTGTCACGACTAGGCTTCGAAACGGCTTAACGGATTGCAATGAAAATTTGAGTTTTAAAAAAGGAGATTTAATTTAAATATTCGTGCATATTTAATTTCGATATATCCCAGAAGATATGAATATAATATGAATATAAATAAAATATTAATTCTGCGGAAGATTTCTTGAAATTTCCGCGCGAAAGCCGCCGTGTAAACCAACTGCGAGTTTAAAGTCCTCTTACGCGTTCCTATCATTGGTTTAGTGTCGTAACCGTTGTAATGCGAGTCGCTGTTACATTATGACCTTTAATATGCGATTTTAGTAATTATTTAATCATTAAGCGGGTGAAAATTTTTGTTCTTAGAATACTAAAAATATATTTATTCCCAATATTGTACCGGAGGTATTTTGGACTCTCTCGAGATACTAGGATCCTATTAAAGGTTAATATTGTGACCTTATCGATGTCGGTTTTGTTGTGTGTTGACCAAGAATTAAGTAATGTACAGGGATAATATTAATAAATACCCTGGTATCGCCGGGTCCCCAGCTAGTATGAAATATGTGCAAGCGATATAAATGATTTTTTTTAAATAATTTTGTTGTCTTGTTCGAAGTGATATCAATGACTGAATTTCATAACATCATCATGCTGAATTGCTCAGTTTGAGACGCGATGGTAATTTTTTTTTCGGCCTCCGGGTTGATTTCAGCCATCGAAAATAATAAGCAGGCAGTATATCATAAGCTGTACGTCCAGGTTTCAGTGTTCTCTCCTTGATGAAGGTCAGAACAAAATCCTTAGATTGCGTGTTACAGCCGATTGCAAGGTAGATCTCCGCAGGCAGTTCGCAGATAAGCAGTTCGTGAACTCTGCTGACTCTGGAATTACCAGCCAACGCATTTCAGGACAACCAAATTACATTGTAAATTTACTACACCCTCATATATAAATTATTTAAACACATTTATACCTCATTGTCATCGAAATTTCATCCATTCCGAACGTTTTTCTCCAAGTTTCTGTATACTGGGCAGTTTTAATCCTTATTTTGTCCGTCACGCAACAGTAAAATTGCGTCAGAATTTCTTTTAACAATGAACGGTTTTGAATCCAGGTGGTATATCAGAGAACGTCTTCTACGGTACACAAGTCTTTATAAACACATTTTCAGTCCTGCATTAAGTACGTTACGATAATGTTTTTATTAGGCACAATATCGTTGTATTTATTCGAAGGATACTTACTTCCCTTTATAAGATAACATTTCCAGCAACAAATTAAAATTTAAGTAGTCATAATTGATGAGAATTTTAACAAATGAGTTACGAAAATTAATGCAAAAATGACTACCGTAAGCAATAAGGTGATGTTTAAATAATATATAGTTATCATTGACTCCGCGGCCCATTCAGGGCCTTGACCTACAGGGTCGACTGTGGCCCGTCGCCTTGCATGAAACATTACGAATTTGGAGTGATCGATTCTCCAGCAGTCTTAATCCCAGTCCCAGTGACTATCCAAGGCCATGCCAGGATTCGAACCCGGGACCTCTGTGTTGCGAGTCAGCGACGCTAGCCACTACACCACAGGAGGCAGGCCTGTTATATAGTTATCAGCTCTCATACCTATAGTCATCAGACTATAATAAAGAAAATACGATGTGCAGTCGTCCGCTGGTGTGGGGTTGTAGTGGGAATAGACCGAAACTCAGTATGACATGAACTGTGTTACGGAAACTTGGTAGTGTAAATACCATTCTGAAAATGATAGTGCAAATAAATAAATTTTGTTCAGTTCGGGATATCTTGTAACTGAAAAAACTCGTCTGTAAAAGTTGAAGTAAGAACACCTGCCGCTGTCTCTATATCCTTTTTGTAAGAATATAATAAATAAAATAATTCTGGACTTTTCAGTCAATTTACCTACTCAAAATTAAAGAACGAGGTTTCAGTGCATATTCGCGCTTCGAGAGTTCAGCTAGGGTAATGAACAATAGAGCAGCTGTAGACACTTCTCATAAAATTCTGAGAAACAGACGCTCCACACGCTACGCTTGACCGATTGCACTGTCTGCGGGTCAGAATTAGAAGTTTAATTATCCAAGCGCCTAGTTGAAATTATTGCATGACCTTTAGTTTACCTAGAGTGTTAATAAATTCTACCAACAATATCAGTGAATACTGTTACTTTAAAAAACAGCTAATTTCATACCGATATAAAAGTTTTAAACAATATTCAATCAGAGAAAATTGTTACATTTCTTAAGAAAGTGATTCTTCCTTAAATTGGCGAGAAACATAAATGGCAGAGAATGCCATAGTTGCATTCTCAAGTTAATCAAATATTTAAAAAATACAATAAAAGGGTTATTTCCTGTTGTGTGATTTGTATAACTGCCTCATCGAGCCAGTGGTACAAATTTTGGTCTAATTATCAAAACCAATAAATAAAATTGAAGTGTCTGTCTGAAAGTATGTCAAATAAGCTCCGAAACGGCTCAACGGATTTCAATGAAAATTTGAGGGATTGAGAGATGGGTGGGGGGGATCGAGCATTCTCACGCCATCTATTGAAAGGCGTAAATATAAAAACGCGAGAGATGCTAATGGTAAAGAGCAGTACAGACGCTTGAATCAGCCAAAGAGGATTGGCTACAAGAGAAATGCAAAGCAGTTGAAGATTTCGTGGTGAAAGGAAAAACGACGCGGCTTATAGGTAAATCAAAGAAACATTCGGCGAGAGGAAAAATATTAGCAAGAACATCAGGAGAGCCAATTCTGGATAAAGAAGAAAAAGCAGAAAGATGTAATGAATATCGAGAAGAGCTGTATCAAGGTGAAAGTGTAGATCAGACAGTAATAGAAGAAGAGGAGTTGGATGATGAAGAGTTGGGGGACAAAATTATAAGGTCAGAGTTAGACAGGGAGCTGACAGACCTGAATAATTGTAAAGCGCCAGGAATTGATAACATTCCAGCAGAGTTGATACGAGCATCGGGCGAAGAAGCAGTATCTCGGATATTCAGGATAATGTGAACTGGAACAATTTATTAACAATTTTGAAGAGCACTAGAATAAAATATCGAGAAAGGTGCCTTATATATAACCTCTACAGAAGGCAGGCAGCAGTAATTAGAATAGAAGATCAAGAAAAGAAAGCCGTAATCAAGAAAGAAGACAAGGATGCGGTCCGTCGCCCATGCTCTTTAAAACAGGCGATGAGGAAAGTTAAAACGGAATATGGAAAAGTAAACATACTACAAGGAGAAGAAATAAAACCCCTACGCTTTGCCGAAGGTATTGTTGTTTTAGGGGAATCAAAAGAAGACTTGGAAACCATAATGAATGGCATTAACGGAGTCCCGGAAAAAGAGTTCAATATGATGGTTAATAGAGAGAAAACCAAGGTTGTGGAGTGTAGTTTGGGAAACTGGAATAACAAAGGGTGTAAGATTGGAAGGGATACTTTGACGGAAGTTAAGGAATTCTGCTACTTGGGAAGCGTAATAACTAGGGATGGTAGAAGTATAGTAGACATACAGAGTAGGATAGCACAGGCCAGGAAGGCTTTCGCGAAAAAGAGGAATTTACTTACGGGTAATAAAAGTGTGAATATTAGGAAATCGTTGCTAAAAATGTTCGTATGGAGCGTGGCGTTATATGGGTGCGAAACGTGGACGATACAACCTCCGGAAAGGAAAAGAAAGGAAGCCTTTGAAATGTGGTGCTACAGGAGAATGCTGAAAATCAGGTGGGTGGATAGAGTAAGTAACGAGGAAGTTTCAAACAGAATAGGGGAAAAGCGAACAATGTGGAGGACGTTGACCAAGAGACGGGATAGGCACGTTTTAAGGCACGAAGGTTTTGTAAAATTAGCATTAGAAGGAAGTGTGTGGGGTAAGAATAGAAGAGAGAGGCAAAGGATAGATTTCGCTATGTTGATTAGGGAGGTTGTGGGTTGTGATAGTTATGAAGAAATGAAAAGGCTTGCACAGGAAGGTTAGCATGGAGCAGACCAGTCTTATAACTGAATACCACAACAAAGAACTATTGTTGCAGCAGGAGTTTTGTTGGAGATCACGGGTTTGTTGTTGAGACGTAATTGTTATTTCAGTTTTGAAATATATCATAATGTGTTCTCTTTTAGTTGCTGTACTACACAAATTTGTAAATCACTATTCAGATAAAATTATAGTTTTATAATATATATTTAAATATCCGTCCTAATACAGCCAAGGTAGATTTCCGGCGACAAAGCCGAGTAACAGACTCGCGGCTGGGGGCAGAGGTTTGAAACCGGGAACTGACCCCGGAAAATGGGGGCTTATGGTATCTGTAGTATAATTAAGTTCCGCGCGAACGAAGTCGCGGGCATGGCTAGTATATAATAATTATCTATTCCTGAGGTTACTGAACTCTGTGATGGAATGAGGATTATTTATTTGTGGATAATGCGAGAATATTCACTTAAAATAAACTGAACTCCCGTGATAAAGGTCTATAATGTCTAAATTCACACTGAAGTGAAATTAATCTGCGAATAATAAGTTTACTAGATCACGAAGACCACACAATCTTGTTCGACGAGGTTTATTTACTGTACGCCCAAAGCTTTTATAAGCGGAACTCAAATTGATGACCTAACTGGGATTTTATATTTTAGCTCTTCTAGTCAATAAAGTGAACCAATCACACTTTCCTACATCAATGAGGTACGAGTGAGAAGTTGCGGGGCAAGAATCGAGAGTTGCAACGGTGTTACTAGATCAGAAAGTTTAGAAAGTCAGCGTAATGGGAAATACTCCGAACATGCAAATAAATGAGACGAGGCATGCAATCTGCGTCGCCGCATTTATTCGCAAAACGTCCAAAGATTCATTGCGTATTTTAAAAAAGTTAACTTATATTTCACAAACGTATTTCCTGTAACTTATTAAAAATATATTCATTAAAGTTAACCAATATATAAAGAAGTTGTGAATTAAACTGGCAAAATAAGGTGAAAAATGATGTTGCAGCAAATCTTGTTGCTTTCCTCAGATGTAGATAAGTTAGAGCTATTTAATGAAATTCGAAAAGTATCACTCAAGTAAAGATATTGAATAACATGAAAATATCTCTTATAATAAACCTTATTACATGTGTGTAAAGTTTTGGGTTCGAAATACTTTTGTCTGTCGGTGAAGAATATGAGAATCGCGGCAGAGAGTAAAGGGCTGAGTCAGGGAGAGTGAATGAGTTGTTCATGTGGGGTATGCGTTGGAATAAGCGGTGCATTTACTTTTTTTTTTCAATTTAAAGAATACAAAACTTTGTATTTATATCGTAACACAATTCGTTGAAATATATATTACTTTACTTGAGTGTGTTATTTCGCCATTCGGACAGCAGAAAATAGCATTATCATTGTCAAAATTTAGTATCCGTTTGAATTGTACTCATTGTCAGTCGTAAGTGTATGTAACCGTGAACGAAAAGGAAGCAGATTAGTAAGAAGTTACTATCACTTCACCTTCATCCCACGAAATTCGCACTACTTCATTGAATTGAAAGGCGACTCTGAGAAGAGTCCATGGCGTCATCGTGACGTAATCTGAACTACGTTTAGTTTGGTCGAAAAAGTGAGCCACTGGCGCCCGTTCTGACCTACAGCATTGAAAGATTGATTGTTATTAATTTAAACGATGTAAAATAGGTTAGGATTGTTACACTTACTACCCCTTGTTGTATATCCTGACATCTTTACTTTAAAATCAATATATTTAATTTGGTATTACGTCTAGTGAGTCATGCAGCAAGAATTTCAATATCTACAACTTATCTAAATTTTGTAAAGCAACAAGGATTTTGTGATGGTTATTTTACAACCTTATATCGTCTGTTTATTTGGCTACTTGCTTATCTTTTTGTTAAATCTGAAATTTATATTCACTAATAATTGTGTGTTTCGTCCGTAACCTACTGGAATTATTACCATAGTGCTACAATTTTTATTCTAATAAATTTACCTTCCAGCAGTCTCGCGGGGATCAATACAGATGTTTGAGGGTTATAAGAATATTATGCACCCAAGCTAGGGAACATTGTAAACCTCTCTTTTTATAGGAATAGTAATCCCAACGTTTCTTTACATAAAAAACCTTAGGAAATGTAAAAGTTTGGAGTTGATAATCCACAGTGAAGGTTACACCCAAAATATTTTAAGCAATTGTATGCTCCATGAATTCGTCGTGTAGTTTGTAATTTACGCCGTCACAATTGTCTCTCACTTTTGGATGCATTTATTTTTGTCGAATTCTGAATGAAGGACAACAACGACGTTTGGCTGTTTAATTTCCCTATTAATAATGCAATAGTCCGCTGTGAGTTTTTATATCGGATTCTGACGGTAAAATCGCTTACATAATCTAAAAACCATTTGGCCCTATAACGCTTCCTTGGGGCACGCCAGAAGTTATTTCAACAGAATCAGACCTTCTGGAATTACTTCAACTTTGAGTTTTTTCCCTTTAAAAAGTTCCAAGTTTGTAAGAAACGCAAATATCACGAAAGGGAAACCAAAAATCACTTAATTCTTAGTTCAAATAAATAAACATCGATCATCTTAACGAAAGCAGTAACCATTGTTCCGGAATCGTAACATTCGATCGGAAGATATAAAAAATGTGAACAATATTAAGCAGTACAAAAAAATTGTAAAATTCTATTGGCATTAGGTGCATGTTATTCTGCTCCTGAGTTTACCAATCGATCTGTTTACACTTACAAGCAATTTTCTTGTAATGGTGCTGGATCAGTGTTGTACATACTATAGATTTTTATCGCGTCACTAATTGCCCTTATGCCTCCTCTTGTACGATCCCTAAAGCGTCTGGATTCGTATAAAGGTTAATTGTGAAGTTTATTTATTTTACAAACATTATCACTCTACCTGAACTTTTTATTTAATCTTTTACTGGAAAATTTTATATAATTTCTGGTTTACATAGTTTTTGTACTTTCGTAGCTTATACTCGCTGTTTCATGGCTGTTTCATGGCTTGTCTCATTTCCTCAGTACAGCTCAAGTGGATTCAATAAATATATCTAAATCTGTGTTGAGAATTGGACAGAAACAATCGGGAGATGTCTGTCTGCTTACTTATATTCCTTTAGTCACTACCGGGAAATTAGACGTATGGGAATATCTACACAATTACGAAATATGGGACTTTCGGTCCCTAGATCGAACCTCTGTTAAATTCACTACTGAAATGGCTTCAATTGCCCGTCGGAGCTCTAATTGACATCTCCATAAAAACTCTCACCCGACTAATTTCCCAGTCGCGGCTGTAGTTGAAGATAAATTGTTGAAGACGTTTCGTGTACGTAGCAATAGCGGTGGATATTTTTGTTCGAATGTCGAATTTTCAGGGTTTTACTCAAGTTTGCTACTTCCATCTAATGCTTAGTCTGTTTCCATCGAAAATTCACCGTATCTTCGCATTTTTTTAGACGCTAAACGCCCTAATATATTATTATCAACACAATCTACTATAATAAATATGGAGGAATACTAATTTTAATAATTAAAATTATGTTAATATTTTATGATAATTTCAATAAACAATTTAACAAAACGGAACATATTTAAAATAATAATTACAAATTTTTATTAGTTTCATGATTACGCCGGCACTTATTTTCAATAATAACTACACATATATTATTAAAGATCGAACATGTATTTACAAAATGATGTATATTAATTACTTAAACACTAACATTTTTAAAACTTTATGGGCCTTCTCATAGAACAGAACTAATCCACTCAGACCTGACAGCAAACAGCAAATTACAAAAAGGTACAGAGGCAGTAGTTTATCTAATCGGCTCTCCACTTCTTCCTGGTTCGTCCTCCCTCCAGATCAAAGCTGCCGATCACCGCTCTCGCACCATCTGGCCAATTCTCATCTCAAACGCTCTCGACCACCAATCTGTGTCTCCACCAATCAATCTCCACAATCTCAACATCTCTCCAACAGTCTGTTCATTCCATTCTCTACCACCAATCTCATCCCAAAAATTTCCCCGCCTGCCTATTTAAAACTTCTTCCGCACTTCTGCGACATCTATCACCAAGGTGGCACGGATGGATCTCCTCCAATAATATCCATGGTTACACTAGGGGAAAACATGCCGCCCGGTCGCCGATTCTCACACAATTTTGGGAAACTCCCGAGCCGAGTCTAGGTTTTATAGCCTAAGAGTCAACCGCTGTCTTCTTTGTTTTGATTCCACCGCCAAAGCCCGAGCAACTGTATCTGTTCGTTACACTACATAATAAAAATGATGTATGTTGGTGTGTTTGTATATTCTTTTAACATATTTTTTGCGTCGACGAGGAAGGAATTAGTTAAAAATTATGCAAATATTTAGCCACGCAAAAGTCTGTGACGTTACTAGCATTGAAACCGAGAATAAAGGGAAATAGTCCATATTGCGTTCCTACAGTTATCAATTATATCCAGGAATACAAACGCTAGGAACACGAGATCATAAAAAAATGCTAAAGATTTTTTGAAATACCTAATTTTTTTATGTCAGGAAAGGATATTTTTATTATTTAAGGGTAGTTGTCCAAGATTCTTCTCGTTAAATTAAAATAACTTTATTCACGAAACATTAGGCCTCTGGCCATTTTCAACTAAGAGGATTTTAACCTTATTTCCTTTAAAACCCTGAGTTTTATGGTTTGAAACAAGATTCTTTTTAGGATATATGGTAAACATGCAGGCACGTGTCGAGTAACCTAAGTATCTTTTTCGGTTTTTTATATCAATTTCGTAAAATAATCTAGTTAAATGTTTATTTGTCACAGTTGAAAATAGCGGGAGGTCTAATGATTCGATAATATATTTATTTTAATTTAATGAGAATATCTTGGTAAATTTCACTTAATTACGTAAGTGGGTACATTTCCGTTTCATTTAGAACAGGGTTTTCAATGCTTTCACGAAATCTCGACCAATGATTATGCTTTCAAGTTCAACGTTTGCCCAGGAAATATCAGAGGAAGATAAAAAATAAAACTTGGAATTAAGAGACATTTCGCCAATGCAAGCCAAAAATAAAGATAAAAAATGAAATAGTTAGTACAGTACAAAAATTGTATAAGTGATAATTATTGATAATCTAATTATTATTTCTTATTGAAGACTTGGCGGGTTTCAATACTTCTTCGTATTTGGCTCGTATATTGTTCATTATTCATACTTTAATACTTTTTACGGTCGCGGCAGTTGTTAATTTAAAAAATATTAATTTGAACCTCTTCTCGATTTCCTCCAAAATTTGCGTTAGTGTTGGCTGCTCAATATGCAATCATTTTATGTTTTAGTTTTTATCATCATATTAATAATGGAGCTGACAATTATTTCAGAACTTTCGCGGGGCAAAGAAACGTATCCTAAAATTCTAATTTTTATTCCAGTTTCCGAATCAAAAAATCTAATAATTGATAGAAATAACTTTATATCCTTATGATAATATGCGTCAGAATATATGGATACAAAATTAATTTTTTCTCGATTTATAGGGAAATTATATTACACACAATTGCCAGGCAAATTTTTGACAGCTTGTGACGTACAGATCCATAGATCTGAAGTAATTGTTGTGATTAATAGCACGAAAAGGTGTAAGTCCTTCTGCTACTGCTAATTTCTTCCCATCGTCTCCATAAGTTGCTTCCCGAACAAATTCCTGTATTTTGGAGGAAGATGCAGCTGTATTTAAAAATGTTTTATGTTTCTGTGTCTCCGTGTGCTTTGAAATATCATTTATCCAGCCGTGAAAAATAGGAAATTCACCATTACATGTCTAGCATTAAAATAAAAGGAATTTTACGTCTTAGGTCATCGTTGAATTTGCATCCTCTTTTTTTACTCGTGTTAAAAATCTAAAAAAATTGAAATAATATTCTGGCTAAATAGCCTCATGGCCGCCGACAACCGTATATTCCATTCCCGTTCTCCCGCCGTTCCCTAACTTGTCCTGCATTCATTCCAAAAATCGGGACTTCTTTAAAGCGCCGCGGGACAAGAGACAAATTGTCAAATATCGAGACTGTCCTGCCACAAGCGGGATGTCTGGTCACCTAAAATCAAGTACAGTTACGTAGAGAATGTAAAGTACCCAGGAAGAGATGAGTGGTTAATCGGAGTTCTTCCCTAGTTAAACGTTTTATTAAAATCCTTTGTAATAACTTAATACATTATAAACGCCTAATGCCAACTGCCGATGTAGCATAAATTCGATAGCTATGCAGATTTCCTGAGCCATTGGATTATAATTTCCTTCGGATGAAGTCAGTTCCTTTACGGATGGCTGACAGCCATTGACCTGGGGTAACCTTGGTGCGGGAATTCCCTTTTAAATTTCATGCCGCAGCTAGCTCGACTAAAGCAAAAAACACCCGTTCCAAGGTCTCAGCGCCACGTGATCTTACTACTTTTATTATTCTGCTTTCAGAACCACGACGGGCACACAATATCCATAAGGTTGAATAGACAACTAATTATAATGTTTTAGCTTCAATTACTGCAGCTGACTAGCTATGACATCGCAAGCAGATTATAAAAATTGATATAATTGCAGTTGACTTTAACAAGCTAGCTTCACATTAACATTCACAACGGAGCAATATGTGAAAAGAACAGCCAATTACAATAATTTAAGGCAGACGGAAAAATAGAAGATAAATGAACGCCGTGCCAATACTATTAAAAAGTTCTTGCGATTTCAGATTAATTCCATTTTGAACAAGAATACGTACACTTTCACACTGGTGAAGCAGTAACTTACTTTGCAATTCAAAGTTACAAGGTCAGCGAAGGAGAAACGATATACAATGCCCACTACTACTACTACAGCTACTTGTTTTCGGGAAAAAAGACGGGCTGAGTCATGTCAGGCTGTGTTCTCACCTGGATACAGTGACACAATTATGAGTACGAATCCCCTGAATCGTTTCGTCAATTTGGATCCAACAGAATGCAGCAATCGAGAGGAGAAGAAAATACTTACAATATGTTTTTAACGACTCTGTCTACATCCCTCTGGCGCCAATTATAGGAGTTATGAGAATCATAAAAATTTTCTTCTACGCGGCGCTCTAAAGCGGTAAGTCTAGAAGTTAATATTTCTAAAAATACAACGTCTAAAAGAACCAGAAATCATATTCTAAAACCTTACGATCCGACAGCCTAGGCCGCATGGAACTTTTGATTGGTATGAAACGAACGTGATATGAACTCCCGACACGATCCCACGGCAGATGAGCCGTAAACGAAAAAGAGTGACGCACAAAAAAAACGTCAAAATTCAGTATTTAAACGGCAAGTGAAAGTTTTTCTTGTTTTAAACCTTGAGTGCATAGAGTGGCAAATCACCCCAGAGGTATCTACTAGTTTCTAAGAAAACAAATGCGATGCTGATATGCAATAACAAGTGCTTAAGGAAATATGAATCTTTTAGTATCCCTCGACAGCTTTAAACTTGTCTGTCTTACCATTTGTGGGCCAAAGCCTCAGTCCAGATTTTGCAGCTCGTCGGTTAACTATTGAATATTTGTTTTTAGTGTTTTTTTAAAGTTTTATCAAGAAATAAAAAATATGGTATTGTAATGAGGCAAAAATTCAAAAGCCCCCAAAGATAATTTTTTCGGATTTAAAATCTGGACAGAGTCGCGTATTTGCCACGTCTTGCGGACTTGTCACTGTAAAGAGGGTTGTTTGAAGGCCAAAGAGGGAGGTTGCAGATCCTTTTGAGGAGAGGACAGTGAAAAGAGAGAAAACAGTAGGAGATGTGTACGGGGCTGGCGCGAAGTTAGACGGTCAGCGTGGTAGAGCCTGACCAATTTTAATTATAATACAAATGTAAGAGTTGTCACCGCAGCTCCTTGGACAGCAAATAAACGCAATAGCAAATTATACGCCACCACCGATCGATGCAAATCATGAAGAAAAGTTATAGTGTGACCAGATAAAAAAAAGGTGAAGTGAGATATTAGTGATTCTATAAAGCAGAGTATAGTGAATATTTTCAAGAATGTGAAGTATCTCTAAGAGATAAATTCGGCGAGAAGCACAGACATCACCGCGGCCGCATTATAAACATTCAAAGACAAGGAAAAATTATTGATATAAACGTATACGAACATTGACACAAAAAATTATTGCCCCACGAGATTGCACCCTGGGAAAAAGATCTCATTCCATTCAATTAATATTTTAATTAAATTTGTAATCTTGTTTTGTCTTAAAATAAACCTCTAAAATTATAAAACAATATAGTCTAATAATCATATAAAGAAGACCAAAACACAAAAAAAACATTACAGTATTTTTTAAGAAACGGTAAGAAGAAATAGAATTTCAGGATGTAAAAACGTAATAGAGAATTTTTTTAATAAAAGATAAAGACTATGTAGATGAGGTTTGTGCAGAAGTAGATGGTTGTCTTCATTCTCACCTAGTCTGTAAGGACAGCAAATATGTTCACTTATTATAATTATACGGTAGTAATCAAATGACAACAATAAGAGGTTACGACCGATAAAATAAAGTATACAACGAAATAGAATGCTTATAATAAGCATATAGAAGTGGTGGCCCTCATGGACAGCCATGTTAGAAGACATTAGATTTGGCTAGTGTAAGTAGATATATTATGCACGTGCGAGTGCTCCAAATTAAAGTGAAAATTATGGATGTCGGTAGGAATTGTATTGTGTAATATTAGATGAATAAGTACTCCAAAGTGAGGACAACCATCAATTATGAATAAAACTGAGGAGCATCTAAGGCAAAGGAAATCTGCTCCGCTGGACGTAGCCATCATGTAAGGATGCTGAAACAGACCATCGGCTACAATGGAACTCAAAAAAGAAAACGTTGCAAAGACGTTGGTTGCACAGGTTATGTTATAGTTTCGTGAAGAGAAACAAAACTTATGTTTCAATAAAGTTAAAATTTGTTTTCTTTCGCATCATGCATTAATAAATGTAATTATCTTAACAACATTATATTACTGATTAAAATTTTAGATATCTTCATTAAGATTTTATATTTTTATATTTAACTTAATTAAGGAAATTAATTATTTAGTTCTACTGAAACTGAATGTTATTTCCAGACACAAAAAATCTTGTTTAACGAGCATACATACTCAGAACCTAAATAGGTATGCTGTTGCATATTTGCAACATAATAAACAATAAAACTGTAAAATTTTGATCTGGATTTTTAAAATTATTATTGTAATTTAAGCACAAAAGAACATTAAACAACTAATTTTGAAAAACATAAAAATATAATTCTTTAAGGGACTAATAAAATGACAAAATTATGTGGAAACCACGCCTCGATATATTTCTCAAGACTTCCTTCATTCATGGACAACGAGAACACTGAAAACCAAGGCGTGGTAACCAAGATCTCGACAACTATTTTGTTAAACTAGGAAGGATTGCCGTTGTTGCCAACGTACTTTTTTTGTATTAGTCCCCATACATTCAACCGACTGACATGGTCACCATTTAAAAGGCCTAGCTGAAGATCACGAAATTTAGCAAATCGTCCCTCTATTTAAAAAGAGAAATTCTTTTAATAACATACATATTACTGGAAAACCAGTAAGTCGAAATACAAAACCAGCTGCTGTATTTCCAGCGACACAAAGATCAATCATGGAAGAAAGTAATTAGCCTCCTGAAGTATATAATTACTTATGTATTTTTAAGTCAACTCCTTAAATTAATTTAAAAATTTTTACTTTTATTTTGTACTAAAAATTCCCGGCACGCCAAAGGTTGGACAAAAAATAATTGTTATATTTGACCCGCGAATATAAAAAGGTTCGTCACTGTTGCAGTCTAAGACACTCAACGCATTTTTGCGACTTAACAACTATTTAACATAACAATAAATTAGCCCATAATTAATACAAATTTTAGAAAAACGAATTTTTTATTTGCTGTTGTTTCACTCATCCCTTATGTTTATTTAAAAGATGACCCTGTTTAACGCTGGTCGTTTCGCGCTTTATGTATATCAATAGGATTAAGTTTAGGTTTATCCTAATTACTTCATAAGTTTGATCTTTTTCTGCCCTTAATCAATTGCGGTCATGCTATGTAATTTTCAAGCATTCCGCGGAATCAGTAACCCCTTAGCTTTGAGTAACTGCACGTTCTACGTTGAACTGACTTACATTGTTAGCTCTGCAGTAATTATATATATTTTTGCAAATTTTCAAATATAAAGCAGGAAACTACTGGCAGCACTCCAAGTAAGTTACATTCTGGAGTCGACGATGATGATGGAATGAAATAAATCCACAGATTTCCGCGAAAAATCTCTGAAACCGGTTTACTATCAGTAGTCTAGTATAACCAGTTCTCGAATTATCTTTGGCGACATAACTACCGTGGATGTAGAAAATCGGAATACAATTTCAACCTTTAATGGATAATTATTATTTAGGAACTGAGGAGAACGTAGCAACCGTTCCACGAGTTACAAAATTTGGAAGCTACGAGAATGAAGTATTTCCGAAGTATTTGCAAGGTCTCAGGTAAAGGGTGGAAGGTGTTGAGGAAAAGTACCAGGAAAACCAAGATATCTGCTTTCTGATCGCTGGTGAGGCCAATATTAGATTATGGTGTTACGTGTTAGTATACATACAGAAATAAACACACTAAAGTGAGACGTATTTCATTTGTGTGTACGTGGGCAGCGCTTTCATCCTCCTTCGGACAATGGATACGAGTCTTTCTTCAGATTTATGGAAGGGGCTTTTACGAACAATGAATGTCATCCGTATCTAATTCGAAAAGGATTTGCCTCCGTTAAGTCGGAAGCTTTGGTGTGAAAAATTAAGAATTGCTACTGGGTAAGGAACTAATTCAGAACAGATGTGTGATGGCATCCGTCCACATTTGCGACTGAAAATTTTCTTATTTGCTGCATTGTTCAAATACCAGCCAATGGGTGCTATTGAACTACTGGAAATGAGGCGGAGAAATTTTAGGGTGTCTGCGAGGTTACGTAGAGACAAATTATGAGGATGAAAATTGCGAGCCGTTGGAAAGAAAATTAAATTGAGAAGCGCTGTTGAGAGCTCCATCTTGAGGCCTCAGTAGATGTAAGATTTCAGTAGGTGTTTCTACTATATTGGGCCCACGGCATCCGACATACTAGATCATCCGATGCAGTCTACAGATCGTCAGCCCAAAGCAGACCGAAGCAAAATGCCGCCAGAGACTGTAGCTGCAGTCATAGACGGTATCGTCGATTTGAAATTTATAGATTTCACATTGCCAGACCTATTTGTCATAAATTACGTTGCTTCATTTCGGCCCATCCTGATTTTAATGAGTATCACGTAAATTATTAACTTTGCATTACCGTTTTAAGTAAAATGTTGTTTTGTTTCTTTTGGATTTATTTGAATTTCATTTATTAAAATATGTCCACTTTGCTTTAAGTTCATTTGTCATTATCATATTTTCCTTCAGAAATAGTTTAATATTAAATAATAAGAACTAATAAGCCCCATTACCCATAATTATTACAATTGTCGCTCAACTGTGGAGCTTAATTAACTAATCATAAGATGTAAATTATCTCATCAACCCCCATATGCATTGCAATAGCCCTGTCACAGACTTATAATTGTAATATGTGTGCATCCAGATGCCACCGGACAAATGCCCAATAATAGCTAAATGATAAACGCAAATACAATATTTACCACATCAAGAATCGAACCGACAAATTCACAAATGAAAGTGTGACGCAAGAAACGAACAACCCGGGTAACTCGTATAGCAAGACAGTGGAAGCAGAATTAAGTCGTCCGAGAATTTTATTCGGAATGGAATATCACGGATTTTGTGGAGGCTGGAAATCGGACCCCAACTAGGAGACCACTTACGGTAATTACAAAGCCTACGCCCTGTCACACGGACCGACTGCGATTTCACGTCGTAAAAATTTTAAATATGCAAGAGTAATTAACCCCGATACTTTATGTAACCTGTGTCAACGCAAACTCTTATTGATAACAGCTGTATACGGCGGAACTACTACGCAATGGCATATTTTTCAGTTAATATCCGATATCGCACACAACACGCACAAGCAAGCAGGAATTAATTTTTAAAACCAGGCTTCAAATGTGTATATTGAACAACTTGATGTCAGTCTGATGTGAGTTTTGTCATTAACTTAAAAAAGTATACAACCTAAATATATCGCACATCGCAGTGTTTTGGAACTGTCAATTTCTGTTTATGATACTGTGACCTACAAATTAAACCTTAAAAATAAGTGTCAGACTTAGTTCAAAAATGATGCTAAACATGAATATTCCCGCGAATTCATACGCACGAAAATCTAACAAATAGTTATTTTAATAGGCCCTAAGAAACTAAACAACAGGTACAGAATTTTGATAAAGTTGGCTTTGGTGCGGCAATTCAAGGAATTTACAAATAATTATATTCATATCTTCTGTCAATAACTCCCAGTTAGTTTTGAACAGTTCCCACTTTCACGGGGGAATTCAATTGATTTACAAATATTTATATTAATATAATATGAACGCTGCAAAATATAGGTGAAACATGCACGAAAATTTAAATTTAAATTCCTGTTTTAATCCCTCAAATTTTCATCGAAATCCGTTCGGCCGTTTCGGAGCCTAATCGAGACAAACTTCCACACACACACGTCAATTTTATTTATTGGTATAGATAACGACCCGCTCAGTTACTATAAGCGACATGTACCTTAAAACATTGTAGAAATCAACCGTTTTGATTTGGTGTAATATATACATAAAAACTGAAATAATTTTAACTTTTTTTTTCTGTATGGCCAACAAGTGGTTGAGCATTTCTTCACACGGCAGTGCGAATTAGATACTTCGAACACTATCGGTACGGAGTTAAAACAAACATCTGTTACAACGTTATCAATCCAATATACATACTGTACGTTACTCCGGGATAAAGTTGTTTAAACACCCACCGACAAATAATCTTAGAATTTTTATTAAAAAGTGAAAAACCTATCCGACTGTGCCGTGTGTTCTACTGAATTAGTGACTTGGCTAAACGTTCCATAAACAGCTGATCCTGACTTAGCAATTCTAATAATTACTAAATATTTGTACTTTATTAATTTTTTCTCTCTTAGTTCATAAAATGAGTGAAAATAATAAATTTATGATCGTGATAGTAAGTTAATGTAACGTACATCTACGTGCTCCAACAAAGATTTTTCTTTGAATTAGTAAAGAAAGGATACGAATAGTAACATGCTAAATATAAACATTAATTTCAGATTATGTCTCACCTACTTTGTTATTTTTAAAGGTTTTATAATTTCCTTTATGTACTTTGTTTTTTTCATGTTTAAAATTGATGGAATTTTCAAATTGTCTATTTTATTGATATTTAATAATTACAGGATTTATTGCTTGTAATTTTATATGTATATCACGTACTGTTCTAATTACTGTGTTGTCGTCGTTTCTCAGTGATATATTATCAGTATTGCACTTCCATTATGTGTCTCTTATCAATACTCGCAAGGTGCTCAGTAGGGACTAAGGGACTAAATCGAATCAACTGAGACTACTTTTAGACATCAAATTAAAATCCGCAACAAATATACGACTACAATTCAGTCCATAAAATTATGTACTACATACCACACGTTTGAAACGAGTCTTATTAAATAATTAAAAAACTTCATTAACAATTAAAAAAATATATCTTTTAATGCTATTATTCTAAACTTATATCCATTCATAATTCCTGAATTACAGTAGCAGTTATTGGTTTATACATGCAGTCAGCAATTAATCATACAGATTACAAGCATTATCATCATTCCTGTGTGTTGTAACAAACGTTTCCCGTTTATCTGAAATAACAAAACAACAGCTTTTACTCAATCTAAAAAATAAAGGAATTTTCTCGGTTTAAGCACTGCGTTCATGATGAAGGAACTTTGCCTCTATCGCACCACCCACACCCACTTAACCGATGACCTCATGACCCACAAAGAAAAAACACGGCGATTAAGTCAATTTTAAAATTAGGTAACCGTACAATGGATAAGCTAAAGTGGTAGCATTTTAGAAACAAGAATTTTTTTAGCTTATCGGGCTATATCTGCAGAAAACATTTTCCCCAATTACCAAACAGTTCCTAATCAAGGACTAACGTAACATTCGCACTATGTGCAGTTTTGAAACTATAACCAACAGCTATTTAAAATAAAATATTATTGTCGGCTGATAAGAGAAATGCTTCATATTACATCAAATATAAATTCTATAAATATAAAAACAGATACGCAAAATTTGTGATGTTTCACATTCTTTTCCCACATTTCGGTAATGAATGCTATGGTAGCAGTCCAAATTTTTAAAAAGGTTTTTTAATCCCTTACATGTTTAAAATATGTAACTATGCTATCCTTAATTTATTTGTGTTTGCAAATTATTTTTTGTGGGTAACAGGCTACATGAAACAGGTAACTCCCCTTTAATAGCATAGGAACGGAATTGAAAAGGGCGGATGCGGACGGTAGAGCAAGGTAGCCAAGGGTTGACGAGGGTCCCCAGGCGATGGTTTAAGGATCCTACCCGGTGTTTCACCAAAAGAGATGCGGGGAAAACCCTAGAAACCTGCATCAGGTAGGTCGGGCATTGGGTACTGTTCTCACGCTCTTCTGAATGACGGGAGACGAGTTTGCCGTAGGGCTGCAGCATTCTCTTCTCCATGTCTACACCAGTTTTAGGAGGCAGTTGGCCGACTGATTCAATGGGATCAGCAGACAACTCTTGCCATATGCCCAAAGGTCTTCGACCTCAGAACATATACCTCCTAAAATAGGTGAAGGTGTCTCGGCATGTGAGAACTTTGATATAAAAAAAACAGTGTACGAGGTATTCCCGACAATCATATGAGCCCTGGAGTCACTCTGGAGGGAAGTGCCTGCGAGAAACTTTCAATGCACTTTTCCATTTGCATATATATATATATATATATATATATATATATATATATATATTTGGGGGTGGGGTTAATGAAATATGTCAGTGTCATTATATTTAATTATTCTAGAAACAACTGAAGGAAAACTGAAAGAAAACTTCGGGATGAAACGTTTTGTTTGATAATTTGATTTTGTAATAAATTTCTGACTTTTATCAGCTATAAAAGTTCACTATTTTTAGTAATTCTACTGAAGTATTATTTGGACATTCTTGACCTTTTCAACGTAATGGTTCCCCTAGTGCTTTTTGAGTCAAGACAATCCATAATTTGGCTTATATAACAGATGATAGTATGAAAATTTTAATTTTTAATTGAAACAGTATTTGATAATCTTGGGTGTCGCAATATATGCCCCCCTTATTTGTCCCACCTTCACGTTGGACTTCTCCAATGACACAATATTTAAAACCAATTTAACTTTTGCGAATAATATTTTCCCTATTCTTCTGTAGCATTTCACCTCTCGTTTTCGGGAATTGGAATCGTCGCCTTCTTTTCCTTTCCCAAACGATTTTATGCGCTGTGCATACATCGATGGATTTTAATCGCAATCTGAATAATTTCCAAAATGTAATAAGTTATTCTTTGTTTTTTACTTTCGAAACGGCCGAATGTGTGTGTAAAAGAAGATGAATGGTATGACGAAAAGTGTTTAAAGAGGATGTTGAGCATGTCAGTGTATCTTACCTTCGTAGTCCTTAGAAGTATATTCAGGAAGCAAAACATGAACTTCAGTTTGTAAAGCAGACAGTGTGGAAAGTTTCAAAGAAACGTTTGCTCGTGCGTCCATACCGGTTACAATTAGTGAACGACATTAAAGTCAGATGACTGTGGTGTACGTGAGTGAAGTGTTGCAGCAGGAAGATGGCTTTCTTTTGTCTGTGGAGGGTCAACTTTCATACCCATAATGATCGAATCTGGAGGTTAAAACATTGCTCATGAACTTTTACAAAACCAAATAGTGGAAGTATATGTACCACAAATTGTTACATAATATTAAATTTTCCTGTCAAATAATTTTTTTAGTTTAACCTCTAAATATTTTTAGTTTTACATTGATATAGCCACTTATCCTACATGTGGAAACCGAGCATTTCTTACTATATTGAACAATTTTTCATACTATCTTTTAGTTAAATCTTAAAGTTGAAATTTATACCGTAGTTTGCTGCTACAGAGACCTATTATGTGAACAAGTTTCAGCTTTTTATGTATGTCCATTGTCAAACATTGAAAAGAAATTAAAAATTCCATTTTTAAAGGGGTGTAATTTGTAAAGCGAACGTCAGTTACCACTGATAATTTATATAGAGTAACCATACCATAATGTGTAAAAGCACGAAAATTATTGAGGTTCATAAACTGTTTCTTCTAGGAGAAATTAACGTACGAAAATTGAATTTTCTTCATTTGGAATCGATAACTTCGTGTCACACAGACTACATGAAAAAATAATATTACCTTAGTAAATATAGATTCAATTTGTAGGACTGAATGTACTGAACACGATGCAGTTTATTTGAAAAGGATACGTCAACTCAGTCGTGGATAATTTAGAAATTCGAAGATGCCTGAAAATCGAAAAACGGCGTGTGCGCTATAACATAAGCGGCGGCCATTTATGAACCGGACACAGTATAAATAAAACAAAATCAGTATTGAGCTGCCAGAACATGAGGGAATGCACAACGAAAATATAAAGTTTTTCTTTGATGGTGCGGCAACCAGTGCTAGACTACTTGGCTTGGATTGGGCCTCCGACTTGTTAATCGAAGTGTAAGAAGAATTTAATTTTCGGTTAGATGTTTGCCGTATAACTACATTGAACTAGGTTAGATTACCTTAAATTTGATTTATGGTTTTCTTTTAAACGGACTTAATTAAACTATTAGTATATACCATTAAAATTGGGCGTTAATTTATGGAATCCCTGCAATGAATAGCCGGAAAACTATTTTGAATAGGCGAAATTTTCTACACTTCGGGTAATCACTAGCTCTGAAATTTCTCATTGAAGCAGGCTATGTCACAATTACAAGGTATGCCTGGATTCGCAGTCTTTAATTTTTCCCTTCCGGCCTCCCGCCCATCCGGGTAAAGCACACTGTTTGGTCTCAGTTCCAAGGTCGAGCGTCGTTTCAGTTCAACTAGCGGCCTCAAAAGATATTCAATGCAATGATAATATCAAAGATTGAAAAAAACAAAACACTGACAAACAATCAAATGGTTTACCCCAAAACATAAAATTAAAGTAAGTTACATCCAATAAAACAACCGCAAACTATGCCGCAGCAACTAATATACGCAGACATATATCTTTTTGAAGAAAACTTATGTTGCGGTAGGATATTAGGAAACATGAGCTGATCATAGCGGAAGGAGTGCAACGAAGAGCAATACAACTTGTAATACCATGTTCCAATAATTTATCCAGTCACAGAATCTAATCGAAATTACTTCTTCTCAGTTCGTCGATATACGAATTAAGAGCGTAATATCAGGGAAGTGAAGCGTTGTGGAACACACAACGTCAATGACGGGGCACTAATCAAATATTGCCACTTCAACAACGTTTATAGTTTAACATATATTACTAATCACAGATAAACAAAACTATTTGTTGCAAATGAAAGATATATGTAATGTACAATCAATAAAAATATTATTATTAAAAACATATAAAAAATTAGTTGACACTGTCGGTACTTAGTTGAACACTTTCAGGCTTCGGTCCAACTGAACGGTTTGCCTTAAAAGTTTTACCAGTCTGGTAATGACAATTATACTTCTTAGGCTTCTGTAGCTACGGAACATCATTCAAAGTGTCCTTCTACTTGTTATACACAATACGATTTCATTTACCTTAACAAAATTGACATCTTAAAATTTCAGATTCTATGACAAGAAACGAGGAAATTAAATAGTTTGATGGTATAAAAAGTGGATTTTATATTATATTAATGTAAGAATATGTATTGTTCAAACAAAACTACATTCAGAATTTGCCGGTATAGTCAAAGGCAGGCGGCTTGAGAAAAGTTGAATAAGGTTACAGACAGGGTAATAAAACCTAGACAAGTTGATGCCGAAAGGGTTTTCAAACTCATTAAGATCCCGGAATCTGGCGAGACATTGTGTTTTCCCCAAAACATCGGGAGTGGGAGGAATGGCTTCGCCCAGCGTGGAAACATATACTTTTGATTGGGGAATATCGGGTCCCCGCACCGAAGGAAATAAAATGATTGAGTGGGGACAAGGCGTTAAAAACTGATAAAATATTTGATTTTCGGTTACTAAGAATTTAGGACAGTCAGGGTTACGTAGTGAACATTGAGAGAGGACAATAAGCAGTCGACATTAAAGAGTAATAAGTTAGAAAGTAAGGGATTGGAGTTTGCAATTGACTGTGAACATTTGGATAATAAGCGGAATGCTTGCCCATGTCCGTAGCGGCACAGAGGAAAGTTAAATGAGCAAGGAGCTCATTGTTAACAAGAATTTGGTTGGGACCGGTACAACATCTCTAGCGGGGGGAAGCGGTGGTTCCATCTGCGATTTCCAACCTAAGCTAAAAAATGGTAATTACCCTGTTTGTAACCTTTTGCCGATTTCTTCGAACTGCCAATTCTGCGTAAGCTTATGTATGTAGTATTTCTGTTTCTGTGAGAAGGCCCGCCTAGACAACCCCTAAAATAGATCTTATGTCTCCAGTTTTGTAAGATATCTAATGATTGGAAATTAAAAATTGATTCTATTTGTCTATATATATATATATATATATATATATATATATATTGTAATTTAATGAATGATAAGTAAATGGATTTTTCATTTTATTTATTTATTATTTTAAAACATTAACACCACTTACATTAATTTCAAATACATTAATGTAATCTGAATGAAATAATTTTGCGCAAGTAAACGCTCACATGATAATGGTTCGACGTTTCTTAACCGTAGAAACCTAGCAAGTAATCATCATAACGAGATTGAGGAAACGTTTCAAACTTCCAAGACAAACATTTCAGCTGGTTCACAGTCTGAAGAAGGAACAAATGAGTACCGAAACGTAGCGCTGTAAACTAAAATAATATTTTTTGATATGTTTGAGATAATTCTGTTTGATGTATTTTATTGTAATTGGAAACACGCGTTAAAATAAAAATACTCTTAAGATCAAGATTGTATTTTGTGATGGTTCTCTAGAGTTTAAATTAGTCCGGTGAAATCTAGATGACCCTAAGCTACAACATTCTCCTTCCGTTCATCTTCTTTTCCTATACTCTTCGAATATTAGGAAGGGAAGCTGAATCAATTGCGATTACTCAGAGGCAACATATGTAAAGGGCTGTTTACAACAAAAAATTTAAAAAATAAAATGTCTCGAAATTATAAAAAGCTAATATTTTTAACTCCAAATGCTTACCAGGTAATTTCAATTATATGACAATAAATTTAGTTTTTCTTGTTGAAATTCTAACGCAAACACAGTATTACATGCAAACTAAAGAATTGCTGCAAACGATGTATTTTATTCAGATTCCAGGTATAACATTTATATATTTGTAGCCTCACGACTGATACATAATCTGCTTACACTTCGACCATATCACTTCATATACGAGTACGTCAAGTGAGAATTAAATGTATTATTTTTATTGTACTGAACTGTATATTCATACTACTGATTTTTGCAAAAGTGTGACAGCGGCAGTGTATACAATGTATTTCCAGAAGCAATAGCCAAGCCATAAGAAGCAGAATGTTTACCAGATGAGATGGATTGATTGAAATATTCGTTTATGACGGGGATGTTTAAACTTCATTCTAAAGATCCACATATTCCGTGAATTAATTTCTTCTTAAATATTCAACGAACCAATCTCTTAACTGAGTAAAATAACCTCGAATTTAAACATATGTAATTACAAAAACAACCGTTTATGGGCTTACGTGTTAAACGTCACTGTTACAATGGGTTAGTCGACTTCTGAGCTGCCAAAACTCACCTGAAACAAAGAAACAGAGTAATTACACATGTGACGCAACCGCCTGACAAATGACGGCATAAAAGTGACACGCAATTGACTCGTGAGAAAAAAAAATAACCCCGCGTGACGGAGAAACTTCGTCAACGATCCTTCCCGGAATTGAAACATTGATCCGGACGAGAAGTTCTCGTTTATTAATGAACCGACGCGGCATGTAATACGAGAAGGGATCCGTAAGACACTAATCAAATTGGAACGTGATGGTTTCAGATCGTGTTATAACTCAGATTTGCTGTCCGTCTGGGATTTCATACTAGTAAAGGATTTGCAACTAGCACTACGTAATTAATGATTTCTAAAATTTGAGATTTAATCTACATCAGCGTTATTCTTCCAATTAATCGTATCATTTCATTCAGCGTCCAATTCCATACGGATGATGGCTTGAAATATAAATGGATAATAAGGTTTAAATTTACGTCCGATTTGTGTTACATATAATGCAATTCATGACCAATTTCAAACTGTAAATTAAATAAAATTAAAAAACATATCTCTCTCGGTACCTATTTGAACCTTTTATAATCACCAGATGCTAAACTATTAAAAATAATATTTAAACATTACACAAATTTTTAAGTTATCCTAGGTTCCGCTGGTTCTAACACCCGAGAAATCGTGAAAAAACAATTAGAAAAAATCGGAAAATGGTAAAAATACGTGCCGAAACGTTGTTTTTTGATTATATTGCATATATTGTCAGAAATTGGTTAATAATTTTATAACATTTGAAGTCTTACGCTTGAACATATTAACGAGACTCAATATAAAAATGATTTATCATTTATTACGCTGGCCCACGGAGAAAAGAAAGCACAAATGTAATAAAAATAATGCCCTTTGGTTGGGTTGTACTTTTTTTTATTCATATAAAAACTTTTATCGTAATGATTGTTAGCTGGTACAAGAACTGACACAGTATATACAATATTAACTTGTGAATACAAAATTAAAATAATATATTTCATTGACATGTCGGCATTGATATTTCAGCTTACTTTAGTTATGAAATGTATTTATATTTTATAGTAATACTAGTAATTATAAAGTGCATTTTTTACACCATCTCTAAAAACAAAAGTAAATGCCGAATATAATGAACCTCGTTAATTACGAGAAAAATCGGACGGTACTGTAAAGATTAACAAACACTGATATAGACCACGCTGACACTTGACCGTTCTTAAAGATAAACGAATTCTTCTTCCTCCCATTGGTATGAAATTCTCATCAGTATACACAGAACGGACAGAGACTATCTGCAAAAATTTCAAGAATGGTTTGCAATTAGATTCGCAATTCTCAGTTTTCTTAGTACTTTAATGAGACGTTTACGCAGGCAATATATTTCAGTGCTACTGTGTGAATCACAGAACAAAGCGTCGAAGACTGTGAAGAAGATGCAACATTTGTTTCACCTGTTTTATGAACAGCTGTGGCCAATTACTTGGGCATCATGCCACAATAGACAGACAAAGAGACTATGTTCCTTCTAGGAATCCTATTTTAGAGAGTACAACAGACGAAAGGGAATACTACAAATATACACAATAAGTTATAATTGACAATAACTACGAGCTCATCAAATTTTGTGTAATCATAACTATTATGCGATTCCCTCCACTGCATTCATTGTCAATTTATGTAGGATACGTGAAACAACAGTGAATAAAAAATCGGTTTTTTGTTTAATTTTGTAATATTAAATGAATTATGAGCTTATTTATTGTTGATAAGTTTGACAAATGTGCTGGGTGGCTTGAGATTTATCAGTTTTTAAATTCGCAGTAGCGTTCAACTGTGCTGTGAACCAATTTTGGGAAATTATCCTACACTTTTAATTGGACTTCCAAATTACTGGAAAATATGATTTTGAAACTCTCCTTATTACTGTTGGTGTTTGTAAAGATTAGCAGCGATTTTAATTTAAAGTCTCCTTTAGCGTTACCACCCATTGCAGGTCTTAAACCACTTTTATCGGCTTTCAATCCTGATGCTTGCTCTTCTGCACGTTTTCTTCTTCTTTTTCTTGGGTAACAGGCTACATGAGAATTATTTTCAAATGGGCAACTCCCCATTAATAGCATAGAAACTTAATTGAAAAGGAGGGATGTGGAAGGTTGAGCAAGGTAGCCAATGGTGGTCTAAGGCCCCCGGGCTATATATAGATTAAAGATCCTACCCGATGTTTCACCTAAAGAGATGCAGGGAAACCCTCGAATACCTGCATGAGGTAGGTCGAGCTATTGGGTTCTATTCTCACGCTCTTCCGAATGGCGGGAGACGAGTTTGCTGTGAGGTCGCAGCATTCCCTTCTCCGTGTCTGCACCAGTTTTAGGAGGCTGTTGGCTGACTGATCCAATGGGATCTCTTATCGTATGCCCTAGGTCTTGGACCCCAGTACATACACCTCCTAAAATAGATGAAGGTGCCTCGGCATGTGATAACTTTGAAAAAACCAGACAGTACGAGGAATCCTAACATAGTCAGGAGAGTGTCCGCTGTCAATCTGGAAATAAATACCTGCGAGAGAATCATGTCGTACTCGTGCAAGGTTTTTTTTGGTGGTGGTGGTGTAAGTTTTAGGATTTTTCTTCAAAGAATCAACATTGAGTACTAACTAATTTAGGAGGATCATTTTCGACCTCCATGCTTGTTCTTAATGTCGCTTGAAATTCAGCAACATATTTTTAATACCTCATTGAAATCTCAAAAAGACCGTGGGATACTGAAAGTGTTACGCGGGTTCTTACTATACAATAAATCAAGAATCGAAGTTCACATTAGAAGATTCGACAAATATAAACGAAAAACCTACTTAAAGATTTATTTAAAATGTTTTCCTTTTTGAAGTAAGCCCTAATAATATGGTCATATAACAAACAGCATTAAGACAAATAGTAATAAAAGAAAACAGTATCCATATTTCAACTTGAAATCAGAAATAATGTATAACACTAACGTCTGTGGAACTAATAACAATAGATACGAAATTAATTTAACAGACAAACCTTACAAAATAGAGTGAAGTAATTAAGAAATTTAGATACGCCGACTTTTCGACTAGCTTAGCATCCAAATCAAATGGGGCTTAAAATTAGAAGACACTTTGTGTTTCCCCATGGAGGATGCTGCTGTTACCACGTGCCGGAGCACATTACACGTGCTCACCAAGGACTTCGTATACAGCTCACTGAAAACAGTAGAATACACTACGATTGTGCGACAACGCAGCTTGTTCCGCCCTTCAATTTAAGTGTTCTGATTGGCGGATTCAAAGTTATACTCCAAGTGCTTTGTAATTTCTATAACACTAGAAAATAAAACTCCTCTCTGTACATCTGGCGTTTATTATTCGACTGCCAACACAAAACTATGTCCTTCATCTCCTGTTTATATGTTTTAAAACCGCTAGTGTGTTTTACATTCGCCAGTCAATGGCATAGACATTTTATTATTGACTTTCATTTTGGAGTTTTTAAAATAATAAATCATTAATTCAGCTGTCCAGTCAGACCTATTATTTCTCTAACTCTACGATCTATATCCAAAAAATCCGACAAATTTCACTATCATTATCATAATGACCTAGTATACAAGTTCCTATAATTATCAATCAAATAATTTGTTATCATTTTCACCGTAACCGTTGTTGGAGATGGTCCGCGACACTAAATTCTTCACAAGTAAATAAATCATCATATGTATATATCAATAATCTTTACGGCTGAGGGAATCAAGGAGTAAATATGAAGAATTTCTAAATTTTACGCCCGAGGAAGTCTCAAAAAGAAGACTAAACGTCGTTTTTGAATAAACAGAGAAAAATGTATATGCTGACTTCTTTTTATTTATTACAAATCATTTGTATTGTGCGTAATTATGTTCAGTTTTGTTCTTAATGTAATATCAATGTAGGGGGTCATCTTGCATCACATTTCGATACAAAATATTGAAGTAATTTTTTTTAATATTGGAAATCAGGCGTTACTATATTACTATGCCCATCAGATGAGATGATTTATTTAAATAATCATCTTAATATGAGAATTATAATTGCGCTACCCGTTCAAATTGATATTCAAAACTAAACATTTAGCAACATTAATAACAAATTTTCGTTTTAATTGAATACAAATAAAGAGTTGAATTTAACATACATCCACATTTTAACTCGTTCAGCCGTCGTTTGCTTAATGCAGAACGACTTCTATATAGAAAACATTTAAATCAGCCAGACCAGATATATTTAGCTTAGTAGTAGATTTTAAATCCTTGTTAACCTATTAAATTTCTCATTTTGCATTGAGAGCAAGTTAATACCATTTTATGACCCTATTTTCTTCTCTCGCTCGCGCCAAATTGGTCTCTTCTCTTGCTGGTTGTGTATATTCCATCCAGCTGCTTACCCCAGTGAAATGCAATACGTATTAAATTTAAATTTTACACTAGTGTTTTGCATACAACTTTATATTATTTCGTTTGGATTTTTGTAGCGGCGGACTAATGGAATGCGTAAACCCCGAGATCCGCGTTGATTTAAAAGCAAACACGTTCATTTTAATCAAGGTTGAATTCCGTAACTTAGACGTAATAACTATCATTTGATGTTGCGGATGTGGTAAGTCCTCTCAAAACTGAATTAGCAATCTTCCAAATTTGCAGCCTCAGCATGTACGACACATTTTCAGACCCCGCAAACCTCGGAATGTGGTTACTGAATTTAAAACAGTAAGGACACTTGCCAAAACGGTTTGAATTTCTATTTTCAAGATTAGAATAACAATTTATTCAACAGAGTATCCCAGTCTAAAAAGATCTTTGAAATTACAAGTATCAAAGTGTTTTGGCTAGTACTTAAATAGATTTTCTAATTTTTTATATTGCATATAAAAAATTATTTAAAAAAGGAAACTTTAATTTATTGAATAATATTCTTTATATTGAATATAAAATATTTTGCAGTATGGCATTTAAAAAATAATTTCACCAGCACAGTTAAGCAATACAATATGAACGGGAATTAGATTGTTGCTCGAGAGCAATTGAGTATAGTTGATAATTTAGAAAACTAATAATATTTAGCTGATAAAAATTAAATTCCATATTAACAATAAATAAAAAGACTACCAAAAAGTCAGCATTAAATATATCACTATTTATTTACATCATCATTTCGACCGTAACCGTCACTGTAGATGGTCCAGCGCGGCACAAATTCTTTACATGTAAATTCAATAATCTTTTCGACCGAGAGGTCAAGGAGTTAATAGGATGTATTGCTAAATTTTAAGCCTGAAGAAGTCTCAAAATGGATATGAAACGTCGCTTTTGTAAATAAATAATGATATATTTAATGCTGATTTCGGCCGTCTTTTTATTTATTGTTAATTTTAAGTCAGAAAAGTTTGTAGTGAATTCCATATTCATAACGCTAATGACATTCCATTTCTCAATAAGTCTCACAATAATTTTTTTTTCTCTTTGGTCTATAAGTCAGACCTGTTGATAATTAATTAATGGTAAAGTATTATGTATAGCCAATTTCCTTATAACTTTTTTCCGTTCCTTCTTAATGATTTGTAAGTAAAGTACAGCCATTAGCTATTAAATTACATTTTATAGTCATTTCTGCCCTCTTGTAAGCAATATTACCAGGAAAGTTCTAAACATAATAAGAGTTCACGTAATTCGCTGTCTGATTGGCGACTGATAGTTTGTAAAGATAAAAACAAACATACGAAGTATTCGTCGTTTTATTCCAGATAAACAAACACATTATACAGAACTCTGGTGATTTTTTTACAGAAGTTTGTTACTCGGCAACGTAAACCTGAACGAACAAGGAATCTGTCGCCTGAAGCTTAGATGATTCTGGCTTGTTTGTTCCGCTCCAGATGTGTTTATGATAACGGATTGCTGTTGAGAAACAACCTCTAATTGACGAAATCCACTTTTCATAAAAAAATAAGGCCCTTTTCCGCAAGAAATAAATACGGATATAATGGAAAATTAAAGCATAATAAGACACGGCTTTTCGACAGTTGGTAAGAATGAATTTGTCTAAGGCACCGATACAGACTGTTCAACGTTCTTGCAATAAATTATCCATGCAAATATTTCGAAAAAGAACGCAAAGTCCGTGAAGACTGCCAAATAAATAATATATTCCGCTAAAAATATAATTCACGCGGAGGCACAACCCCGAGGGCATTAGACGTTAGTCTTACATGCATCAAGATCCAATCTATATTGAAATTAATTTTCACGGGTAGTACCTCGTTTTCCGAAATATCTTAAACACAGAAATGATAGGATTCGGAAGAACTCTTCTCAATAGAATCTCACGGAGTAAAATACATTTTTTCATCTATAGTGGTTTAATCAAGATTGAACAAAAGAATCTTTGTGATCTACGATCAGTGATAATATCTCTTCTTGTCACAACAGCCAATATAGGCTGTGACGCTTAAGCCGCAATTAAGCCCGTTTGGCAATAAACATAGAAAACTTTTAAGGGGAAAAAAAGAGCATTTGTTGGCAATAATGTTTTGGTGGGAAACGTTGGCAACAAACGCAAACTTTGGTTTTGTTGCCGACATTTGTAGCTCAAAATCGTTCGTGACAAAAAATGTCGATTACATTTATAGTAAACGCGCCCTAAGGAGATCAATTGGTTAATTCACTTATAATAGGTCGTCGCAATTTGGGTTTATAATTAGGTCCAATACTTTCACTTGTTGTCGAGGGCGAGGCGAGGCTCCGGGAGGGGGCTGTGACAAATCCAGCCTATTTCCAAAGGCGAGCACGACACTCCTTCGCGTCGGGAACGAGTTTCTCAGTTACAGAAACCATTCGAAAGGTTTATTGTGAAACTAGGACGCGCTTTAATCGTGAACGTGATGGAAAACTTGGCACGTTAAAGGAATTGCATCATCAGGAATTTTGTAAAAGAAATTTACCTCAATGAGCACTAACCGTGACTAAACTATTCCTGGAACTAAACTGCAACAATAAATAACGTATGGAAATAGTCTTGACTTTTCTAGTCATAGAGTATATATGTAGCCACCACATTCTTATTCATAGTAGAATAAAACATTTCAAATAAATAAAGTTGCTTCAGGGATTCCTTTTAGTTTGTATTTACCATTCGAGCACTGTGTAGAACTTGTTTCTATATTTTAACCTAAGTATTAGATTTAGGAAGAAATCTAATGAATTAAATCCCATACAATTTTAGATTCGGCCACCCAATAATTTTCAGAAATAAAAACACGGGACCCATTTATGTTACATGCCCCAATATCCCTCTCTTCGGAGACATTATTTCAAAATGCTTACATGATTGTAAATACCATACTTAAAGGAAGATTAGGCTCAGAATTTAAGGAAATTACCCTTCCACAATAGTCATACTTTATTCAATGTAATGATACGGAAGAAGCGTAGCTGTTACTAAGTGAAACAAAATATTTACAAGTCCAAGGCTGGAAGTTCCATTGTTCAGCCGAGTACATGAACATTTACAAAAAGATATTTAAGTACCCACTGACCAGACAAAATTAGGTAATGAATTAAATTCAATTAATCAAATAATTTTGTCTATCGGCAACTTCAGTTTTTTTTGGATAAAATTACTACAGATTTGTGGCGTCACCAAGACACGATTACAGAAGGTGGAGTTATTCGAAGTAAAATGATATATAAATGGGCTCGCAAAACGTGGTCGAATATTCTGTAATTTACTTACGTTTGATACATTAATTGGGGGAGTTTTTTAATTTATTTTAATTTTAATAACTTCAGCGGGATCTTTGCACTTCAAGTACCGAAGGCCGTGGCAGGCCAAATCCCCATTCAAAGGGCGTCATGTGAGGGGTTTAAAACGCCTCCGTTTACCAGCCATCGTTGTAAATCCTTGGGGGGTGGGGGGAATGATTGACACGCACAAATATTTCCAATAGAGAGCAAGAAAATCCTTGAGCATGAGGTTTCTCGTTTTTGGAAAAAGACGTGTTGTGCTGTATTGGAGACTGGGGGGTGAGAAATGGCTAATCATTGCCCAAAGTTGTGAATACTTCGGATGAGGGGAGACCGGAGTTGTCGATATTGATAGAATAAGATGAGGAGAGGAAGTTATAGACAAGATTTCACAAAGACAATTTATAGGCGAGACGGAAGACAGCCAAGGGTATCAATGGTTATCATGTTCGAAAAGATTAACGTCGCCGATCCTGCTTCAATAACTCTAAAGGTTCCTGAGCGCCGGAGATAATCTGCCTGAGCGATTTCCTGAGGTTGCGGTGGTAAAATACTCACAAGACTGTAAATCCATCAAAGTCGTCAATTAAATCCCACAGTTGTCTTCGCCAACAAGTAGTGTTAGTAAACATAAATACGAAGGTATTTGAGACCCCTATTTCCCAAGAAAAAGAATCAATTAACTTTTCATGTTTTAAATTTAGTATATATTCTTTTCACAGAGCAAGAAGATAAGATTTTTTTGTTGCAGTTAAATAAACTACGAAATTATAACAGACTTATTATTTAATTTTTCCTGCTCTAATTTTTCAAGTAAATTCAAGATTTCCACTTTAAAACATTACAATTTATTCTTTCATGTAATAGAATAATGGGAATTTATAGTTTAAGTAGCATAACAATTATATTATTTATTTTGTACTATATTTGTTCATATTAATTCAGTCTGGTTATATATTGGCATAATGGCTGATCTACGCGTCTAATTTTTTTCTTAATTTTTTTTTTCAAATTTAATTGTATTGTTTGTAATACGGGTCGTTAATTCATATGTTACATTAATTTTATACAAACATTAATCGTTCTTATAATCATAGTTTGCTAAGTTAATAACACGGCAATAATTAGACCTTGAGTTTAGTTAAGTGCACTTTGAAGTTTGTTATCAAGGCGAGGAGAACTTTGACGTTTATTTCCGAGATAAGTAACACGGCGAAGGATAACAGTCCTCTATTAATGCACAGGATTCGACGACAGAAACATCCCGTACAAACAACGAAAAATGTTTGGGTCGAGACTTCGTCGTAAACCAGCAACGGCACGGAAAAACAGAGACAAGTAAACAGTTCTTTTAAGAGCAGTAATGTTGGATTACTATCCTCCTTAGAATCTTGTGGACGAAAATATTGTATTCTTAACACTCCAAAGGTAACACAAACTGTCACCTCGGGTGAATATGACCCAAAATATTAATTAGTAAAAAAATGGCACAAAATTCAATAAATACACACAATGAAGACAACAGAATATATGGTACAAAGATAATTAGTTTATTACACGAAGAAAAGTGTTACAGAAAATTCTCTTCCTCTAATTCAGGCTTTTTGTATTATACGTCTACACTCCTACAAAGGAATGAAAAATAAATAAATAAAGCAGTCTTATATTATTCCTGACAGTTTGTAAAAATATTTATTGTTATTTCTGCATATGTAAATCTGGAAAGTGCAACACGTGGAATACTTTGAGATATTTGTGCTCGGGCATATGTGGCATCTTCTTCGTTTTTTATATGAATTTGATGTTTCTGATGGCGGAGTGATTGTAGAATCTAAAATAACTACACCACGCTCTTCCAAATACGGGTTTAAATGTTATTTTAGTGGACGTGGTATAACAGGGCTTTGAGATATTATAATATGAGCAAGCACCAACTGACTTGCTAAATTTTTGAGGTACGCTGGTCTCTCAATTTAAATGTTTATATTTTCCCTGTGCTTGTTTCCTCTATAAATAATATAGGAATTAATTCCCGCTACATTTAGCAAATGATAAAAATACTGCAAGGGGTTTGTTATGTGGTTTAGCTGAAAATTACACTGACACAAGCAGTCACCTCGGGTCACTTTGTGTAAACAATGAACCTACGCTAAGAAAATCTCACCAACAATTAAAACATCTTTAAACAGAGGATATAGAGGCAGGTTTCCCGCCAACTCTGCATATTGACCCGACGTGACTGCTAAAGGGTTAAAAGTCTATTAAGTAATGAATAATCGAAGATAAGTAGACTTAATAATAAAAGAATGAAAGAAAGTTTTTTTTTGTATTTCTACCTTTTACAGGGGAAAGTTTTCAAAATGTGAGATAATACGTGATTAACGTATAAAATCAGTGGGGCAGTTGAGTGCAAGGAACACGAGCCTGCTGTGAGATGGGTGGCGCCGTGTTGACGCGACTCAACTTGCCAATACGGCTACAGCAGCAGGGAACCCCGAAAAGTCACATCTGTTGGCTGCTGTCTCCAGTTTTATGTTTTAGTCATATGAAGCGATTCAGGTAAACTAACAAATATGGTGCCGAACATATTAAATGCTGCAATACTACAACTCGAACGTCAGTTCGAGCAAACTATTCAGTACAGTACTATAATTGGTGGATGTCACATCCTTTTCAGAACATTGAAATCATCAAAGATGAAAAAAAGGCTTTCCGGATACAACAATGTTTAACATGTGACCATTCGATGCAAAATTGGTACCAGCTATCTATTGTTATTGTGGTGGTATTCAGATATAAGACTGGTCTGATGCAACCCTCCATGCTAACCTATCCCACGTCCACCCTAATTTACTTAGTGTATTCCACCCTTGTCCTCCCTTTTCTGATTTTACCCCCCTCCCTCTTTAATGCTAATTTTACAGGACCCAAATGTCTTAAAACGTCTTCTCTTGGTTAATCTCCTCAATATTTTTCCCTATTCCCCTATTCTGTTTAGAACCTCCTCGTTAGTGATTCTATCCATCCATCTGATTTTAAGCGTTGTCCTATAGCACCACATTTCAAAGGTTTCTATTCTTTTCCTTTCTGAAACTCCTATCGTCCACGTTTCGCACCCATATAACATCACACTTCATACGATCATTTTTAACAATGATTTACCACTAAGTAAATTCCTCTTTTTTACGAAAGTCTTCCTTGTCTGTGCTATCCAACGTACTCTTTATGTCTATTTTACTTCTTCCAGCCCTAGTTACTGTGCTGCCCAAGTAGCAAAATTCCCTAACCTCCTTCAAAATATCCCTTCCCAATCTAACACAGTTATTCCACTGTTTCCCATAATACACTTCATTACCTTGCTTTTCCCTCTATTAATCCTCATATTGAATTCTTTCTCCAGGACCACGTTCATGCCATTTAGTATGGTTTCCAAGTCTTCTGATTCCCCTAATGCTACAATACCATCGGCAAAGCGTAGAGTTTTAATTTCTTCTCCTTGCAGTAGTTATTTATCTTTAGTAACTATTATAAATCAAAGTTGTTCAGCCAAAATTTAATAATAATCTTTTAATTTTTGTTTTAAATATTTTTTTATCGTTTCGGTTTCAATAATAGATATTAATATTGGTTACAGTTTAAAATTTATCGACACATTTTACAAGACATGATTTTAACGACAGAAATAAGCTGATAATGTTTCAATGCTTCACAAATTCTATTCAAACATATTTACAGGTGGTACCACATACTCGACTACTACTAACCAATGGTATAAGCTAACAACACAATAGTGAACCTATGTATTTTACGGTCTCGCTGAGCTATGAGATTCTTCTCTCGGCCTATGGTGGCTTCGAACACTTAAATGTAGCCTGACTTAGGTTTGTCGACCAGTCACGGGGGCTCAATCAATTGACACATCTCAAAATACATACATTCACCTCTCCGAGTACACCGCCATTAAGTGACTAGAGGCGCCACATTTCTCCTCGTCATGTCACTCACTGCTAGTTAGCCAACATTCAAAACTAACAGCCTTTGAGCTCTGTACTTTACGGTATTCACTTTAGGTTCCATACTACATAAATTTGTGCAATCTCTCATCAAGCAAAGATGAAAGCAAAATTTCAAAAAAAAACTATATAAACATGCAATTGAGTTGTTCCATGCCAAATCACCAAAGGCTTCCAACTCGACCCTCTCCAAATCTCATAAAATTTTGTAACGAAGTAAACCCTGTCCCGGATTTATCCTGTACAAAATATTAGACCTCACTTTACACAGGTTCAGAAGTTACAAGCCCATCTTCAATAGACTGTCGAATGGGAACCAAATTATCAATGAAAGAGTAAGAAATTAAAGTAGGAAAATAGACTATCCAACATTTCTGCCAGTAAGGAATTCTATATATCTATATATGTGAACACTCCTACAAATAAAAATCAAATAAATCAAGCCCAGAGCCTTACATTATAATGTTAACATTCAATAACTTACAAGTTTTAATTTCATCCGTGTTATGCACCTTTCCGTAAATGTGGTTTATGGTATATAGGATGAACCAGACTTCTAACAAACAAATTTTCATAACTTGTTTTTTGGCTGAACGGACCCACGGCATCCGGCGATTCGTTAACAGAGTAATAATGATTGATTCGGTTTGTTACTGCAATTACCCTTGTTTCTGTGAAGAATATATTCAAAGCATTGTAATATGAAGTATCCAAAACGTACAACACACAACACTATGGGAACTGATTTGGCGTTGAAGCTGTTCCTTGCGGCGACCAATCAAATTCTTGCGGCATTGCCACTTATTATTGTTAATGCAGCTTAAGTGCGGTTTTATTGAGAGGGAAGTCACACGATGAGGCAACGTTTGTTTACTTTTCAGTTCTCATTATCTGAACGCCAGATCGGTTCCCATTTGAAAAAGGTAATAAGTATTGTGAAGATCTTAGGTTACTTGACACCGGTAGATATTCTAACGGACCTGGTTGCCAGGATTATGACAGCCGCGGAAGCAGTTCACCAAACTCTTGAAAGACGGCAGATGGCGCGTCGCTTTATGTTGTGATGGTGTTTTCATAGCAACAAACCGAGTAAATCATAAGCATCAGTAACGAGCCGACGGAGATCGAGGGTCACTATAACCAAAATACTTATAAGGTATTCCTGAACAGTCTTTGAAATTGTCAATGAAGTTCTAGTTCACCCTGTGTTCATTTAATTAACTGAGCACACGCCTCGTGTCATTATTAAAAAATTGTTGTTAATTCAAAGAAAATACATTAATTCAACTGCCTTGCACTTTCTACTAAACTTGTATCTCAGGCTCTCACTAATCAAAGAAATACTAGTATAAGTCTGAAAATAATAATTTTTTTTTACATTTCTTTGTAATAAGGAAGTACAGTATTATTGAAACTAATTGGTTCAGAAACCAAATGTTCTGGCCGTGTTTTACATTTTTCATCTAATCTTCCAAGGATCAGGAAAAAATACATAGTATTTAATTTTATTGCCAAAGCTTTATTATTGTCAAATTAGGCATGCAAGTACCACGTTGAAATTGTTAAATATATTTTCATTAATAATTGTTAGTATTTAAACTTTATAAATAAACATATTGAAAAGTATTAAGAATAAACAGGAATATAATAGACACTTTAAAATCACAAAGATATCGATAATAAAAGCATTCAAACAGTACTGAAAATATATACCACGTTATGGTAAAAAAGGGATGATTTTTAAAAAGTTTAACAAATTTAGGTTCTAAGGAAAATTTGAAAAATTTATAAGTCTTAATAACTTTATTATAAGGGTGAAGACTAAATTAAAAAAGGAAAAGAACACAAAGAGACATGCAAAATTAATTGTACTGAACCGAATTGCCAGAAATAAGTTACACTGTACAAAATAAATGTGCTCCTGAAATTAGTTTAAATGAATTTAAAAATTACTAAACTTGAAACAATATGGTAAGTATCCATTAAACGGAAAAAATATATAAAAGAGAGAATATTGAAATTTTAGATACAAAATTTATATAAACGTAATTAATCAGAAATGTTGCATAATAAAAGAATTTATATCAAATTTAATTTGATACCATAAAATTAAGCAATACAAATAAAACATTTACTTAACTTAAACTTTCAATATAATTTAGCTTTGGAATTTGTTTTTTAATGAAACTTTGAGGTTGAATTAGGCTTTTGTTCTTCTCTTCGCTGCTTGGAGCAGAAAAATGCCGTTGATTTTGTTTGCATTTCAGGCTTGACATGGTGCTTACAGAGAGCATGTCCATTAATACTTTAATTTATCTCAAAATTGTAATTATTAAATAGGTTCCAGATTTTATTGTTTAATGAAGGGAAAATCGAGTGCTTTTTATATGGCTTTTATCATTTTGGTATTGTATTATATTTTATTTAAACACATTTTTAGTAAATTCTAATTTCTTGAGAGAAAATTGTTTATTAAGAAAGAGTCAGAAGCTCATGAAAATACAAAATTATACTGAAAACGCCATTGATATTTCTTGAGTAAACGTTCGTTTATGAAGGGGGGAAAACTGTTTACAGAATAAATGTAATTTTCCTTTCCCACTCAATCACCACAACGGTAACAGATTATGCATTATCGAACATCTTTAACAGCCCGAGTAACGTTTGTGTTCTTTCAAATAACTTATATATTATTTCTGTCTGGAATATGCATTTATATTTTTGTCAATAATGTAGACATCTCAGTTGTTGAGAAGTAGGGAAAATCATATAAATTGCCACTGAACTAAGTCAATGCCTACAGTAGAATTTTATATACTGTCTGCTTATTATTTTATGTAAATTGGGGCATCTGCTATTGGGTGAAGGAGGGTATTTGAGCGAGCTTACACATAAACTGTTGGCATGGAAAGAAATATATTTGCGTGCATACATCTAGATGACGGTCGGACGCAGATTAATAACTTTACAAGTTGAAATAAATGAAACAGTCTCTTTGAAACAACTTAATTGTCGACTAACAGAATGTTTCATCAATGTCTAGTTTACCGAAAAATGCTGTAATATATTAATGTTGTTGAATACGAGTTTGACGACATGAATTTTGCAACTTGGAAGCTTTCAGTTAAGTACAGCAATGAACAACGCCTCACGTTCTTCTTTCATCTAATCTGATGCACTTAACAGAACTTAGACAGCAAATAACAGGGTTACATCACAGAATACCGTCAGTAACTTTATACAACCTCGACAGTAAACTCTTAAGTCTATTTATGAAACTTGCAACTTATTAATTCTGTGCATGATACAGGTTTTCTTTAGGAAGAGATGACTGTGAGAGTTTTCTCTCCGAAGTATTTCTTTCCAGATTGACTGCGAGGCTCACCTTTGCGAATGTCCAAGGTTCTCACATGCCGACGCATCTTTAACTATTTTAGAAGGTGCATGTACTGGGGTCGAAGACATTGGGCATAAGGTAAGAGTTGTCGTCTGATCTCATTGGATCAGTCGGCCAGCTCCTTCCTAAAATGGTCGAGGGACGGAGAAGGAAATGTCGCGACTCTATTGCAAACTCCTCAACTGACATTCGGAAGGTCGCGAGACTAGTATCCAATTGCCCGACCCACCCGTTGTAGGTTTTCAACGGTTTGTCCTGAATCACGTATAGGCGAATGCCTGGTAGGTCCTTAAAATATAACCAGGGTGCCATTGATATCCCTTAGCTGCCTTCGTCTCTCTTTCGCATTACCCTTTCAAAACTCTTACTGAACTATTAAGGGGAGTTGTCACTACATAGATTACAAAGAAACTCTTCCTCGTTTCCACTTTCTATCGCTTCCCTTTTTAATACTACATATTTTAATATTTAATTGTTACAAATTCATCCTCTTCAAAAGTGTTTTCGCAAGCTGAGACAGTAATACCACTATGATAGGTTTAACTATAGAGTGAAAAAGATTATAAAATGGATGAGCCTTATACTTTAATAGCAAATTTTCAGTATTAGGCTTCAATTTTCGTAGGTTTAACCTTAAAACTCCTGCATCGATAATTTATAATATCTTTCTGTTACTTACTTAATATGTAATTAAAATAAATAAATATGGAATTAAGGTAAATAAGATAATCGTTTACAATGAAATTTATAAAAAAAATTAAGATAAGATAATATTCTTATATAAGATAAGAAACTATCAATTTCAATAACCAAAGTAAGGCTCCAATTTCATAAGTAAAACGAAATAGGCTGACTGAACTCAAGAGAATATTCTAACAATTCGTATTAATTAAAATTCAAATCTTAGAAGTTCGATCTTGATTTTTCCTTGATTGAAGCCGGGAGTCATGCAGTTCCCCAAATTTAGCTCCAAAACTTCATAAACGTTTACGCTTTAATAATTTTTATTTATAAGAAAGTATTACGTAAGTACATAGGTTCCATCTGTGTTATGTGAATTATTCCACATATGAAAAGCCAACTGCTTAATTGGAATCCAGTCTCATGCACCCCCCAATATTAGTTTTCACTGACACGGACGCCTTGCAGTTCAGAGTCGATATTGATCACTTTGGGAATCATTGATGTACTGTTATAGCCAAAAAAGGTCATATACACCAGGTCAAATTTATCGTTCAAGCGTAAATATTCATTTACACATTTGCTGTCACGACTCGCCTTGCCATTACCACTCACCGAGACAGTTCATGACACGTTCTCCCCCAAATTATAACAGTCGTCGAGTGTCAGATGCATTTTCGAAATCTATATGATTTTTGATTCCTTTTGTTGTTGTATTCAGTCCTTAAATTGGTCGGGTTCAACCCTACATGCTAACCTTTTTTAATCACCCAACTTTTCTGACCTAAAATTCGCATGAAATAAAAAAAAATTCCTACTACATAATGTGCTAAAAAGTAATTCTCGCTTGCCACTAATTTATTCGACACACACATTTGTAGAGACAATCGGGACTAAATCAGTGGAGAAACTTAGCTGTATTGCGTCGTCCTCGTTGGAGAAGTATAACTTCGTGCACTTTTGGCCGGAAAGCCAAGACGAGTGGTGAGCCGAATGACGAACCAGCCGTTACGATATTCGCCTCGCCGTTGGCGTGTGTAACAAGTAACGCAACAATTATAAATCTAAACCTTGACCTTACTGCAAGTCCAGGTCATTGCCAGTGACTAACTCTCATATCTTTCCCTAATCTATTTCTCACACACACCTTCACACGACCATCACTGGCATGACTTTCTTCCAACAGCCTCATTGTTTTATGTCTTCCAGCACGCCAAAGACTTTTCTACGTAGTCAGTCACCCATGATCTCCTGCGTTGCAATCCTCGTAATGCATTTCCAGTCGTCTCATACGTGTCGCAGCGTCTGCAGCTGTCGGTGTTATTTCGTTCTTTTACTTATTTATTTAATAAATTGATAGTACGATTTCATCTGAAGGTGTTATTTGGATTAAGACGGTGTACTTTCCTACAATTGTAAGAAATGGAAGGTGATGTTTAGAACGCGCAACATAGACAGCATAAGGACAGAAAAAAGGTCAATTAGGCATGGCTCCGAATAAGCTTGGAGTTAAAGATATCGTGGAAGAATTACAAAAGAAAAAAAAAGGTGTAAAGGTGTTGAAGAGCAAATGAACGAATCATTTAAGTGGTTAAATATTGTCGTAAAAATTGTGCGAAGATGATGAATGCGATATCTATTGAGAAATGTTGGCCAAAAAAATGAAGAAACTGACAGAAAATGATCGACAAATCGTCATAAATAACGTAATTACTATGTTTGTAAAAATTCTTTAGTTCTAGTACTTCTTCACCTGTCTAAAGGGGCTCGTAAACGAGCAGCAAAAATTTCACATTGCCGGCAATATTTCTGAAAATTTTGGCCCGGCAATATTGTCGGCAATGTGTTGTCCTAGCTATGGACGGCAATGTGTTGCAATGTATATCCTGGCAATATTGCGGCCACATTGTAACCGGAACATTTCCCGCTTACACGTAGTACAGTAATATGGCCAATAATAAAGTTCTTATTAGCGCATCGTTAGTGGTGATAAACTAAAGAAAATGAGAACCTGGTTTAGACCTTATTAAAATGAACAATTCACAGTCTGCTCTACAGACCCCCTGCAAAAAATATACTTCCATATTTGATGTATATATATAAAAGTATTATAAAAAAGTGTTAAAAAATCTCAGTCTGTAATGTAAAAGAAGATGGAAGCAGCTATGACTTAACATAGTTTTCCTCTCCCTTCAAATTAGAGCGCCCGCTCTTTCTTCCCTTCCATATTCCGCCAGCTGTGATCTCACAGCACTTTCCCTTCAATCCTCCCACTCCCATTCACCCTATACCCTTCTGTCTTTAGTTTTAGTTGATTAGTTTTATTATTGTTAAGAAAATAATTATTTATAAAATAAAATAGAATAAATCTGTAACACAAACATTGTAAGAAATGAAAATAAGGCCTGTTATAGATACTCAAGAAAACAGGCTATTAGTGTAATTAGTGAAAAGAAAAAAAATCAGTCTAAGCAACGAACTGATTTTTGATAATCTATTCAAAAACGTCGCCTTCTATGTCAAAGGGAGACTGAATATTTCCTTCAAAAATACAACACCGATCTATACGAGATTGGCAATTATCCAATCGTAGTTTTAAAGGAAGAATTAATTGAATTTCTTTAATTACAGGCTAGACCTCTTTATTTGCTGAAAAATTATATTAAAAATTAGAAATTACTTTGTAATTATTTTTTTGTTACTTTTTAATAAATGACCAATATTTAGGTTTCACAAGTTGTAAAATTTGTTGGCTATTGTTTACCAAACATCTATTTTTTTTCTTGGGATTCTCTAATGACCCACGTCTCAAATTGATGAATCTGTGTGAACTGCAATAATTTTTTCGTTTGGCGAATCCATGATTGGAATAATGAATAATATTTATACGAAACACGACGCTAACCACATCGTATATTAATTATTAACTCAGCTGATTGGTCACAGAGACCTCTAAGCGAGGGCTGGGGACTAGTATTGCTGGGCAATATTGCATATTTTCGATACCGGATCGAACTCACCGGCAACACCCCGGCAAGTGGTTGCAATACGGGCAATATTGCTCAGCAATACTGATATATTGCCGGGCAATATGTTTATATTGCCGGAAATGTTGCTGGATTTTGGGCAATATTGCTTGGCCACCACTAACCTCGCTAAAGTTCGCTAAGTGGCTTGGCCGGGCGCATCTGCCTTTACATGTGTTTTGTACGAAATTTAATGTTCGCGCTACTGATCCATCTGCTTCTATTGAGCATAAACTTTAGTCCCTCAAATATAGTTACGTTAACTTTAATGTCCATATAACTGAACTTCAACCATGTTAACCATGTTCTCTGTCATTAATAACCCTATCATATTTGTTCCGAGCTACCTTACCCAATTTGAAGCATTCTAGCTAGCGTCTGGTCATCACTTACGTTGAACATAACCGTCTGCTTTAGTTCCGCAAATTTCCTTATCGAATTAAAAGCATGTAATAATTTTTCTAATTGGTAGTCTAACGTGTAATGTGCTTCTGTGGAATTACAGAATAACAATTTTATTTTGTATTCATATTTGTAATACATTTTTTTTGTATTCAATATAAGAAAAAGTCTGGTTCCGGCTAAGACCAAATTGAGAATATCCGAATTTTGTTAAACGTTGGGTCAAATCATTTCAATGTTAGCCAGGCAAGAAACAGTAAATTGATGCACCGATCCGAAGTTCCGAACTTGCCAGGGACCAGCCTTCGTAGAAGGACAGACAAGTTCGAAGCAGGTCATTTTATTGCGACGACCGCATGCTACCGACCAAACAACTAATGGTCGAGATTTTCATGAGGAGACTTGCAAATAAAAAGGAGATCACGCCTTAAAGTTCAGTCAGTCCATTTTGGAAGCACGAAGCGGAGATAACTAGACACAGTGCAATCGTGGAACCGCGGAAGGAATACAACTCCGCACCCAGACAGACTATCATGGAGCCGCGGGAGGAGAATATAACTCCACGGCAAGCAGTCCACCTTGGAACCGCAAGCGGAGAGGACCAATAAAAAATATAAATTCAAAACGTCATTATCTTGGCAGTGGATCATCACGACTAGAATCGTGCCGACTCGCCTTCCTGCTTCGTCGCTGTGTCCACCACATCCTTTATCTAAATAAATTTTCATTATATTTAAAATCATTTTCATACCCATAAAACCATCACTAACAGAATACGTAATTTCCTCTGCCAATCAAATTTATGGAATGCTAACGCCACACTGACTTTTCTTATAGCTTCCTTTCAGAAACAAAGCTTCTATTGGAGTTGCCAAGAAAAAATCTACAGATCTTGAACTCAAGATTCTTCCTTGTAGTATCACTAAACTATTGCGTATTACGTAAGATCTATATACAGTATGAGATAACAGAGGCCTAAATGCTTCAGTTGTATCGTGTAAAGACATTCCCCTTGGAGTGTATTTATTTAGCTGTTTTAATTATTTTAAATTGCATTCACTTTATCACCAGATAATTAACCTATAAAATTTCAAGTCATAGGAGTACAAATGTCTCTCAATATTATTATAAAGATTAATAGCGTCGACTCTCTTTCTTAAAATTTATTTTTGGTAGGAATATATTTGACAATTATGTGGCTTATTAACAAGTTTCTGTGCTAAATAATTTTACTGTAATAATATTCCATCTGTTGTCCTATGATCAAAATGGGATGAGCTTGGTAAATCTCTGTATCCGCTGCACTGGTTTTGATCCGCTTCCCCAAAGCCGTGTCGTCTGGTGTCATTCTCGCTTTCGTATCCACATATACTTCTCTTACTTAACGAAAATCGCCTACAGTTGTCGGAATAGAGTGGATAAGTACCAACAGCCCGCCCTACCTGATGCAATGTTTCTAATTTGCCACGCATCACATTTTGGCAATTGTAGGGTATTATACTTTAATTATATCCCGGGAACCCTATTTAACCCTGTTATGACTTGCACATCCTTCTTTCCTATGCTATTAAAGAAGAGTTGCCAACCCGTGCATACAATCTACTTAATTACTTATCCAATTGTTTTACAACGAATCATTTCTTTATCTACTGCATTGCAGTTTTAGGTAGTCCCGCGTACCATATTTTTTATTTGATTCGGTTTAAACGCTCTTAAAAGTTTGAAGGAGCACAAACTTTATTCTACACGGCAATTCATATACACTGGAATGAAATCCTCGTTAACCTTGAACACCAACACATCGCCCAAGACCTTCGAGAAAATAACTATCTTTCGAACACCACCGTCCACCAACCGAAATAACCATTTATTTAAAACACAAAAATACCTGTGACACTATTCTGACATTCACCGCCAATAATAAAGCTAAACAAATATTAATAACCGCAATAACATAATTATATACAGCTGTCATTTCTCTCGCTATAAAATTGTTTGTCACTGGACATTCAATTGCATCATATAGTCATGTTAATTATTTATTCGAGGAATAAATACTTCATGCCAAGTAGTAACAACTGTAATATCCTCGGATATAAGATATCGTAATAAAAAGAAGGAAAAAAACCCTACGTACCGAAATCAGTAAATATCGAACAAATGTAGTTCATGAACATTATCACCTCTCCACAGAAACTTCACTAGAACAAATACTCTCATGAATAAACTTGATAAACCTAATATTGTTTATTCCATGTCTTGTGTGTGAGGACTCACGTAGTTAAAAAGGTGATGCAAAGAAATAATTCCCGTTAATTATTTGGAATATGGCGTCAATTTAGAAGAAACTACCAATTCTAAAATTGTAGAACATGTTCGCGATTTCAGCCACCGTATTTATTTTGATTATCTTTATACACTCTACTCAGAGCCACTCTTTTAAAACGAAAACTGAACGAATGGATCATAAAATCATCTGGCGCCATCTTTAACGCCGTACTAACAAGCCGTCTCACAAAGACCGGACGTCAGTCAAGTTCTCACGTTCATTCCGGAATAAAAGCCAAAATCCCTCGCCTAACTTGAACCAAACAGACTGGTCAGTTTCGCTCAATAAGTTTAGTTCTCCTTCAACCACAAGTGAACATACGTCTCTCTGGAATAGACTGAACTAAATAACTTCGTTCTTTAAGGAATAATCGGACTTGTGTTCCCAGCTCTGATTGCTAATTTTCATCCATGAAGAAGAACAGTATGGTATTTGTTCGAAACGTCCGACTCATTCATCCTCTTAGATAATGGAAAACCTGAACACAATAGTCATAATATCAACGTATTATTGTCAAAATTGGAATTAAAATCGCTATCTGCCTTCGTCCCTTTACACCAGTTTACATAAACTCAGACTTCTGTCCTGATGAAAACATACACGCTGCTCATAAGTTCAAAATTCATGACAGGCAGGAGTGTGAGGTGCGACGGAAAGAGTGGGAGGTAACTAAATTAATGATGGCCACTCAACCAGGCAATTAGCGATACCTCTTAACGGATTGTTACATTCTTATTTTCAAATATTTCCTAAACACTACCGACAGAAAAAATGTAAGAATAAAACGTACGCATACTTTTCTATCAGTTCTTATAAAATAAAACAAACGTTATATAACTACGTTGAATAAAAAAGGTGGAAAATTAAAACATTCTTCTTCGTTTCGTAAACTGCAAACTATGGTAGGTTAATTGTCCAAGTCAATTACAGGAGCTTTCGGCATTATATTGCCATATTCATCTGCAATAATTTAAAAACAATAAACGGTAATACAATGTTCCACGCATTGGCAGTGAATTAACATTATAATAAACATTCATTTGTTGTAGTATTGAACAACGTACCTGATGCTTACATTCAATACTATAATCTAAACCATCTCACTTAGTTTATTAAGTCTAACTATAAACATACTGATCAGTTTAATCGTACAGTGCTGCCAACGGTAAACTGAACAATTAATTTACTACGTTCGTAGTTTATATATTTTAACTAAAATAATGTGTGCCCTTTAAGTAGTTTAAGAGGTAAAACTATATTACGCTACTTTCCATTAAAACGTGGTATAGAATTACGAGCTGGGGGACTTTCTTCTTGCTCTTTGGAAATGTTAAATGTTTTAACTACAGAAACGTGTGATCCGAATACAATGTGACAAAAAATATAGAGCAAGTTGTAGTCCTTTCTTCAAAGCTAGTTGAATTTATCTGAAGTACACACTTTTGCAAACTCTGAAATTTCATGATTATATTACTAGAAACCGCCCGTCTACACAGACAACATCGTCGTCCCCCACTAATTGGAAAAAGTTTATTCAGCAATTAAGCTATTACATTGTTTTCCTCTGAGCATCTAAAATGTAAACAATTAGAACATATTTGTTAAGAAATTAATGCTCTGCGCATTAATGGTGCATAATACTCTGTTAAGGAATTAGTAAATCGACGTGGTTAATTTATGTAATACTGAATCTCTTACTTACACGTCCAACTGATACTTGATCGGGTATTTCAGGTCGATCGCACGAGATTTGCAGTTGCCCTTTCCCTGAAAATGCCAGTGCTGAGAAGGCAGCTAAATTCTTGCACAGGAAATAACATCTTGGTGAAATGTTAATTTTAAAATTGTTTATCATCTTCTGAATTGATTAGTCTATTGTCATTCGTGCTGAACTGTTATTTGCGAAATTTACACCTTTACTTTTCATTTGAGCTATCTTACGTCTGTTGAGTATATTCTGTCATTTACGTGTATAGTATAGTTTATATATGTAACTATATTTTCTCAGTGATATTAAATCAACTAACGTCTATTTTTACAATAATTAAATAGAATAAATTTAAGGCAAACTTGAAATTTTAATGAACAAAAAAGAACTGGACTAAATGCAAGGGCAACTTCAACCGAAATATGATCCAAGAATACAACAAAGCAATAATGTAATATAATCATTTAACAGTTAAACTACACAATGTTGAAGTAAAATTATTGAAAATAAAAAAATTAAAATATATAACCTATCAATTTAAAAATAAAGGTAACCAGTCATACTTAAATTACTTAAATTTTTTTAAAAAACAATAATGAAAATATAAAGTTGAAAATAAGGGATGGTAAATATTACTCAATTTTTGTTGAAATATTTGAAGAAATGACCTTAGGAAATCCCAAACTTGGTCGTAATTTTATTTGATTTTCTCAATTATCATATTTCACTTATTCTCAAGTACGAACGGTTGAAAGTCTTTATATTACTATTACGAATAGTAATATTAATAATAATTTATTTTAGTAGTTAATAAAAATTTCACTTGTCTTATTTCTTAGCTTCAGTAGTTTCGACGCAGCACTGATATTTAGGCATGCACTTTCTGCCTCTCTTATTATTATTTTGTCTCCGATGTACAAACTTGTGGAGAATGAGAATGGCTGGCCAGCGCAAACAATCCTATTGCGGTTCTCAATACAAATATGTTCTTTCATCAGTTTGTGTAGAGGCAAAAAGTTCTTTGTTATCGCTGGTCCCTGTTAAATAAACTAACACCGACCGCGTTCGGGGAACTTTTTCGCGTGCATCGTCGAAGATTTTGTGTAATGAGCGACATCATTACAGAGACAAGAAATTACTTTGCTGCACGTAGAATAACAACAGCAAGGTTTTGAAAACATTTTGCAGGTGTTAAGGGACGATATCAGCTGTATTTAATGTTATTAATTCAAGTATACAAAGCGATCTTCTTTCCAGAAATATGGAAAATAACTATGTTATTGACTTATAACTGTTACAGAGAATTCTAAGTTCTCAAGTTGATGTTTCTTGAGGAAATAAACCGGAATGTCGTCATGGCAGCGAAGTAAGAGTAATTGACGGTCACGCGAACCTCTCTCGCAATGAAGCTTGTCACGGAACCACGACGCATATTTCAAACAAAGCTTTCTTTGTCAGTTCTTAAAACGAATCAAGCACATAATTACATTATAAATTCATTAACTATAAAATTTTATACATTGGACTTATTTAAAAAATATAGTCGAACAAAACATTGCATACACTTTTACTCGAGTAAAGACACGCGCGGTCATTAAAACGGGTGGAATGAATTAATTATTTCATATGGTGTGCTTATAAAAGAATTTGTAGTTTAAAAATTTTGCTATTTGATTCCTGTCATACAACATAATTTCGAAAAGATTGTTAGCCCGTTAAGGAACTGTTCACGCTTCCAGACCATGGCAATGGAAGTGATTATATAATTATGGAATAATGTTCTAGTTGAAAATGTTAAAGGAAATGTGATGTAAGTTCATAGACAAATATACAGTATATCTGGACTGAAACTACTGGCCGTGTAATTGTTAAGGCCCAAAGACCGACGCAACTATTGTTGCCATCACGACAGAATGTGAATCCCACAGAATCTTTCAGGTACGGCAACCTCGCGGTACGAAAGACAAAGAGAAGTAAATTTTTGAAGGAGTAAAGTAGTTAGTTAGTTCGAAGTCACTCATACGTAGTCAACGAGCAAAGCAGCGGTTGTGTATCTCCGCCCACGTTGGTATCTGGTCAGCCTGTGGAGATGTTGGGCATTGGCTTTCGACATTATAGCTGCAAAGCCACCAAACAGCTCAATAAAGCGAATTTTCACTTTTAATAGTAAAACAGCCTATTTCGGTCTCGTCGGTTGTGCGACAAGCACGTCTAGATTTTCTTCCTTCTTAATTTATTGATTTCAGATGAGGTTTCAAATTTAGGAACGAAACTGTGTACGAACTACTGTTAATGTTTAGATTAAATTTTTCTTTACTACAGACCGTTTTACTACTTATTGCATATGTGGGGAGCCATTAGAGACCGCATTTAAATTAGGCAAGCAATAAAGGAGGCAGCACAAGGTGATATACCTGTAAACTGGATAAAATTATTACAGTTTTGTGTAGTTTTCTCCATTTATTGCATCGTATAGATTTATTACAAAAAATATTAAGTGATTTATTTCTTAACATAGTAAGCTTCAATATAAATATTTTTATTTTCACGTAAATGTAACAAGTAGTTATAACATTAATCTTTAATTATTTGTTTAATGAAAACCTATATTTAAATAAAAATACAGCAAAAGAATTTTTAAATAAATTTAATGAATAATAAAGAAGCATAATAATAATATTAAGTAAAAATAGGATTTGTAACATTACAAATTATTGTAAAAAATAATATTAAGAACACAAAAACAATACGTACAATAATTTTAAAACCTATGGAAAATATAAGTATTTGCATTTATTTCTTACTTGGGAAAAAATTAAATATTTAGATCAATCTTCGTAACTCCCAGCCTTCAATGGTCGTTTAAATGAGCATATAAAATTTTCGTTATTAAACTCCTTTTAATGTTTGTAAACCGCATTTTGTAGTTCTGTAGGAACCTTTTTTATGTCTTGTAAGGTGCGTTACCTGTGCGGACACCGACAAAAGTTGCTGGCAATTAATTGTAATCAATGAAATACTTCTCTGGAGTATTTGAAAATTTCAACTCCACCAGTTCTGCCAGTTAGTGTACCTAGCGGATTAACCCAGGTATTATCGATGCAAACAGAAGGGCTGATCTATATTAATTAGTAATAAAATAGTTTTTAAACGGTTTCTTTACCATTTAGAAGTAAGCTATTGCTTCTATCCCCCACTAAATTTATTTTATGACCCTTCACATAGGCATCAGTCGCAGAAAGCAATATCATTGAAAATCTTTAATACCGTGAGCATTTTAAAATATGTGTTACAAACGTGGACGTTATTGATCCAGTTTATCGATAAGTAACTCTATGTTTTCTACTTTAATAATTATTTAATCATATAAGTTAATATTTGGAGTGTGAGAAACTTTTTTATTGCAGCTCGCTTTCGTGCTATTACAGGTATTGTGGCTGGGTATTTCAATTACATTGAATAAAGAAGATTAAGTAATTCTCTATATAAGAATTTGATGTAAAAAATATAAAACCCTTTCCGAATTTCAATATAATAATTATTTCCTCAAGTTTCATAATTGTGTTTTTTCGGGCATTCCATTGTCTGAGTAAAGAAAAAGAAAACGATAGATGAGAAGCTAATCAGATAGAAGGATATCAGTGAAACCAAACAAACAGGTTAGGTTTATCCCTGTGAAAGAGACGCTACGTCAAGCAGGAAAAAGCCGAAAAGACTCAATAAATTTATTAACTCACCAGAGTCAACGAACTTCAAAACCAGATTCCTTAACTTTATCTAAAAGTCTAAATCGTGGTCACTGGTGGCATTTTATTTAACATTTCTTTATTTGAACCGGTTATTCTGAATATTTGTTGGAAAGACGACCTTGGCTCAATTACCGAACATGTCCTTTATATATTAAACTATGAGTTCCACGTTAAGTCCCAAAGCTTCCTACATTGTGCGTCTTTACTAATTTAGTCCTTCGCCCACAACTTTGGGTGTTCGTTTGCATAATTCGTTTATTAATTCAAAGACCTTGCTCCCCAATGGAACAGGTTTCCTTCTTTTGTTGAACCCAATTTGAAGTAAGTGAAACAGATTTTAAGATCGAAGTATAGAACATAATAATGTAAAATGAAATGAGGAAGTTTTCTTTCGACTATCCTGCATAGAAATCAAGGTCCGTTGTATGCTGCAAAAGGATTTGGGGCTTTTATTACATTCTATTATTTAATGGATGGATACGCTTTAATAACAAATAACGACTATGTGTTAAATTGTTGAATGAAACTACACATTTAATCAATTACTTAACTAAACAAAATTTTCATAATACTAACATTTGTCCCTCTATCTAAAATTATTACATGGCATTGGTGGTAGCTCCTTTGAACTTGATTGAAAATTGCATGTCGTAATAGGCGATAACCAGAGTGGTTTGACTTTTGAAAATAATGATATAAATTACAAATAATACCAGTTAATATGTTTCCATATTCAGTGAATAACTTAGATGTAAGTATCAGAAATAAATTTTGAATTTTATAAATGTAATTACATATTATCCTGTGTATTTCCGAAGAACAAAGAGAATTTGACTCGGCATTTCCATGCATGCACTCACAGAATGTGACCACCGATAAAAATTAACCGTACAATAAAACTTCGACGATAATAAGAATTGGAGATGAATTACTGATGATGAGTTTTACCACTTAAAGTAATATTTAACAAATGTCTTTTTCCGATGCGTTGAAAATAGCCAAAGTAATTCCCCTGTTTAATAAAGGATCGCCATCTTATATATCTAATTACAGGCCCATTTCTCTCCTTCCTATTTTCTCTAAAATATTTGAAAAAATAATTCATATTAGATTACTTCATTTCCTGAATAAATATAAGATTTTATCAACAGCGCAGCATGGCTTCCTTAAAGGAAAGTCCACTGATAGCACAATGTACGACTCCATTCAAAATATCCATAATTCATTGGATGAAGGACTGAAGGTAGCTGGCATTTTTGCTGACCTCTCTAAGACTTTCGACACCGTAGATCACCAAATATTAATAAAAAAGATGGAATATTATGGAATTCTGGGAAATACGTCACTTTTACTAAGATCGTATCTTACAAACCACAAACAACAAGTACTAATTGAAACCAAAGACGGCCAACTTCACTTATCCATTTGTAATTTATTACATGTGGAGTTCCTCAAGGATCAATTCTTGGGCCTTTACTTTTTATCCTGTACATAAACGATCTTCCACGATACGTAAATCCTCTAAAATCGATTCTCTACGCGGATGACACAAATATAGTTATAGCAGATAAAAACTTCGATAATCTGATTAAGAAAGTAGACAACGCTCTGAATGGTCTAAATATTTGGTTTAACGGGAATAAATTATCCCTCAACCTAGATAAGACTGTTAGTTCAGTTTAGTGCTGATGCTAGTAATAGACCCGTAGACAACTCCTCAGCTAATGCACCTTTCCTCGGACTTCGGATTGACGATAAATTAAAGTGGAATGGCCATATAGATCTGCTTGCCGGAAAACTAAGTTCAGCTTGCTATTCTCTGAGAACACTAATGCAACACGTTGACAAAAAGTACGTCAAAATGGTGTATTTCGCGTATTTTCATTCAATTATGAGCTATGGCATCTCTAATTGGGGAAACTGCTCCAGGAGTAATGAAATATTTAAGTTGCAAAACCGTGCAATTAGAATACTTTCTAGCACGAATTCTAGATCGAGTTGCAAACTTTTCTTCAAAAGTTTGCAGATACTTTACCAAGCGTATATATTTATGAAATATTAAAGTTTGTAAAGCGGAACACTAATTTGTTTCAAACAAATGGCAAGTTTCATGAATACGCGACCAGAAATCGTTCAGCTCTAAGGTCGGACAAGCATCGCCTTACTCTACACCAGAAAAGCATTTAAAATACCGGGATAATTTTATACAACAGCCTTCCGACAGAGATTAAAAATAGTACCTACAAAAGCTTCGTGAAGCAGAGTAAAACTATTCTTTTAAATGGCGCGTTTTACTCGGTACAGGATTTTCTTAATCGTCCTTCTGGTATTTAAAATCAAGGTTCCTGCACAAAGTGTTGAATGAGCTGCCTTGTAAAATAGCACATCACATATTAAAATTTCTATTCAGTTTTTTCTGCTCTTTTGTTTGTTTGTTTCATGTATTGCCTGGAGCTACGATGGAAGGACAGTTTCCTGGTCGCTGAGATCCAAGAAGTTAAAACTCCATTGCGTGATTTCCCAGTGTGTGTGAGACATCGTGTGTCCGTGTTGTGTTTATATTGACTTTTGTCTATATACATTTTCTTTTATTAATTTATTTTAAGATTATTTATCTTTAATTATGTACCTTATTTTGTTCATTTTTAATGTATGACGTATCCTATTTCCTCAATCGAGGACTAATGGAAACAACAATAAATCTAGTAGAAGGTCGAGGGAGGGCTGTGTAAATTATCAATTCTCTCGTCGCACGTGAGGTTACATTCGTCAATATCAAATACTTTGTTAAAGTACCTTTATTTGAGGTTCGCACTGCCTGTTACTGAACACAACAAGAAATTATTTCTTGAGAGACAAGTTATACTCAACCTTAAAATCAAAATTTCTATCTTAATTAAAATGAAGTGGCGAAATCCACGAAAGTCATTAAATGAATCAGTGTTTTCTCGATGATCAGGATACACATTGATTTGCTAAATTCGTTTGACGTTTTATGCTGCGAGTGAGACAGGACGATCCGATGTCTTCCGCTCCAAAGGTGGCGGAATGGCGTCATCCTGTCTATAGCAAAGCGGCAATGACATCAGATTTCCCATCATCAACGGGAACTGGGAGTGGACTGCTGTTCCCTAATAACTTTATCGCCAAAATGTATCTTCAGTCAGTTCAAATTCTCCACACTTTCTCTCGGTTTCCTTCGCTCTTCCTCCCACAACCGAACCAATAGCGACAGTTAATTATTTAAAGTTCTGCTAGTTATTACAATCTCCCAGATTGCAAAAAAAGTGCGCCAGAAATAGCTGCAGCACCACCGACGCTAAAAAAAATCTTGGTGGCGTAGTAATCAAAGTATATAGACTCAAGTTTTATCAGTTATCGCTGGATGTTGCAGCGACCTTTTGTAACGTCCTATAATAAGCGACCACTTCGAGGAAACTGAAGCTAACACGATAGACACTTTGCGACGATATTTATACAAACACTAGATTACTAAAGCAAATAAAAAGGTCGGGTCGGGGTATAAGAATATATTCGGGCACCTTTATGAACTGAAGAAATAACAAGTGTGGACACTGTGATTCATACCTCTTTTCTCAGACACTATATTAATGTTAAATTGCAAGATTGATCATCCTCATTATGTATTTTCAGCTAAATGTAACAAAATTGATAAATTATTGGAAATATTCTAATTTGTATACGGCATATTCTTCTCGGCGTTGTTTCGAGGAAAAAAGATTGGCATCAAATTTTTGTCGTAAGTTTTTTATCTGATAATGCGGTCGTCGAGGCTGACTGTCTGCAGTCAGCGCATTTATCTGTCCTGGGTCTGCGTCATCAAAGTTGCCGCTCTATCACGTCATATAACTAAGTAATGCTTAAAACAACGATAAAGCAACTTGCTCTTCCTGTTAACTCCAATCGAAAGAGTGAACTACTAGAAATGTGAACAAATTTACTGTGCGTCTCATATCGTCGATTATAACTTGATCGTTCTAAGAATCTCATTCTAATAACTTAAAATGACAAAATGAACTTCTAGAAAATCCAAGAGCGCTGTGTTTTCCGCAAGTATTTTACACTTTCGAATTCTTTATAACATCGTCTGAAAGGTCTGCCAATAGACGTGCATGCTTGACAAGATTAAATATAAACGAAACATCTAAACAGCCGATGTCTCGATTTCTTAAATTATTCAACACATTTAATACGTTACAGCGTTCCGTCCACAATTTTGAAAAATTCTTCTGATAAAAATATACAAAATCAAATTGTTTTTATAAATTTTTGGATTGGTGCAAATTTTAATTTAAAAAATAATGGTCGAAAATCAGGTTCGCAAAAATCCCTTTTATAAAAAACTAACTCATGTGGTTTTTATGTAAAATACAATTTTTCCCGGGGAAAATCGGTTCTTTTAAAAAACTATGAGTATATTTTTGACCCAATTTATGATAAATACGACACTACAGTTTTGTATAGTATTATACTATATTGCTTATATAGTATGCATACTATACAGTAAAAATGTATTGTTCCCTCCAATATAATTATAATGCAAGTTTACAAATTATATGAATTTAAATTAATTAATTTTCATGGTACCTCACTAATTAATTTTCTTTACCTACAAAACTTCTTTAGAAAATCAAAGGCATATAATTTTCAATTAGATACACAGGAAGATAGTAAAAAAGTAAATACTTTCTGTTCTCTATAATTATGTAACATATGGGCATAAGAACAAATTATTTCTGTATACCATTTTTTAGAAGAGCAACAAAATAATTTCCAAAACTACATCCACTTTGATCTGTGTAAAATATTCAATGTTAGAAAATACATTTAATTTACTTAAAGTGTTTAAGTAGTTACATTTTATATATTAATTTCTTTAATCGAGTAAAATAACTTAAATTCATTGTATACATTATGGGTAGTACGGTGTCCAAAAGAGGAAAGAAATTACTTTTAGACTCCTATTTTATAATAAAAATATATGCGTTTGCACTCATTCAAACACTTCAAAAAATATTTGTATTTATCTGAAGTACAAAAATTACAGACGAAACGTTGTAACGTATCTAAAGTGTGAATTATATAAAAAAATAACTTATTGGCTGTTAAGATTAATTTCAATATTGAAGAATAAATATGCATGGTGGATGGAGACATTATTGTTACTGCATTTCGACAAGCTAATTCCTATTCCGTAATTCTATAAAATCCCAAGTATTTCAATTATGAAACATGTGGCATTTTTTATTTATCGAGACACCCTGTGTTCCACCGGGGAAATTACGACGAATGAATGTTGCAACGAACGGCACTCTCAACAATTGGCGATAAAGGGCGAGGCACGTTCAACAGTTTTATTTGCGAAGTCATTTGCTCTTCAATATCAGACGTCTGAAACATTGGTCGTAAGGAATCGGACGACAGGTAATGGGTCTCATTTGCAGAAGTATAGGCGTTTCGCCGGCGGAAAATAGTACGCATGGGAGGACGAGTAAAGCTTTTTCCGTCCAGATGACTGAAATTTCGCCTTGACGTACTGACCGAGTTTTCTTTAAAACTAACTTTCTCTTTCCATTATAAAGAAACGGACGTATGGAAAATCAGGGCTTGGCTTACATCGCATATTGCCAAGTTCAAAAAGGGCTCGCCTCTATTCTGCTTCAAACAATCTACAGCAATCTTGAAAGAAAAAACGTCATTTTCAGTGTGAATAATAGAGTCCATAAATCATACGATAGACCGACGTTCCGAAAGCGTATGGCACGCCTCGGCGGCGAAACAGGTTCCTACAACATGCAATCTGGGAGTGCACATTATATAAACCACAGCTTTCAAGAACACGCTACACCATACAAAGCTCCATAAGCAGATAACTCGGCAACAAGCAGCGCCTTGCTCTCCAACAGAAGAGTACTCACAATACCGGGATAATTTTATACAATACCCTCCCTCCAGAGGATAAGAAAAAATAACTACTAAAGTTTCATGAATCAGAGTAAACTTATTCTATTAAATGGCGCGATTTACTCTGTACAGGATTTTCTTAATCGTCCCACTAATAATTTAAATTAAGGTTGCTGCAAAAGTGTTTAATATGTTGCCTTGTAAAATCGCCTACTACATAGTTTACAACTTTTCATACAGTTTTTTCTGCTCTTTTGTTTGTTTCATGGATTGCCTGGAGCTACTATGGAAGACCAGATTCCTGGTAGTGCAGCTCCAAGAGGTGAATACTCCACCTGGGTGCGTGTGTTTGTATTTCTCAGTGTGTTTGTGCTCACTATGTGTGTGTGGTGTTTTTAAATACTTTAGACTGTATCCTTTTTAGTTTATTTAAAGATTACTTGTAATTAATTATATACTTTATTTTGTTCTTTTAATTATTTATTTGTAATGTATGACGTATTCTATTTCCTCAACCCAGGACTAATGGAAACAACAATAAATCTAAATCTAAACTTTTTCAGACAAGAGACTAGGCTTGTTTGCATCAACAAATTAAATAATACACGTACATATATATACGTGTATTATTTAATTTGAGGATGTTCTGAAAATGGATACAACAGGTATCGGAGAATATTCGATAACGATTTCTGACATGGCTTTAACTCCTCATAGGACAATACTTTCTTTTGTGAAAAATGTTTATCGCATAGCTTATAGTTTATATATGCATGTGTTTAAGTTAGAATTAATTTTCTTAGGAAGTGAAAATAAAAAGTTGGTGGTCGATATATAGACCACTATCCGCTTCAGAATGATGGACTTCGACTACTGTAGATGTGACCATTTAAAAGACCATCTTCTTATATGAGGCGTGAAAAGTTTTATTTGAAGATTATTTGTAATTACTTATATACTTTATTTTGTTCTCATAATTATTTGTTTTTTGTACCCTTATATTACAAATTTTAAGAATTCCTTAAAATAGTGCGGGTAGATTTTAGGTTGTGGACACAAAATAGAGGCAAAGACTTGTCCCAAATAAGAAAACTGGGTTCTTCAGCAACCTCTGTACATTTATCAGTTTTCAATACGAAAAGTATAGTTTTTCGAACTTTTGGTGGGTGGTTGGTATATAGAGCACTATCCACTGAAGGATTAATCAATGAGGTTGACATTAAACCCTTTCAAAAAGTGATCTATTTTAGGGTGAGTTTCTCTTAGTCGTACACTGTAACGATGTGAAGTTATTCTGCTTTAGTTTATTAAATTATTAGGATAATTGTAGGAGCTTAGCTCTCGCTGGCGTCTTTCTCAGAGTGATAAAGGGGCTTATCTTCGGAGATGCCTCGTTCTCTCTGGATTTCAAGGTTCTCACATGCCTCTCCAAGGCACCTCCATATCCTTTAGGAGGTTTGTTTTGGGGCGGAGATCTTGGGCATACAGTAAGAACTGTGCGTTGATTCTATACGATCAGCCTCCTGAACTGGTCGAGGCACGGAGAGGGGAATGCCATAACCTCACAACAAACTGTCATTTGGAAGGGCGTGAGACAAGAACCCAATAACCCGACCTACAAGATACCTTGACGTTCCTACCAATCAACTTTTTGTGGTATGGTCCCATATTATAGCCCATGCAGCTGAAGTAAGAATTTGTCGAGGGGGAAATCACTCGATGTGGCAACGTTTGTCTATTTCTCTGTTCTCGTTCGCAGAACGCCAGGTCGATTCCCATTCCAAAAAGGCTATAGGCAACATGTTTCTTGGTGAACAACTAACAATCTATGGAGTTTCAAGACCGTCATCCGACCTTCAACACGATTAAATCTTCAAATAGCACGGCCATCAATGTCATTAGTTTCGAAATTTTGGGCTTGAATACCGGGGAAAATTGCGGATCCACAGATGCAGGCTTCGCACAACAGCGGTTTCCACCTGAATAATTTATTTTGGATAAATAAAAATGTTATCATTCAGATATACCGATTTTCGACTAATTTTGCAAGACGCGCCTGCCGTAATTCATCCCTAATCTTAGTACAAAAGGCCTACCTTTTATCGCTTTCTGGACTTTGACATTTGCTTTATCTTCAGAAGAACGAAAAACGAGCTTTTCAGGTGAGCCGAAGCATTTGAAGGTCAGAACTGATAAAGAGGCAATCCCTGTATGGTGCGAAGCCTTCCGGATATGACGTAATGCTTGGGTAAAGAACTGAACGGGTACCTGCATCAAATCTAAGATTCACAATACACAGATACAATTATTAAGTTGATAATTCAACTTCAAAACCAATTACACAATATCCGAAACAAACGACACTTCAGATATACAGAGAAAAAAATTTTTTTAATAAAACCTGTACAACTTCGAAACTTCCGACTGAGACCGTATTTATCTAAGTTGTATTATTATAAGTACTGAGTTAGTATCCCATTACCGGAGTGTGGAAAAAGAAAAATTTAAGGAAAATGGTGGACAGACTCCAGAATGTAAAAAAGCAAATAAATAGTCTCTATGCTGTCTACCGCTTTCCATCGTTCTCCCTCTCTTATCTTGTTTCCTATTCTTTTTTTCACTCAGAAAATGGGATGATCGATCAGTAATTAAAATAATACCTGAGCACTAAAAGCAAATTTCAAAACTAGATTACCTATGCCACTTTTACAATACAATTCCCCGTGTCTTTTACAATTACGACCGTAACGGAAGCAGTTGTTTTATTTATTCTTATGTTCACAATGAGCATAACGATCGCACCGTTTTGAAATATGTAACTGTAAATGTGGAACCCCAGATATTTTAAGAAAAGAGAGAAAGTAGGTGTAGTAGGTGTGTGTTCTGTTTCAGTTATGCATATCTTGTCTGAAAAAGTTCGTCGCCTATGATAAAGCCTTTTCTCATAAGTAAGTGGAAAGACTGCAACATATTAACGCCACTCTATTGTACAAAATTGATACATTAATTGTAATACGCGTAAAAGCCTTTAAAGGTAGACACAGTGCCGTACTTTCACGTGAGTTGCCGACCATAAAATTCTAGCGTGACTGCAGACTGAGTCGCAAACTGCCGTCACTCACCTAGTCACGCTCATAATTCTCTCCCAGGCAGTCACACTCTGACGTCACGGTAGGTCAAGTCACGTGGTTCACAACCTACCTCTAGCTTACAGAAAAGTCTGAATTAATGTGTGATTGTGGTGTGTGCAGCATTTCTTCTTTTTTCACTTTATACTAGTCCAGATATGTGTACCTACCAATATTTCGTTACCCCTCTTTTACATAAAAAAGTAAATCTAATACCGTACGGACATACCAAATATTCATTCCGATTGGGGCAGCAGTCAAAAACTCGAGATTGCTTGATTAATAAGAATAATACTGTATCGTAGTGTTAAAGATGGTCTTTTACATTTACATTCGTGTGTGTGTTTCTAATTTCGATACTTCATGACTAATTAAATAATAAAATGGGCTGTGATAATAAGTCGGGTAGATACTGACTTTAAGTTTAATAGTAAATCATAAAACTACAGCCAAATAAGTCAGCAATTAAATATATTCGTATTCATTCAATATAAATACAACGTTTCATCCAACCTTGTGGATTTCTCCAGGTAAATTTTTAAATGGATGAACTTATATTACGAGTAATTTTGTGCCACGGACATTCTCATTTTAATTTAATAGAATAATTAACTATGAAAATTAAAATTAATTTAAAAAGTATGGATTATAATTACAATGGAAACTGGGGGAAATGAGTTTCTCAATTACTATTAGGACAAATTTATTAAGTTAACATTTAAAAAAATTAAAATGCTAGGCTAATTCAGATTAAATATTTAGAAAGGCAATAAATCTATGTTCAGGGTCATGAATATGTGAGCGTTGTTGTGCAGCAGGAATTTGTCATGCGCATTCTGTAGGCAGCTGCATCCCCGAACGAACAACTTGTTCAGGACAAAAACCGGGGCTTTAGGAAGCAATTGCTATAAGCTTATTACGAAAAAATAGGAAGATTTTTAATATACATATATATATATAATAAGACAACCAACATACAAGCACAAAATAATTTTCTGTGTAGTTCAAATTTGGTCAGATTCAGTCTCAAGTCTCCCAATTCGTAAATGTGACATGGCCCTAGCACTAGCACATTTCAATATAGTACGTATTATTCCTTCATTAGGAATATAGTAAAACAATATTCCCCACATAAGTTGGAGTTTATATTACTTCAAACTCTTTAGGTGTAGCTTTACAGAAAACACACTTAACTAAGGCTTGTTTAAGGATTTTTGGATTGAAATACCAAAATTATTTGCTTTTTGGTCAAATCTATTCTATCAATAGTCCCGCAATCAAATCACATTTCCATGCATGAATTAGCATGTCCAAATAGTATCCGTATTTTATCTTTTAATAAATAAATAAATATATATCTTTCATAACCTTCAACAAATGTTTTGCGCTGCAAGACGTTTTCCATTGTTTTCGAATTCACCTATCAGCCTGTGATGTGCATTATTGAGGAATTTCATGTTCGTTCCAAGGAATTGGGGGTGCATGGACAAAACATAAGAGCAGACAACGAGGTACCAAAAACGTATGTTTGAGGGCATAGGAAGAAGACACATGGAGCTGAGCAAAAAATCGTAACGGTACATCAATGACGATGGAAGCAACTGTGATCGGGCCAAAAAGGCAAGAAACTGAAAAGAGCGTCAATAACGTACATTTTTCAACGCAATTTTCATAAATATAAAATATCAAAACCTAAATAATGTCTCGATACAAACCGAAGAAAATAAAGAAATGCATACTGTTTTTCAATTCCATACATTCAGTTTCCTCGTTGAAGAGAGCAATTAAAACAGTTATTGGTGTTGTCACGTTAGTTTCGATTAGATAACGAAATCCCCTACGCGAGTGGCTGGCTCTGAATTATTGTTCTTATCACTGATAAACGCGTAGCAGCTACTTTGCATACCTGAATAGTATAGTACAGATACGGTGAGGTCTCAACGGGGTTAATTTCCTAACATGAAAATGAAATAACTCGATAATTATAAATCTTAACACGTTTTGAAGTGGCTACCTAGACTAAAAAACGTATCTATTCGCCATAATAAGTATGGAAATGGTATAAAAATGTATTAAAGTTTGTGTGTTTTCGACTAAATATGAACTCGCATAATATTTCATTATGATTGCACCTTATTACCATGTATACATTTTATGATTTATTTTTCACAACTTGGACTTTGTGCTTCAGTTAATCATGCCGAATACACAAGTGATACAAATGTTAATTGTAGTCAGCACTAGTCAAACGTTATGTATACAGAATTATATATATAACTGCAACAGTTGGTGTTTTCAAATTTCCGATCAATCATAATTTAGCCAGATCAACAAGGTTAATAACGCGCAGAAAACAGAAGTTAGGTCAAAGCACCTAAAGCAAACTAACGGCAGTAGTTCGTTATATCAATAAAAAGCCCATACAATATGGTTCCTAATGCTATAGGTGAATCAATTTTAAAGCTCGGACGCTGTACGATATTTAAATAGAATAAACCATTTCATATAAATGCCGTTAATTTAACTAATGTGAACTGCAAAGCATCAAAAAGTGACGATAAATGTGCAAAATACATTCACGTATTATTTGAAAACGTAATAGTCTATGCACATCATAGCTCCCCATTTCTATAACAATTTATGTGAGGAAATACTAAACCACAGATTGTGTTTTATTAATTTCTTGCAAGTCATGTTGGGACAGACTCCGTAAGAATAAGATTAGAATTGTGGACGTTGAGAAATACAGAATATAATCTGCTGATAAAGGATGCTTCCGATTTGTACCATAATGTTTGATTAATATACAGCGCTGCAAATATAAAAATTGTAAGTACAGATGGCTATATCCTGAATCTATTCAGACGCCTTCAGAAAGATAGTATAAAGGTGAGCCATTGCGCAGGTACATGCCACGCCTCCTTTGCGCCTGACGTCATCCTGGATTCAAGCCCAAGCCTTCGACTCTGGAAACCGAGACATATGGATATAATTTCCCGGCGTGACGCTCCCATTTCTTTCATAGCACAAATATTTCAAGTCTTAACTTGTCTCTTGACATGTGACTGCACCGTTCTTTTCATGTTTCAGGTTTAAATATCTGCAAAAACCACACAAACATATGTGATGTTTATAGTACTACTAACATTATTATAACAACGGGACAAGTTCACATTTTTGTAATGTTGTGGATTATTGAGGCAGTCGCCATTAAACGATTATCAGTAAACATGTTTGAGTAATTTTCTCCCGTTATACGACACACTAAAAATATTATAATACCAATTTTAAATAAAAATAGTAATATTTAATATAAAAAAGAAACGTTTTGTGGTATACTTGAATTTATAAATTTTGATACTCAATTGGGCAATCTCTTTGAATGCGAATTCCATAACTCTGTACTATTTGTATTATATTGATTGGTAAGGCATTGTTTTAATCTTCAGCAGTTGTATTTAACTTTTTCAATTGCTCTTGGTCTTGGAAAATCTTTGGGGCATTCGGCACAGCGACAATCGCGAGCAGCTTGCGTCCCGCGTGTCAAATTACCTTCGACATCTGTCTCGCCTTTATACCATGGTCGCTACCGAATATGAATTTATGAACATGAAAATTTATTCCTATATCATACTGTTGGCGTTAATAAACTACAGATTGCGCTTGACTGGTCTTATTGACTAATTCCGTCGGAGTATGCGTGAGACGACTTCGAAGCACGCGAATTTAAAAGCATGGAAGGAGAAAAGGCATTATTTTAACCATTTGATGACCATACAGCTGAACACAAGACAACTTAATGTGCTTGCTTCCCCATTCTCTCTCTGGTTTGTCCAATTCCGAACTAATTGGGGCCATATGTAAATGGTATATTCGATTGTTCGGACAACGGAATCTACAACATTTAAAAGTACCTATAAGGCCATGTTATACAAAAATGAGTTAAACTAATTTTCTAGTCTGTTCAATATTAATTTTGTTTCAATTGATAGCACGTTACGTTTAGGTCGTATTTCAGACGCCATGGCCTGTAATTCAAACACTTTTCGCAAAGAACACTTTAACACAAGATGACCATAAAATGAGAAATTGAAGCACAATAAAAGGCATAAAGCAAGGTCTTCGATTCTTTTTTGGAAACAATAAACATCAAGAGAAAGAGTCGTAAAATTTATTTCCGAATATTGCTGAGCAGACTTACTGAAGCGAAATGTTTAAGAGTACAGTAACTAGTAGATTCTCTTGCAATTAAAATTAAGGAAAGCCCCGTGAGTTTTAATATAATCTTGAGGTTACTGTATTTATTCTTTGGAAGTTAATATCATTTTAGTATCATAGACAAAAAACTTGTACAGGGCAGTGCATTAAAAAAGTAATACCATTAAAATTAAATTGGCGAAAATATGAGTTATAATAATCGACGTTTCGGATATCTAACGTTAGGATAAACTCTGCTCGACTGTAGTTTATTAATAAAGCTACTTTTACCAACAATTAAAGTGCGTGTAATATCAAAACAAAAATAATAAAACCATGACGAGGGTTTAGGTATTATTACTTATTTTAAACTTGTTGTGGTGTTGATGGTATACAGTCCTAAAACTGATCCGATACAACCCTCGATGCTCATCTATCCTGCCCAAGCCTTTTCATTTCTAGATAGCTACCACATCCCTACATCCTCCCCATCCTTGGTCTCCCTCTTCTGTTCTTACTTCACACACTTCCCTCTAATGACAACCTTATAAGACCCTTATGTCCCAAAACGTGGGCTATGAACCTATACCTTCTCCTGGTCAAATTTTTCAATGTCATTCTCTCTTCCCCTATTCTACTTAGAACTACCTCATCATTACTAATTCTATCCACCGATCAGATTTTCTGCATTCTTCTGTAGCATCACATTTCGAAAGCTTCTATTCTTTACAAAAAACGACAGTCAAAAAAAGTCAGAATTAAAGATATATCTTTTTATTAACAAAAGCGACGGTTCATCTCCATTTTGAGACTTCCTCAGGCTTAAAATTTAGGAATACATCATATTTCTCCTTGACTCCCTCAGTCGAAAAGAGTTTACATGTGAACACTTTAGTGCCAATTCATATCGTCCACGTTTAGCATCCATATAACGCGACACTTCATAATAACATTTTTAGTATATTTTAGACTTCGTAAAATGAATTTGTTATCTTCTTTATTTTCTCCTCTATTTCTGACACAGCTGCTACACCTATGAACTTTCTTCCATTGGAAAATATTGAAAAAAATTATACTTATTTGATATCACGCCATTTTTTATTTCCATCAGATACTTTTTTTTTGTAAAGAGATTTTGCTCCCCATTCTACTTAAGCCTCATCCCATAGTTGAGAAGAAGCATTTTGAAATGCGTCGAAAAGGACTCAAACAAGTCTATGTTGGTGGCCTGTAGTGCATTTGACACGGCTTCTAAGGACGAATACAATGAAATAAAATTTGCACAGTTGTGCTCTGAGAAATATAATATAATGGTTTTTGACACGTTAAACACTTGTTTAGTTTATAAAATTAATTAAACGTATAATTAATTCTTTTCTGTTTGCGACACAAAAAACAGTATGAAATATGTAACAACTTCGTCGACTCAAGGTACATATCATAGTAATAGCGTTTCGTCTGTTCCCAGACCGTCTGGTGAAGGTTTCACCTGGGCTTCCGAGAACCATTTCAAGACTATTTGTTTGCCGCTTAAAGAATCGTGGGCCGTCATTTAAATTCCGGAGTACCAAAACTTTCAGTCGTACATTCCTCTTAATTGTTCAACTTCAAGGCAGCTCCATAACTCTAAAGAGTTGTTGAATATATTAAATTTCTTCTTTTGATAAATAAAAATGGAGAAACATATGTTATTTCACACGCTAAACCCTTTACTTATCAGCATAAATTAATTTTGGTCGGTATTTTCTTGCCATTCATCCTACATACAGCAAATCTGGATCAATTATTGCAAAGCATCAATGGGCTGATGCAGATGTCCGCAGCGTTTTATCAACATGACCTTATTACCATGAATAACACACAAAAATCTGTAATGTATTCTCCTCCATTTCGCAAAATATCTTCGTTGTCGAAGGAGTTACCTTGAATATTGCGTTGGAAAGAGAAAGGAAAAACAAGAAAACCGAGGATTCAACGATTTGCAATTGCGCGATTTAGTCTACGAAATGGAACACATGCATCCGCTAGCGATTATTTCGTCGTCCTTCTCAGCACTTTCTACCTAGCGATTTGTCTTCCAAGGTACCCAACATACACAAGGACTTCCACAATCAGGTGTAAGAATTCAGACAGGCTTCGAGACATCCGACTTCGACTCCTTCGTGTTTTAAATTTCTTGTCGGAAAGTACTTCTCAAATTGTCAGAGATTTGCGTGGCCAGTTTCCCTTTTTGCTCTATCTTTTGAACTTCTTGTCTAAGCCATGACTCATCTTCATAAACTCGGCTAAATATTCCCGAGGCCACATATTCCACATTGAACAAAAACCTTGAGGTGTTATTACTTGAGTACATAGCACACACACGGCCTAAAAACTCAGGAGTTCCGGTCCTGAGGACTAGAGATGGGCGATCTGATTCAAAGTCCTAGCTAGCTTCCTCTGTGGAGTGAGTGATCATTCAATCGAAAGAAAACAGCGATAGCTCTTTTGATTCTCTCCGTTCGTGTGATTCTGAAAGGTAACTGCTGTTTGAATCACTGACTCATCAATCAGATCGCGCGGCCATAATAGCAACGCTCACTCACAAAAAAATTTATTGAGATAAAATCAGAATTCTGTTCTATACAGCCAATAGTAATGTTTAAATTGTTGCAGTACAAAACACTGCTGTATATGACTTTTGAAAAACTCATTACACAACTTTTTATCGAGTGACTAGCTACGCGATGGTAATCAACGCGGTCGCAACTCCCTTTCAATAGTTTAAGAAGGGTGCATGCAATGGTTACGTAATAAATTCCAGTATGCTTAATAAAACACGAAATAGAAAGTTTCACATTACCTAGAGTTATTTAATTTATTTATATAATTATTAATTTATTAATAAAGAACGAAAAATGTACATAATTTCAGTTAAAAAATTATAAGCCCAATTATTCACTAGAAAATTGTGTGTAAATTCACGGAAACAAGGTAAGATTCATTTCCGCGAATCGAGTGCGGTTGGTAGGCCATTTATACATATTTCTTACATTTTATCAAAAGAGTGTAGCGTAGTCGGTTTCCTTTTATTCTCTATCACGGTAATCTTTTGAATCGATTTGACAAAACATGACTCTTCTTCCTAAAACAAGTGTATTGTTAGGTCTTGTGTTGGATTTTAGCTGACACGAATGCCATTAATCACGTAGGCATTTTAAACTAATTATAGTCCTGAACAATGTGTGCTCTTGTCTGTTGTGGCGTCTCCTAGAGGAACTCGATTGTCGCTGCCAAGGCCTTCAAGAGAAGAGCATTGTAGCAATTCCCGAATTCACGTCGCTTAATCATTGTGAAGTGATTACAACTAGCCTTAAATCTCCCTATCTCTGAGAAGACATCTCATGTGACTGAGTAAAGCCGTAGTAATATTTTAACTTCAAACCTTAACGTCAAATTTTGCTTAATTTAGCTCCATTAATTGTCATTTACTGAAATTCAGTTTTTTACACAATCTTTTGAATGTTTTCGAAGTTAATAAACGTGGTTAAGTTTGTCAAATTTTTCAAAACTAACTTTTAATTTAATTATTCCATTTATAAAAGTAAATCATAAAGAGAAAAGTTTATATAAAAATGAGCGGTGGATGATCATAATTTGAGTGAGCGGTTCCGATCCGATGGCTAAAAAAGAACGTTTTTCCCCCATCTCTACTGAGGTCTTGTCGGAATTGTTTCTCAATGCCGATTCCGTGGACTCCAGCCTCAAGGCTTCCCAACACAATTCGGGGAAATCCTCAAGGAACTCCGAGGATTTCTTACCTTACTCGTTTCGCAAATTTATTAGAGATTTTGAGAAACGGCGCTGGAAGATTTTATATGAAATGTTCAGTTTAGTTTTCGTTCTGAAGGGAGTCGGTCTGTTCAGAGTACACCGATGATATCAAAGGAAAACAAAAGGTTGAAATACAACGAATGCCGGACAAATTTATATTTAGAAGTTTAACCTATATAAAAGTGATTCTGGTATTCTTTTAAGCTCATTGAGAATTTCCTCATCCACGTGTAAGATGGCTCACAACTACACGGAATGGGACAGACCTTGATTTGTATAAATATTTTTTCTCATGATGTTACCTGGAATATTCTAAGTAGTGAAAATTGTTTTAATTTGCAATAAGCTAGTAATCCAACAGTTTTTTCAGTTAGTTTCAGACCGTAGTAGGGCAGATATGTAGTGGGGTGCGGCGCGTTATTGGCACTTATTGGTTTTGGATGGGAGACACTTCTGGCTTTTTTGACGGCTTTATGGATAACGTGAGATGGTTAATTATTTTTTCCGTGGTCTTCATTGCTCTTTGGCTTGAAAGAGAATGAACTCGGTACTGTGTTATCATCCCTTTGTTTTTGCGGGTAGCAAGAGACCGACCACACAAATGGCACATCCGCCATAAAATATCTGCGGTTTCGTAGTCGCTGCGTACAAAAAATTGCTAGTGGGCACGTAGTCAAATCCCGTCCCAACCGAGCTCTTGGATAGCTAGTTACATTATAGTTGTTTTGAAATTGAAGACGATTTTAACCTTGAAGCGCTTCCACGTGTCTTCAAATTAAATTCTTGCGTGCGTCGCTGTCACATTATTTTCGACCCAACTGCGCTGCAGTAAGGGCTTGCCATTTGTTATTAACTTGTCACTTGTCTATTTCTCTTATCTCATTCTTTTTAAGTCAGAACGGTTTCCATTAAATACCATTCCAGTCATTTTATCGGCGAGAGGCAGTGCATTATCGTGCTGTAGGTACACTTGATGCAAACTTCTCGGTCACTTTTCTTGATCTGTGGCCGAAAGCGATTTCCTCGTAGTTCTTGAGAATATACGACAGTAGTTATTGTTACAATTCTCAGTAGCAATTCGCAATAGACGGCGCCTTCTTTATCTCGCCAGTGGCATACCACCATCATCTTTTGTGGATACGCAGAAACGACTTGTAACTTTGGAATAATATAAGCTACACTTTACTCTGAATATTGCTTACTATGCTCAATGAAGGAATATGGTATTGTCTTGGACGACTGCCATGGCGTGCGCAATGGGCATCACTTTGGCAATCTAACCTTCAGGAATACTGTGAACTTGAGACTGAAGTTCATTATCAGCAAGCATCGAGCACAAGTGACTCACTAATACAGAAGTGCATTTCAATGAATTGTTAAATTACTAAGCAATTAAATAAAAATTACTAAAATATCAGAAATATATTTATAAAAATTATTTTGTATTGAATTATAGTTGTTCATATATGTTTTGAGAATTTATTTATTGTACCTTTTTTATTAATCTCCTAAAGCAGGGTTTCCCTAGCTTTGTCTGCTATGAAACACTCGCAAAATCGGACATTTTAATTGAAAGCTTGACCTAATTTTTTAGGTTCGTTAATTCCTACTTGTAAAAATTTAATATATATTTAGTTATTAATTTTAAATTATATAAACATGAAAATATACATAAATGATGCACTTCATGGCTGATGATGTCGGGTCCTTGAATTATATAACTTTTTTATATCAAGCACAATTTTTGTAAGTTGAATTCTAATACCTGGTGTAGCGTCGAGCCTGTTTCTGCACTTTGACTTCATTGCAGCATAATAAGAAAATCCCGCTTCGCATAAATAGGTTATAGAAAACTGAACCAAAACAATAATAGCTTGTTTTGAAATATCGGGGTACTCTTCTGACAAACTGGCCCAAAAATATTTGTATATTTGTTTCAAATGAGAATCACTGATTAAATAATTAAAGCTACGGGTTTAGTTGTCGCGGAAAATGGCTTCTGAATTCAGGAATGGTCCTCACTATTTTTCAGAAAATATTGCAAAAGAGTTTATTTTAAGTTATGCAGTTATGTTCTAAAAAACATTTGGGAAACTTCATGATGTACTTTATAATTTACATTCACGTAAGGTAGACAAGCAATTAAAAACATTAGATTCAACTAATGAAATCAAAATTTGTATTTATATCAATTTTATCGCTTGTATTAAAAATTGTAATACTTGTTCCTTGTAATGATAAGTTAATTGCACGTTGTAAAATATCTGCCATACGTGAAAGTTTTATAAGCCATGAAGGATTTGTTAAACGTCAACAAAATATTGTCCTGAAGAACACACTTTGCAGTTCAAAATGTCTTAACAGCGCTTTTTTTTCTTAAATCTGGATTGAAGTGGCTTTGATTTTAGGTAGTTTATCACTTTCACATAATTTTTCAAAATTTTTTGTATCCCGTATTTTTTCTAAAAAATATTTCAGGTCCTCACTCGCCCACTTTCTTTGTTTTGCTGCTTTGTTAGCTCACCTAACGAGACATAATTGTCTTAAAAACAGCGAAATTTAACACCTTAAATAACGAGATATTTTTTAAATGGATCATGATGACAATGTCGAAAGCTTCCGAAATAGGTAAATTAATAGATATACGTTTGTAACCATGTGTTAAGGTTCTTAGAAAACAAATCTTTCGCGAACCACTTATATTTTCCTGCGGACCTCCGGTTGAGTACCGCTGCATTAGATAGTGAAGAGAAACTGCAATTATGCGCTGTTGAATTACATTCCACAAACAAAGGTTCCGAAGCAAGCTAGAAACAAATAAACGTATCAGAACTGATTCCACTTTCTACCGTCGGATGGAAATGGAGTTTTCGTCTTACGAACTGATTAAGTGGTATTATAACAGGATATTATAATCCATACTATAGATAAAATGACTCGAAATTTTTTTCGGAACACCTATCCAGGGCAGACGGAACACAGTTTGGGAAACCCGGGAATATAACATGTGGAGTACCTCAGGGTTCCATTCTAACGTCATAATTTCAAATTTTGATTAGACTAGGTAAACCACAAAGTTGACGAAGCTTGGTTAAAATCAAATAAGTTAGCACTAAACCTAAAGAAGACTAATATAATCCAATTTTCAACACCAAAGCGAAATTCTTTATTAGAGTAACAATACACCTTTTTCAGGCATACAAATCGACGATGGACTAGAATGGAACCATCAAACTAAATGTCATTCACTAAAGATGATTCCAAACACTCTTATTTCTTAGAACTGACAGACATCACCAGTATTCATTATTCCCTTATTAAACTATTTAACAGTCTACCTGCGGATGTCGAAACAGAAAATAGTCTTAGAAACTTTACTACTAAGTGTACAAGTATTCCAATGTCTGGTGCTTACTACTCAGTTAACGCATTCCTTAATGGGAGTGTAAACAATTGATTTGTACTACAATACCCCACAAGAGTACTTAAAATATCAAGGACTACGTGGTTTTCAAAATCTTAATACTATATTTCTTTCTCTCTCTTCTGTTAAATATATATGATGAGGGCAAAGACCAGTGTAGCAGTGCAATAAGTGTTTCGTGTTCGTGACAAAATCAGTAATTATAGTGCCAGTTTTCTGTGGTTAATAAGTACTTGTGAGTGTATTTGTGTTTACGTATAAACAAGTGAATAATAAGATTAATAATTTGTTCTATTACAATTAATGATTTCTTCTCTCCGCGTTTATGTTTATTAATCCTTTATACACATGCACACTTTATATTTCTATAATTATTTATATTTTCTTTATATGTGTGTTCTATACGTCTATATGTGATGTTTTGTTTATTATTTATTAATACATTGTATATTTGTTACATTTATGCATTGTTTTTAAGATCATTTATATTATTTAGGTGCTCGTTAACTATGTATATTTTTCGGCTTGTCCTATTTCCTCAGTAGAGGATTAATGGAACCAATAAATAAATCCAACTCTTCACTAGTCTAATGTAATCCACTAAAAAACCTATTTTCTATTCAATTATACGCGTATTTTAATGGCATCAAAATTTCCTGTAATACCGACTGAACCTGAGTTAGAAGTGCGCGGCATGTGCAGAATGCATTACACATTACCTTTATTCCACCGAACGTAAGACCTTGAAAGATAGTAGAAATGATGAAACATCGATAACAGGACGGCTCAAAGTTATATTTTTCAGGATAAATATACAAATGAGAAATTCTCGAACACTCCAGGTGTTTCTATTGTATTCAGTCCTCCGACTAGTCTGATGCAACCCTCCATGCTAGCATTCTTCGAAATACATACTACCACGTCCTCCCTGATCTGCTTAGCGTATTCCATCCTTAGCCTCCTCCTACTGTTCTTACCCCACACACTTCACTCTAATAATAATGTTACAAGACCCTCATGTCTCAAAACGTGGCCTATTAATCTATCCCTTCTCTTGGTCAACGTCCTCCATATTGTTCTCTCTTCTCTTATTCTGCTTTGAACTTCCTCTATCCATCCGTCTTATTTTCAGCATTCTTCTACAGCACCACATTTCGAAGGTTCTATACTTTTCCTTTCTGCAACTCCTACAGTCCACGTTTCGCACCCAATAACGCCACACTCCATACTAACATTTTTAGTAAGGAAATTTCATGTGTATTCCTTGATAATAGGTTTCTATGAATGTGATGGAATGCTAAAGAACGGCAGTCCGTAATATGATAACACATCCGGAACATATCAAACCGGAAACGGAAAATACTTGCTTGTTGTCTCCGATACTACTAGTTAATGTAAATACACATGGTAAACTGTCAGCTTAAAATCACGAAAAATGTCCTCTCACTAAGAACCTTAAATCCAGTATTATTCAAACTGATTTTCTGTATTTTGTACACTGCTCTTATCCTTTCGGTGAGCTTTAGTTAAATAACTATTGCAGCATGTGTTAAGGTAGCATTACACGAATTTAACGTTTGAATGACATCGTTATCGTACCACTCTGAATATCACTTTTCACGTGTGATACAGCGTGACACTTAATATCGCGTGTCTCGTCCTACGAAAATTAGTTTCCAACGTAAGAGTTGGTTGAAAAGGTAATTTTGTAATGAAAAACCAATCCATCGTATTTAGGAGTGTATAGGCCGCTTACCCTGTACAAGACGCGCCTGAATTTGGAGAAAACATTTGTGGGGATCTTTTTCCTGTATCCCGTTGTAGACTCAAAGCAGTTTCGTACAGAGAAATGTGACATTATATATACATTCTTAAAGCCGCGTTTACACTGGAGTTGACAAGTTTTAGAAAAAATTGTGTGTGTTGTGGCAATCAGTCCTAAGACTGGGCTGATGAAGCCCTCCATTCTAATCTATCCTGCGCAAGACTTTTCATTTCTACTTCCTGCCTAACCCACACACACTTCCCTCTAATGCTAATTTTAATAGATCCTCATGTCGCAAAACGTGACATATTAATCTATCCCTTCTCTTGGTCAGTCCTCCATATTGTTCTCTCTTAACCTATTCCGCTTAAAATTTCAATCCATATCATTTTCAGAATTCTCCTATAGCACCACATTTCGAAAGATTCTATTCTTTTTCTGTCTGCAACTCCTATCGTCCACGATTCACAGCCATACAACGGCACATTCCATAAGAACATTTTTAATAATGATTTCATGATATCCTTGCTTACATTAGCAAATTTATACTTTTCAGAAAAGGGTGGTTATAATTACGTTTCTGTAAAGCCATTATGCAGTGAACTTCTTTTAAAAAGAAATGGGTTTTCTTTCTCTTACAGGCCACTCCATTCAATCACTAATGCTGTTGGTGAAAAATTAATAACCACCTATTCAAGACTTACTCCAGATATGCACAATTTTAATACAAGATACAAAAAACAACTTTTACAAAACTGATTAAATCATTTTCAATTTCACAGAAATTTCGAGAACGGCATTAATAGTTAAAGTCCTGACAGCATTTAAGTGTTTAGAAGACACTATCATGTTATTCAATTCATACCATATGATAGTTTATATTAAAATTTATGTACATTTATGACTCCTTGCACACTCAATACTATGTACGGAATATGACCTAATCGTAACTCGTTTTGATATGGAGGATACGAATTATGAGAAAGAGGTTCTTTGGAAACTATATTTCGTTATTTCTGTTCATAGGCTAAAATGTCCCTGTTTATAGTCGCATCAACTGCTAGGTCATTACCGACTGTCCACGGTTAGAGTAACATGTCCATATCAAAGTATGGTTTTTCAAAATAACACAAACGTCCAAGCCCATTACAGGATTCGAATCCGGGACCTCTTGGTTGCGAGGCAGCGATGCTAGCCACTACACCATAGGAGGTAATATCCATATTTGTTGAGTTACTAACTCGTGAGCAAGCAACGTATACCAGTCCATGAGTAAAGTAACCCTTTCTCAAGTCAACACCAACTTTTCCCAAAGTTTGGTTTTGTGGAAAATAAGTTCGGAACCCACAATTTGACTAAGGCTTTCTAGAAATCTTCAATAAATCCTATTTTCCTCGCAGATGGTAATAATTCCACATACTCAATCTGGTATTTTTTATGGCAAATTAATATATGGAGAAGTAGAAGGGGAGGGATGAATTCTGTTATATAATAAATTGGAGAACTCATGACATCCGTTATTACGTAGAGGTGGGATTCCGGACCTATCTCTTGTGTGCTTTTTAATTTTTCTCCCAGACTGAGCCGTCTGACGCGGTGAGATAAGTCTGGATTTCCTGACAGCTCCACGATGAGTTAACTGTTTCTTTGACTGTGTTATTATGATGCATACATGATTTTAAAGAACGTCCGGTATAGCTCCTGAAGCTTACGAGTAATTCTAATTATATCACGTTTTAGTAATGATTGCCTTAGCAGTGAGATAACAGTGGTATAACCTTCACACACTGATAGATTCTAGGAACAAGCGAAATCGAGTGATTCACTCTCTGGACGTCAAGTCTGCAAATATTGCTCCGAAGCTATTTTCCCCGAAAGATGACCAATGTGTACGAAGAGTAAGCTTGTGATGACCGTAATACTAAGCCAAATCTTTTACACTGGTCGTCCTTTAGCTACAAGTAATTCAAATCCAGATCATACGTTCTCTAAAAAACGCAAAATATTAATTAAAATTATATGAATTGGCTGATTAACATATTCTAAAATTTTGTGCATGTCTAAAGGGAGAATGATGTAACTACTGTCAATATTTTTACTGTCATTATTATTTATCTTGTGCTCGCCATGAATTGGAGACTCCAATCCCGCCGGAGAAAAAATATTGGTCGAGCGCTACAACTTCCTCAATATGTAGTTACATAAAAACGTCACGTTTTAAAAAGATAACGGAATCCTCCAACAACTAAACGATTTGATGATAAAATAATATTTTCCCACGATTTTAGTGAGTCGATAGACAGATAAACGTGACGTCGTAAGTATTAAGTGACTAATTTAGATATAGCTGGACGAATTTTCAAGGAAAACTAATTGTTTCTTGTTGTAGTGGTATTCAGTGCTAAGACTAGTCTGACGCAACCCTCCACGCTAACTTATCTTGCGCAAGCCTTTTCATTACCGCATAACTAGCAAATCCCACATTCTACATAATGTGCTTAGCGTATTACATCCTTGTCCTCCCTCTTCTATTCTTACCCTACATGATAATGATTATTTTATAAGACCCTCATGTCTCAAAGCTTGACATTAATCTATCCCTAATCTTGGTCACCGTCCTTCATATTGTTCGCTTTTCTCATATTCTGTTTAGAACTTCTTCGTTACTTACTCTGTCCACCCATCTGATTTTCAGCATTCGCTTATAGCACCATATTTCAAAGGCTTCTGTTATTTTCCTTTCCGCAACTCCTATCGTCCACTATTCGCACCCATATAACACCACGCTCCAAACGAACATTTTAAGCAACTATTTCCTAATAATTACACTTATATTACCCGTAAGTAAAATCCTATTTTTTTGCGTAAGCCTTCCTTGCCTGTACTATCCTACGCTTTATGTCTACTATTCTACTACCATACCCAGGTATTACGCTTCCCAAGTAGCAGAATTCCTTAAGTTCCATCAAAATATCCCTTCCCAATCTAACACCCGTCATTATTCCACTGTTTTCCAAGCTACAATCATTACCTTGGGAACAACTACCCACAAGACGGGTCATGAATTAACTACCATACTTTATAGCCTCCTTGGCCTGGTCGATGCTAACCCCTTCGTCAACAAAGTGAGTCTCCCACCATAATTGCAGTATGCATTTCCCAGTCTACCACTTATAATTTTTTACCACACCATGACGTGTAAATGTTTCCTTAGAATTACTAGAAAACTCCGAAAGAAAAACTTAATTTCAATACACTATTGATTCGTTGTTCCAGCGTCTGATTTGGGGTAGTCTTATGTGAAAAAAAAAGTAGTAAACAGAGAAAAATGTCTAACCTAAGTAACGTTTGGAAGCATTGTATTCCGTCTTTAGCGAGTCCAGCTCAGGGAGACGACATTCCATGGCTATCTACGTCTGTGTGACGGCTGGCAAAAGAAATTCTGTAACTTAAATAGTGGCAATGGGGTATAAAACTATAGTAAAGTGTCCCGGCTACTCAAAGTACGGTTTTGAGAACGAAGTCAGTGCCAGATGTGCTGTGAATGAAACCGCATTGTGATATTTAATGCAGACAGCTCCTTTGAACACGAGTTTTGTGATAATCCTTTCCTCTCCAAAAGAAACGATGCAACGCCCACACATTATCACATTTAAATGTGTCATTATGAATACATTTCAAGACTAAAAACATAACACATGACACTATCGAAAAGTGTGCTAACAAGACAGATCATCCTGCCAATAGTGGATTTAAATGCCTTGGCGTGAGAGTATGAAGTTCCCGACGTGACTTACAATAACTGCGAACAGTTCAACCCCAATTTTACGGATAAATACCGATATATTAGAACCAGAAAAGAAATAATCTGCCCTGCCTAGAACGTAGGCTGGAGCGGAATTTCCCGCTCGCCAACTAATTGCAGGCAAGAGTGAGGTAAGCGGCCAGGCCCGTTCCTAGGTAGTGGGCAGTGTTCTAGTCTCGACAAAGGACTTGCAAATATCCCCCACTTCAATATAGCTCAAATAATCCAATAAAAGAAATTAAATCAGGAACTATTGTGCATGCTATATCGCTCGCAAGATGTAAATAACTTCCAAAACACTCGTTGAATTCTGTATGTGGAATTTCATGGCAATAGTGGATTTAATATTTGATTAGCGGAACACCTGACGAAAAGTAACCAAATACTCGTCGAAATATTGAAGAACTGATTAATGAATGACCAAATATATTTCAGGTACAGGGAAAATAATTATGTCCAAATATTTTAAATGAACCTGTTTGACACCTCATCAGTTTTACAAACATTTATAATTTAACTATTCTGTCTAAAGGAGACGTGTGTGGATCTCATGTTTGTGGCAATCTCTTTCCAATTTATAATTAGTTGGAGTAAGGGTACACCTCGTTTGAGTGAAAACACTACTAACAAGAACGAACCAGCTAAAATACGTTAAGTATCATAAAATGGGTGGATAGAAGATTTAACGAGGAAGTTATTAGCAGAATAGGGAAAGAGCAAAAAATATGGAGGACGTTGGTCAAGAGGAGGGATAGACCACGTTGTAAAATTTGCATTAGGCGGAAACGTGTGGGATAAGAACAAAATGCCAAGGATGGAATGCGCTAAGTAGTTAGGGAAGGTGTGTGATGTTAGTTATGCGAATATGAAAAGGCTTGCACAAGATAGGTTACCAGGAGGGTTGCACCAGACCGGACTTAACACTGAATACCACAACAACATAAGTTTTAACGAACAAGTTAAGTCAGATTCAGAGGAACCACGAATCGTGTAGGTTTACGTATGAAGAGTCTGTACAGTCACAGGTGGATCGAAGTGGAAAAATTACTATTGTAAGCTAATTTAATTACGTCGCAGTCAGTCGTCTAAAAAAATTTGTGGACTAAATTACCTTAATAAATCCTATATCCTTCGTAAATTACAATAAACGTACAGTGGAATTAATATTCTTAGTTTATCATTATTGTGTTTTGAAAATCCATGGTCTGTCGCTGGGTACCAGGAACACAATGTTCCAATCTCAAAAACTCAGGTTATATTAATTCTGATAATTAGTCACTTAATAGATTTCATGTAGCCGATAGAAAAGTCATATAGAAAACTGTATTAAAGCACAAAAAATAGTTTTGATACTTAGCACAGATCTTTATGTAGTGTACAGAAATTAATTCATTTGGGTTTATTGAATTTAATTTGTTTTATTTTGCGAAAGTAAAGTCTCGCGTCCGGGTTGGCTGGGTCATTCTGTAGGGCACCTGAAGCAAACATACTTCCTTGCCCTCCTTGAGTGGATTAACTATGGTCAAGAGAGCGCTTAGGAACTGTAAAAGTTTGCCAAAACAAATCTCTGCTACCACGATTTTGGCACTACGCTAAAATTTCCCAGGAAATCGGACTCCAGCAAGAACGTGCCATCCAGTCATGGAATCCCGTATTGGGAGCATGGAGATTTGGAAGAATACGGACTCGATTCTCAATGGCCAGGATCATCAGAGTTTAAAAAGTGGTGGGCTGAAAATGGACAACCTAGTTGTCGACATCATCTGAAGGAAGGAGAGAAAGAAGTCAGTAAAGTGATAGTTGCGCAGTATTGTGGTAGTCAGGAAGGAAAAAGGGTTGGGCAGTGATGTAGTTGCAGAGTAAGATAGTTAGAGATGAGTGTAGAAGGAAATTTGTTCAATGGTGAGAATAATGCAGGACTTGAGTTGGCAGATGAAATGCTAGAATAATTAGTCCTGCGATTCCGGACTATGAGAATAGGTTCAAAGAAGCCGGATAGATAGAGGCAATGGCAGCGCTGGGAACGTGACGGCCATCCCCACTTCCGTAGGTGTAGCCCGCTCGTAGGCCCATAGAGCCCATGTAAAAACAGCGCTTATTGAGTCTGCTAAAATCCTTCTTAAAGCAGCAAAAGACAAATAAAGTGGATTATTTATTTACACCATATCTTTGTATTCTCAAATAAATATTAAGAAAAGTGGCTAGTTTTCGTAATCAATATTGCGAGTTGTATACGAAGTTATTATTACTCAAATAAACTAAAAATATATAATTATCTGTTCGCAAATGTTGCATGAGAATGGAAATTGTTTTTCCTAGAACCTGAATTCGGAAAATAAGATATATTTTATAATATAATTTAGATATTCCGACGTTTCGATGCGACATTAGCATCTTTCGCAAATGGCTCTTAAAGGGAATTTTTAAGTTTTTTAATTAGTTCACTCTGTTTCTTAAGCTTCCTGTGTTAAACAAAGTCGTATATCTTGTTTTATTAACGCCAGTGTCAAAAGTCAAGTGTTGCGTACGTAAGGATAACAATGCACGCTGAATTATTGACGAGGAGAGCCATCTATCTCATTGTATACAGTTCTGGTACACATGGTCGCGCGACAGAAGCGTGGCAGCAGCGTACACATGGGAAGCGACTTGGGATATTGTTGACGAGCCATTGTTGACTGTCAGAACAAAGGCAGACTGCTGGATTTCCACTATTAATAAAATTTCACTTTATTTTTTTTAAAAAAATGTAACTAGACGATCGCTCGAACATTAAGTTTATTATTTAGAAACACAAAAGGGACGGTCGAATGTTTAAAAAATATCGAAATTACCTATACTCTTGGAAATGTTTTTTGAGGACATTGAGAGTTTCCAAAACTACGCCTTAGAATCGCTCGAACATTAAGGCCCCGTATACATGGTCACGCGACAGCACCGCGGCAGACAGTCGCGCGACTCCAGGTATATTGTGGTAAATGGGAGCGTACACATGCTGTCGCGCGGCTCGAGATTTCTGGGCTGTCTAGCGTATATGCCTCACTAGACTCCAAGTACATTGTTTCTTATGTGTAGCGCGTTTTACCTCAAACGACAATGCTCTCGGTTTGTTTAACGACGAAATACCAAATGGTCCAGCTGTATAATGTGGACTTTTCATTTATAATATCTATATTGCTATGACTTCATTTATAAATTTGCATTTAAAATTAACACCAAATTATTCTGAAAAGTAATTAAATGAATAAGTATTTTACATAAAATATAATTAAATATACGATGTTACTATCACTATCGGCGGTCCTCCTAGGGTATATTCAGGATAGATAGAGGCAATGGCACGATAAACTAAAAATATATAATTATCTTTTCGCAAATGTTGCATGACAATGTAAATTGTTTTTCCTAGAACCTGAATTCGGAAAATAAGATATATTTTATAATATAATTTAGATATTCCGACGTTTCGATGCGACATTAGCATCTTTCGCAATGATGTTGCTGACAAAATTGAATGCATACCAATCAATTCTGATAAATAAATGTCGTAACATGTGAATTCCACTACGAAAATATAAGAAATCCTGACAGCACTGTCTATGTTTGTTAGCGCTTATATTTATCGAGGACAGAGAATATTTTGTAAAACAAAAAATAAGTTAACATTTGTAGAATCACAATTAATTCTAAACTTTGAACAGAGCCGAGATTTCGATCACTAATCAGATGATATTACTCGATTCTCTGGATTAAAATCTATTCATACTCATTCTGAGTTCCGTCATACACCAGTTATACATTTTAAATCCATCTTTATAAAGTGAGCCAGTATAACGGACGTATGACGGTACTCAGATTTTAATCCGCAGAATCGATTAGTATCATCTGACTAGAGATTGGAAGCTCCTGTATGTTCTAATTTTATAAATAATTTTGACCGTACAGTGGTAAAATTTTTTCACAAATTGTATTATATTCAACAAGACGTGGCACTATTCGAATGCGCGTTTCTGTGTGATATCGATTTGTTAATCGATAAAATACAAAAACGGGTTACAGGAACAGAGATTTATTTCTTGTAATAAATGAACGAAATTTTTTAGAAAATTTCTACACAAACGAAAAGAAGTCTACGAAAGTTATTTATTTTTAGTTTTAAAGTGTCATATTTTTTATTGGAAAGAATAATATTTATAAAAGAGAACAAAAGACATTTATTTTCTTCTAGTTCCATGTTTGAAATAAAGTGAAATCTTATTAATACTGGAAATCCAACAGTCGAATCTTTATGTCAAGTTTGGCCACGGAAACCGAAAGACGACTTTTGATGGCAGTGAATTACGTCAACACTTCACAAAAGATGATTGGCAAAACAAATAAAAATATTATATATAATAGCCCCCAGTAACACACTTCGTGAAACGTTCGGGACAAATCAGGTACGCATGGTTTTAGCCTCGTCAAAGAAGCCACGGTACACTCTAGTACACGAGTTCAAAGTAGTTAGTTACTTTTACTTTTGTAAATGATACAGTTCTATTAATAAATCTTTGTTTATGAACTGAAACTAATATTTCAAACCAAAATACGGACACATGGAAGAACGACGATAATAAATACGAAGGATATTCTTAAATCCTTAATTTTGTTTCAATATTTCAAGTAACAAAGGCAGATTTCAGACTACATTTGCATCAGACAAACTTATAAAACCAAAGCTAAGATTTTTAATCAATATAATTAATAGAATTTTTGACAATTGCCTCATTTAAAAATTTTCGGCAAACTTGGTTATTAGTATATTTTATTTTTTTAATGGTACACTTTTGTAGCAAAATAACATTGCAAAGTTATTTAAAATACAATTTTGAGATTAGAGATTGTCTGGTGGGTTAAGTGCATATCATAAAAATTGCTCGAGATTGTAGAAGAGCGAATGATGACGTCTCTCTAATTACAAGCTGTTGTTGTGGCATTCATTCCCAAGATTGGTCTGATCCTACATCCTCCCTAATCTGCTTAGCGTATTTCGCCCTCTTCTATGCTTACCCCACACACTTCCCTCTAATGCTATTTTACAAGACCCTCGTGCCTTAAAACGTGGCCCATTAATCCATCCCTCCTCTTGGTCAACGTCCTTCATACTGTCCGCTCTTCCCTTATTGTTTAGAACTTCCTCGTTAGTGATTCTATCCACCCATATGATTTTCAGCATTCTCCTATAGCACCACATTTGAAAGGCTTTTATTCTTCTCCTTTCTGCAACTCCTACCGTCTACGTTTCGCACCCATATAACGACACATTCCGTACGAACTTTGTTCAGTAACGATTACCTAATATTCACACTTCTATTACTTGAAAGTAAAATACACTTTTTCGCGACAGCCTTCCTTGTCTACTATCTCACTCTTCATTTCTACTTTAGGTTAGCATGGAGGGTTGAATCAGACTAGTCTTAAGACTGAATACCACAACAACTTTTATCATCCTTAGTTATTACGCTTCCCAAGAAGCAGAATTCCCAAAGTTCCGACAAATTATCCCTTACCAATCGAACACGTTTTGTTATTTCAGTTTCCCATACTACACTCCATTACCTTGGGTTTCACTCTATCCTCATATTGAACTCTTTCTCCAGGACCACGTTCGTGCAATTTATTATGGTCTTAATTACCAGTAGGGAGTGCAAAAAGAAATTTATGGGTATTGGATTTATGATATCTACAAAAAGCAAATAGGAACAGATTCACGTAGTTCAATTACATATATCTCCCTCTGTTAGTAAGACTTGAGAACCAGGCGGTTGGGAGGCCTGACAACGCGCTCTACACGGATTAAATCACATTAATAGAAATAAGTACGAATGGTATGGTCGCACATTTGTAGCAAAAAATAATTAAAAGCACATGGTTTCCTGAAGGCGATTTGTTCTATTTTTAAGTTGTCGGACTGAAAAATTAATTGAGCTGCTTTTTCAATAATTTTTTTAAAACCAAAACTTTTAGACAGAAAACTGGAAAAGGGCACAAATATTTACAGAAACGTTACATCGTTTCATTAAAAAAATATGTTTATGATCATTAAATAATTTTTTTTAATAAAGATTCATAAAAATACAAAATTGTATAAATACTACTTATAATGAAGTTGCCAAAAAAGGCACGATAAATCCCGCAATATGAAATCAACTTGATTATGTACAGAATCTAGTTTATAATGAATAATTAACTTTCATTAGATAACTTATGGTCCTTAAATAGTAGTTTTTAGAATGCAGGAGGCACATGTGAATGGATGTTAAAAGCATAATTCCCAGACGGGTGAAAGAAAGGATTTCGATGGAACGAGCATTAAAATAAAAACTGCAAGCTCACGCATCATATAACTGAGAACATTGGATCATAAGTTCTCTCAAGGACGGTCTCGCTTGATCTGTAGACCAGAGAAAAATATGCCATTGTTAAATGAAACAACAGTTGGTAATGAAGGTCGCCGCAGATTCTAGAGAAGTCGTAAAATTATGAACATTCATCAATTTTAAATCTAAAAAAATGTAGTTCGCAAAAGAGCTCCAAGCAGAATGGCAGGGCTGAGCTGGGAAAGCATTTGTTCCTCTCGTGATGAAATATTTGCTGGCAAATTCGTGTGGCCTTGAGGCAGGTCAATGTTGGCCCGTTATCCGAGGGGCGTTCTTGTCAATTGGAGGAACGATGCCTCTCTAATCTGTTACAATTAATACAAACAGGACTCAAGAAAAGCTGCTTTTATTCAGAACAATGATTAGGGAAATTCATATTACGATCATCGTAATGTTAGCCTCCACAATAACATTTTAATTGTACGCTCCGAAAGTACAGCGGGCAAACCGCGTGGACCATGTTTCGGATGTTTAAATCAATTGAGGAGCAATAAACTCCTCGTGTGTACGGAAAATCCATGTTATTAGGACTTCCACGCCTAATTAATTCATATTGTCACTGATGACTAACCGCTTGCATAATTATTGATCAAAACTAGAAATGAAAAGTTGCGACGGTCTATAAATAGATTTGTACTTTATAAATGCACAAACTATAGATTAAAACTTACTTGGAAAGACGTTTCAGAACATGACTACAATTTTAAGCTGTTATAGACAAACAACACAAACATTTAGTACTGAAGACAAACTTGAGCCGACGAAGACTGAATGGATGTTAAAGACCGGCAAATTGCTTAGAGACGTACAAAGAAATTCAAAATGTGAAGAATAAAAAATCTTACAATGAATCGATAGGTTAAGATATCGCTTCAAAAACATTCACATCTATTATCTATTACTTACCGGAAAAGAAGTTTCATAAAACATCCAAATCCTCTGCATGTCGCAACCTCAGCTGTGTAAGTCACGGTCATTTTTGTTCTTAAATCAGTATCCTACGGTGTAGCATAAAAATTCTAATCAGTTCAAGCACTTAAACGGCATATAAAGGCGCAAATATCACAGTCGATTTAAAATTTATTTTCTGTTCAACTGAAAATTGTGAAGGCAAATTCCGCAAACGTTACCCAGTATAGTATATTCGGCATTTTTCAATCATAGCTGTATTACAACCTTGTTTCGACGGATACTTTCCCGGTACGAATAAAAACAGAGCTTCAAAAATATATTGTCTGTTGAAGAGTTTAAAAACATATAAATAGGAAGAGTGTGCAAGCACCGGGCCCGAATCTAGTACCCGGACTAAGTAGTTTGATGTACGGTCACCGTTCGCGTACTGTCATAACCGGCAAGGACTCGACACTGACACTCGCGCCGTCGGTCTTCCCGCCATGTACGCCCGACCACGCGCCTCACGAGACAGCTGCTCGCTCACTGCTCCGGTACTGACTCCGCGCATGCGCACGTCGCTCCCAGTGCTGCCATCTGTCGCGCTGCGTCTGCGTCGTGACGAGCTGACGCTTGACGGGCTATTTGTCAAGAAGTTGGGGAACCATCCATTTCGCGGAAGCGTGTTGTTAGTTTTAACGAACAGTAGTCATTGCAACATAATATCATACATATGCTGGAGAGACGTTCCATGCAGACACACACTTTTATTCCCATCTGGACATTGCTGACCTATAAACTGCCTACAATTGTAAATTCTTTTTGACATTTAAAAAGTATAAATTTAACTTGTTATTTAGAATAAAATAATTCATGACCTTTTACAGACTTTATTTTTTAAATTCAATTAAAAACAATGTTTCTAATCCAGGGGTCGCCAATTCCGGGAGCTACATTTATATTTGGAAAGTTCTTGACGCGCTACCCTCCTCGCCTTCTCAAATTTTAAGATAACGTAACATTTTATAACTAGCTGGGTGCCCGGCGATTCCCAGGATTTCATTTACATTAGCACACAACAGTATTTAATTTATCAAGATGTGATGAACCACAGCCAGAGCGTCAAATTGTTGAAATTTTACTTTTTTAATGACAATAGTCAGAAGAAGACTTGGAAACCTGGAGGAAGAGTTCAATATGCGGATTAATAGAGTGAAAACGAAGGTAAAGGAGTGTAGTATGAGAAATAGTGGAATAACAAATGGTATTAAGATTAAGAAGGGCTATTTTGAAGGAAGTTAAGGAATCCTGTTACTCGGGAAGCATGATAACTAGGGACGATAGAAGTATAGTAGACATGAAGAGTAGGTTTACTCAGGCAAGGAAGACTCGCAAAAAGAGGAATTTACTTACGGCTAATGTAAGTGTAAATATTAGGAAATCGTTGTTAAAAATATTAGTTTGGAGTGTGGCGTTATATGGGTGGGAAACGTGGAGGGTAGGAGTTTCAGAAAGGGAAAGAATAGAAGTCTTTGAAATGTGGTGCTATAGGACAACGTAAAAAATCAGATGGCTGGATTAATAGAATCACTAGCGAAGAAGTTCTAAGCAGAAAAGGGAACAGCGAACAATAAGAAGGACGTTGACCAAGAGAAGGGATAGATAATAAGCCACGTTTTGAAACATGTGGGTTTTGTAAAATTATCATTAGAGCGACATGTGTAGTGTGAGAACAGAAGAGGGAGGCGAAGGATGGAATACGCAAAGCAATAGTTGAATATTTATACAAAGGACAGTTTAGATTATGTTTATGTTCCTTAAGTCTAATTGACAAAGATAGTTCAGTCTGAGCAATGTAGCATTAAGTACAATTAATCGTTAATTTGGGTGGATGTGGGATGTGGTAATTACGCAGAAATGAAAAGATTTGCGCAGGATAGGTTAGGAGGGAGGGTTGTTTCAGACCAGGTTTAGGACTTAATAACACTCCCCCTACTTAATGAGAGCTGAATTTCATCATAACCACCGCCATGACTCAGGATCTTAATCGAGTCGAGAATCTACTATTACCTTAAATAAGCACATTCATCCAGTCATAAACAGTCAATTACATTAAATAATGATAAGAATTAAAAACTTTAATTAAATAGACGTTTCGACCAACACTTGTAGACCTTTGAATATTTATAACATACTGGAGTAATTCAAAGAATAAGCAAAATATGAAACTAATAAAAATAGTTCAATAGTCCAGCATAAAATTTATTTAATTTAGATTTATCATGTTGTGTGTTTACATAAAATTTATTACGTTTAATATAGATCATTTCAGAAAGTAGTCTTTTTTAAAATTGTTTTCTTATCGAAATTAACGAGTTATTTCATTTCCAAGCAATGTTACGTAATAGTTGAATATTTATGCAAAGGAAAGTTTAGATTATGTTTATGTTCCTTAAGTCTAATTGACAAAGATAGTTCAGTCTGAGCAATGTAGCAGTAAGAACAATTAATCGTTAATTCTTATTTCATTTATGTTGTATACAAACATTAATTGTCCTTATAAGTCAATTATAGTTATAAGCTGAAGATACTTGAATCATTGTTCATTCTGATCAGCGAGAAATAATGTGTGTAGATACATGTATATACCTATGAAAATAAAATTAAGTGCGTGCTCCCCTAGCTTATGTAAACCGCGCCTCAATCATTGGCACTGTAACTCATAAAACTTTTTGCATATATATTAACTAATTAAAAAAGTATAATTACTTAAAATGCTAGTTAAATTTATGCTTTATATGACGCTTAACAGCAGATCTGTCACCTCGTTTGACAGGCTGCATGTGGTCATAATCTATCCTGTTGCAAGTTCTACATTTATTTAGAGTATGATGTTTTTTGTCCTGAAAGGGGCGGGGGGAACAGTAACTCTTTGAAAGATCGACAGAAATCATCTCTGGGCAAAGCACCACAATACACGAAAATAAATTGCACGTCTATCCGATGAATGTATAGAAACGTATAAGGGCAAAAATTTTGTTGATTGCGTTGTGTTTGATGACGCCCGGTATGTAAAGCATGGAGCGAACAGCATATATTAATTTTATTCATATAAAAGAATTTCAATGCGTCATCAATTAATTTGATTTATAAATATTTATTAACTTAACACTCTACTTAATACTTTAAATTTTAGAAATTCCAAAATTGAATTCAAAACAGAATTAGAAAGATAAATAAAATGAATTGTTAAAGAACGAAGGCTTTCCCGGTGAAGAATATGTAGAAACGTTTCTCGGGTTTCCAACCGGGTAGTCTCAGTAAACAGCGACGTTTCGACAGATAGCAACTCCGTCATCTTCAGCCTGGAAGATGACGGAGTTGCTATCTGTCGAAACGTCGCTGTTTACTGAGACTACCCGGTTGGAAACCCGAGAAACGTTTCTACAAAATGAATTGTATTGCACATATTATAATAAGGCTGGTGTTATTGGTTAAATTGTTTGTAAAATAGTGTTGAGGTGAATGTATGTTGTTAGATTGAGTGGGAGTGTGGCTAGAATATGTCCGTTTGCAAATATTGTTGCGTGGTCAAACGACGTAAATGTTCTCGAAGGAACTTAAACATTTTAACGTGAGAGTGTTCTGGTGTGCTCGGGCGCAATTGGCTAAGCTGACCCAGCAAGATGGCTGAAACTGGGTTGTAAGACGAATAAGTCAGACGGTGTTGGGAGAGCGAAGGGTGAAGACGTACTTTTTGTAGACGTGATTTTACAGAGTGGTGGTTTGTTGCAGAGCGGGGTCAGAAGATCCTTGTAAGAAGATCCTTTGTAAGAAGGAAAGTTTTCCTTCACCCGGATATTCAACTAGACTCCGTGAAGTGAGTCGAGCAGTGGATAGTCAAAGGTTGAGCATTCGATGAACATATGTTATAATCCAGACTTATAGTTTACCTATGTGGAGATATATAGTTGTGTTTGAAGATCAATCTTGCATTGGTGGTGATTAGAACAGAACAATTTATAATAATAAATTGTTGATTGTTGTGTTCTAATCCACGTTTGTTAATTTTTTGTGAAGTTGTGTAGTCATATGTTCAACCAAGCCACTTGATTTGCAATGGGAATTTGGCCATTTGTCTTGATACAATGCAGCAGTTGGGTGAGTGGAAGGTATAATTTTGAATTTTGTTTATTACCTTATAATTTTAACATCATAATTGTCACTATTCTTTTCTGTTACATTTGCTGCAATTATCTAACTCTTGAGAGGCCCAAATGCCCCTGCGATTTTGAGTTTTCTTGTATATTAATTTTGAAGTTCGGATTAATTATTTCAAGTACCTCTCCCGATAGTATATATATTTTTTAAATTAAAAGAATTGCCGGCTGATAATGTTAAAATGGACACAATTTATGTCAAGTTATTAAGTATAAAGTAAATTGATTTTTTGGAATTATAAATGGAATTTCATTATTTATATATTAATATTTCATCATTAAAATAAATAATATCCCGAAATTCGTTTCATTGGCGCTTTTCAACTTTGGGCTACGATTTCTTCTCGTAGAGCAGAAGTAGGAACTGGCAATAATGATTAATGCAGCTTTCCAGTTTTTAGCAGTAAAGTTATATTTCTGTGTTTATTTAATTTTATTATTTGTTGTGTTACGTGTGTGATACGTTCGTGAGTGTCGGTCGTTGAATACAGATCGTTAGAATTTAAATTTACTTAAATAGGGGCATTGTAATTGACGAAAGTAAGAAGTATGAAAAAGAATGAAATTACTTTGCTTCCGAAATGCAGGCTACATGTAGAAATTCCCGGTAGAACGGGGCAATAATTGAAAGTGAAAGTCCCGTGATTCCAAACAATGGACTCGTCATCATAGCCGGAAAATGTAGAAATAAGGGTTTGGAATTTAAAAAGAACCCCCGAGGGGTGCATCAATTTAGTGCAGTCATAACATATTTTGAAACCTTAAAAGCGAACTTGACTAAAAATCATGTCGAAATGATCAAGAATATGGATAAAGGTTATGCAGAATTGAAAAGTGAAATAAATAAAGGTTATGAAAGAGTTGAAAAATAAGATAAGTAAAGGTTTCGTGGAAAACAATTTAAAATTGGAAAGTGAATTCAAGAATTCGGGAAATAAATTAGACGTTGGGCACATACTCATCCAGGCGCCAGTCAAAGAAAATTTAAGAAACGACCAGGAAATAGTTAAAGCAAAACTTGAGATTATAGATGAACAAGTAGTTAAGCAGGGAAATCTCCAAGTAATATACAAGGAGAATTGATAGTTCGGAAGAGGAAGAAAAGGAGAACAAAGTGTTTGAAAGTGAATATGGGAAAACAATTTTTTTTAAGAGAAAGCCTCTGTGGCCAACCATGTTAAATGCCTGCGAGATATCAAGGAATACAGCATTGCAGTACTTATTTTCGTTAACTATGAGAGCTTATTGCCGACCTCCTGTGGTGTAGTGGCTACCGTGGCTGCCTCACAACCCAGGGATCCCGGGTTCAAATCCTGGCATGGGCTTGGATGTTTGTGTCGTCTTGGTCACCGAGACTGGGGTTAAGAGTGTGGGAGAATCGATACGTTGACCACGTGCCACTCCATATTCGGAATGTGTCATACAAAGTTGATAGTCCACCGTCGACCCGGTAGGCCCAGACCCTCTATCGGCTGTAGAGCTATTGAAGAAGAAGAAACTTGTTGTATTATTGAGTGACGTTCTCTATAACCAAATGGGTGATTCGGCAGTAATAAAATAAGGTAATTATATTATCTGACTTAATACTATAAATAAAACACGAAGAATGGCCAAAAGTCATAAATGAAATAATTTAATTAGATTAGGAATTGTCCCTCAAATTTAGTTCTTTAGTTAAATATTTAGAAAATTTTATTAAAGAACTCAGGTCTCTAAAGTTGGAGGACGAAACGTATTCCAAATGAAATTATTTCATTGATAACTTTTCGCTATTATTTCTGTTTTATTTAGTAATGATAAAATTTCATGGCCTGCATATATTCTTTTCAGAAACAATGGTTCAAATGCCTTGCTTATAACGGAATGTAAACTGATAGGTCGATAAGATGTAGTTTCGTGATGGCTTTTACCTACCTTAACGATTTCGGCGTACTTCCACGTAATATGAAACTGGTTTAGCATTTGATTGAAAATGACTGTGATTCAATTTTAAACAAAATACGAAGAGAAGTCAAATAAAACCCAATAGATAGGGATCTGTATTAAGCTAAACATGTATATTTCAAACACCACAGGATTGATTGCAGTAAAATGCCGTTCTTGTAGTTTAAAAATTCGGTTACAACAATATAAGGTTTTCGACCTTTTTTGGCATTATTTTCCTTTATTTCGGTCCCGGGTGTTGCGGTAGCAACACGAAATTTTAATTGTAACCATTGGTATGGCACTGCGCAGGTACACGCCACGCCTCCTTTGCGCGTGACGTCACGCTGGACGCAAGCCGAAGCCTTTGACTCTGGAAAATGAGAAATTTCCATATAATTTTCGGACGTGACGCTCTCATTTCGTTTATAGCACAATTATTCTACGTCATATCTAGTCTCTTGGTGTGTGATTGTACTGTTCTTTTCATTTTTGGTGCTCTATCAATACAAATTTTATTAGATAAATATATTTCATCGAATGAATAGAACTGTAAGTCACTCCAACTCTGTTCCTTCATGTTGTATTAAATACAGTACATCCAGGATCAATATGTGGACATCTGGTCCAATTTCTCAATGTTGAAATAGCAGGCAATGGAAAATTATTGTTTCTGTAAAGCCTATACGCCTGACCAACGGTTCTGGTGCCAACTCTGGCGGAGAATTGCTTAAGTAAATGGGTGATAGCGGCTGTGGTTGTTATTGCAATATACGTTGCATTGAAAGAAACTGATTAATAAAAATGAGTGAAACTTTGAGGAAAAGATTGGGAAAAATTTACTGCGTTCCTCAGGGCCCCCATACTGTAATAAAAATTCCAGATTTGAAATTCTACAGCTTTTCAAATCGCCAGTGGGAAACCGATCGGAAAAAAAGAATGGATTGTTCGCGTACATTTTATAACTTTATTAAACGGCATTCGATAATATTAATGTAATTACAGATGTTTTCGAGCAACCTCTAATATTTGGTGAATTAAATTATCTTCCGATTAGACATTACATCAAACATATCCTTACTAATTGATGGACTTTTGGAGCAAAGATCCTGCAGATGAAATATAACTTTAATATATTATTTAATTACAAACAGTGATCGATTTAATAATTAAATTCATAACAATAACGGGAAAATTCATAATTATGATGATTCATGAAATAATAAATTCTACTAAGATGAATGAATTGAGAAATTTATTTAAAACTAAAAATTAATTACACGTAAATAAAATTTAAAAAAATGCTTAACCATTAAAAAAATAATTTGTTTACATGTAGTTTTGTTTGCTTGAATATTATTCGTTAACTTGCGCTTATCTTATTTAAAATGTATACTCGCAATATCGGTTTGTAAGTAATCTCGTGATTTTTAGCACTGTGCCCTAGGAGTAGATCGTATATCATCCCGTGCCTCTTCGCTAATGTTAAAGCTTTATAGCTATTTTCGTCCTTTATTTAAGGATATTTCCCTGAAATACATATTTAATAATAATTGACTATCAATCAACATTAATTGATTTATTAACGAATTAAATAAACTTGTCACAACACACAACGCAATGTAACTTATCGGGACGCGGCATTAGGTTGGCGTATAACAAGCATTTTTGATAGATGCTTCTCAGTGAAACGGCTGATGCAATATCTTCATCCCAGTGGGCTACAAAGTGCTTGTATTTGCCCCGGGGTAAATATCTGCAAGAACCACACAAATATATTTTGTTTATTGTGCCGCTACTATTATTATAACTATGGGACGAGTATACATTTTTGTAATGTTATGTATAATTGAGGCGGTCAACATTAAACGCCTTTTCAAAGAACATGTTTGAGTATTTTTCGCCCGTCATTCGAGTACAGTTCCAGCACGACATATATTGTTGATAAATTATTCAATTCATAGAGCATGAATAGCATAAATAACAATGGTAATATTTCATAAAAAATTGAACGTTTTTCGGAATATTTTAATTTATAAATTTTGATACGCAATCTCTAATAATGTGAATTCCATAACTTTGTACTATTTGTATTATCTGGGTTAGTGAGGCATTGTTTTCATCTTTATCAGTTCTCTAACTTTTTTAATTGCTCTTGTAATTCTTTCTCCCTAAAGAGCTCCCAATATTATATTTTCCAAACTTTTGTATCGTCAGGATTGTCAAATTGTATTGTTCCCACAGAAGTTTATTCTTCCGACATAGTATCTGTAGCATCTTAACAACAACATCTTGGCACCAGCCACCACTTCAGGCAAATAATAACAATGTTTCGGCATACGTTAACCACTTTGCAAAAATCTACCGACATACCCTTCATCTTACCTAAATTCAATAACACTAAATTGAACAGTTTTGTTTTTATTCTGATACATTTGTAACACACACTAAAATTCATACCACATAATTAAAATGGCATGACAGATTCTAATACAGCTCAGAATTGGGACACTAAAAATAGATTGCAAAATGTGAGCAACAAGCATGTTGAACATTAGTAATTTTTTTCACAGAAAAGATTTTAAAATTTTTTGTGCATTTGTGTTAAAACTGTTCAGTAAACCTCTTTTTCATCAATTTTCTCCTTTAGTCTTTGCATGTACAATAATTCTTTCATTGAACAATACTAACGAAAAGTGGTTCATGTAAATCAACATTAGTTTATGGATTTATATAAGCATAGAATCTCTACATAACATTCTTGTTCATGAAACTGCTGCCATTTTTTGTAAATGAAAAGTTGTGAATTTATGCAGATAGTTCCAAAAATATTCTCACAAAGTTTCCCTCAAGAAAAGAGTTTAAAACTACTGTATTTAATTTAGAAAATTCTTATGAATATGTATAGTTATTAAAATTAACAATTAAGGTGATTTAATCATATTATATCTAGCTCTATTTGTGTAATTAATCCATGAAGAAATTTGGGATAAGTATTTTATAATAAAACAAACACGTTGAAATGTATTTATTTTATTAGAAGTAAGAGCCTGAAACGGAAAGTTTTGTATAAAAATTGACAAAATGAAAAGGATGCTGTGTATTATTACAATTCAAACTTTCAGCAACAAATTAATTATTGACCTCTATTCAATATGAACAACAGCAGAAGACATTAAATACACGTTTTCTGGCATTTTCAAAGACAAAACTTTAGAATTATTGAAAGAACATAAGATAAAGCAAACAAATATCTGAACTTGAAGCCTATTGGAGAAATACTCTTTTTTTTGTATGTTTTTAGTTACTCTTTTTAATACATGTGTACTCTTTTTTTGCTATTTTTATAATAAAATTATTTTTTATGAATTATTTTTCTCAGTTGTTGCCCAGTGAAAACTGCCTTCTGACACATTTTATTTAATAATACTTATAAGTTGATATAGGATTTGTGGTTTTCATTGGCAATATGATGCCTTCACAATCTTTCCAAACATCCAAGATGTTTGTAACAAATCATTTAATATACACATCCTACAGCTTTAAAACTATAGGAATTGTTGTACCTGCACAAATAATTAAAAATTCTTCATTATAGCACTGTCTTCAAATAATGTAATTATTTGTAAAATCATCTCACAGTACACTTTGTGGTTTAATCTTAAAAAAAAAGCACAGAACAGAAATTATCACTCAATGAGATCGGCATTCTGTCTTTTGTCCACACTACAGAATCAGTCAAGCCACAAAGTTATTTAGTTTCATAGTCACACAAATCATTACATTCACCACTTACAAATATGGAAGTAATTGGTGCAACCACAAAATATTGCATGAAAATGAAACATTGTTTACTGTTTGCCACCACCGCGCATGAAGTTTCCACCTCGACCTCTAGGATTATTACCGCCACGATTACCAGTACCTCCTCTTTGACCTGTAAAGAGGTGAAGATGATAAAACATTTTTTAGAAGATAAATTTTGAGTATAGATACAATAAAATTCACATGAATTATTATGAACAAAGTGTAATATAATTATTCTACATTTACTTTAAAAGGTATGATTTTTTTTTTAAAAAAAGAACACTTGTGACACAAATAAGGAGATAATAAACACAGTCATGCGTAATGCTTTAGAGAAAATGTAAATTAGTCTTTGTTACAACACATACCAGTTCCACCACGAGGGGCTCCAGTTCCTCCACGACCTCCCCTCTTGTATCCACCGCCATAATTACCGTTATTAAAGTTATCCCTTTGTTGATATCCATTCTGATAGAAATTATTGTTCCCTCCATCATTGTTTCTATAATTTCCATAACCTACAACAATATATACTTGATTAAGTTCAAATATTTTGAAATGAATAGTTTTTACACTTGAGGTATTAATCTCAATTTAGATAGCCTGACAAAAGTTGGCAATGGAGAAAAAATTCATGAAGAAGAATATTCTATTACACACAACATTTTAGTTTAATCTCAATTTTAGTTCAAATGGTCTAAGGAAAATTTCAAACAATTTCAGTATGAAGCCTGTTTAGTGATTTAATTACCTTATGCTGCAAAATTCATTAAAGCTACGATTACATAGAAATAGCGATTTTAATTAAGAATATCAAAGCAAAACTTAATAAAAAGGGGTTAACTGTTCTACTGCAAAACAAAATTATGTACAATACCTGGTAACATGAATTATCTTGTACAAATAAAGCAAGTATTGTGTTAATAATTCCATGCATTATGAAATGTACATAAAATAATTTTTATGAACTAAAGTCACAATTCTGTAACTTAAAATGGGGTTTTTATGTAAATTAGGATAACAAAGAAATCTTAATATATAACAACCTCCACACTGTAACGTATTAAAATCGCCAAAATCACAAAAAAACTTCCATGAAATAATCGCTTTTTGAGGCAGTGGCATAAAATAAATCAATTTAGTTGAATAAAAGTTTGCTTCAATTTTAGGCTCAAATCTGCTTGTTTCCAAGAAAGCCTTAAATAGGGGTTCCACTGTACCTAGTTTGATTATCAGAAATTAAAAAAGAATTCACTTGTTGAAGGGACAATTTGATTTACAACATAAAACAAAGAACTTATCAAGTTAAGCATTTAAATTTCCATTTTTCTTTCAAAAAAATTTTTTGTTTTATTGTTAGACAGACATTGTTGTAACCAACTATTTATATAAATAATCCAAAAGTTTATAAAATGAATCATAAGAATAATTTCTGAGATGGCTAGTTCCGCTACAATTATTTGAAAAGGCCTAGAGCAAAAATATTTATGTGGACACAGTTCTTTGATACATAGCTGAGTACAAATAATGTATCAGTATAGACTGGACTCAAGGCAAGAGTCAATTCTAAGAGTCCAGTGTCTACTTAGTTTTTAATACAGGAGACACATGCCAAGTTTTGGCCAGACTACCTTCTGAAAGAGAAGACTGATGCCTCCAAAATTTGAAGAACTTCACCCTACCCTCAATGGAGATGCTGAGCTTCTGTTTGATGTAAGGTACCTTTCTTTTTCTCTTCCCTTTCCACAATAATTGTGTTAATCATTCTGATCATGCCACAACCTTATATATATATATAAAGCAAATAATTAAAACAATAGGTATCCAAATGAAAGATAACTTGAAGCTCAACATCACAATTTTTGACAGAAGAATTCTTGAAATCTCTGGAGACATTAGCCTCCTTATTCAAGAGGAAAGAAGTTTTGTAATAAAATTTAAATCACTTACCACCACTGCCACCCCCTCTTCCATTTTGGTAATTTCCTCCACTACCGCGTCCTCTGCCAGAATACCCATTTGATGAACCTCTACCTCCACTTCCTCTGCCACCCCTACCTCCTCTACCTCCGTAGTTCCTAGCTCCACCTTGAGTAGCATAGTCTGAAACAAATTATCTTAATAAGAAAGAAAGCCTTATGATTTTTCATACAATGAGTATCTTTAATGCCAAGAACAGTATGGTCCGTATCAGTTCAGGTAGCTGAAGAAATAATCTTACCTCTCTATGGTTGTCAAAACAGCAGAGCCCCGAGTTTTAAGCCTCACTGTGTACATTCGGAATGACCTATGTTTTGGAGAATGGTCTCTTATGCGTAATTTAATGCCATTTTATGATATGCAAAAGAAATTTTATTAAATCATTTTATACTAGTGTTGTCGCAAAAAATCTGAAACAAGTCAGGCTTTTTTGTCTTTCTTTCATATACCTCGACTTTGACAACATACAGATTTAAAAATATTGATTCAAATGGTCTGAAAATTTAACAGAAGACTGCAAACCCTTTCGAATCTATGCCCAACTTTTAAATTATCTGTATTTTAAAATATTTTTTATATTAATTATTAACTCTTAGACAGTGCATCGTAGATTCCTGCTTCTTGGCTGAGTGTATGGTGTTTGTAGGGAGGACCCAGTTAAAAATGTCATCTGATTGGGGTCTGTAAGCCCCTGCCAAATAACACAACTGGTGAAAGTCTTTTTAAGTTTTGTAGAAGCAACTGAACCTTTTGAAATTGAATGGAACAAATGTGTTTCAATTTGCAGTGACACATCAAAAGGCATTAATGGCTCTAGATGGTAACCTTTACACCATAACTGTTAACCAATAGTTGCATGTGAACCAATTTTGTGTTAATGTGTGCGCAACTCCCCAGCCCCCATAAATTCTTTGCATTAAGAGAGAAAATTGTTGATAGTAGGCATTGATTGGCAGGTAAGTAAGAAAAGGTAAATTTTTAGAGCCTCCATTCTTCAGAGTGCCTGAGCAGTTAGATTATCATTATTCAGATACTCTGCTTGTAGATGGAAGCTGAGGCTCTCAGCAATTAACATTTTTACACTTCTCCATCTATCGATGCCTACTATCTTTCTAAGGTAAAGCACTGTGTTCCCTTTTCTATCTATATTATTATTATTTTGACTTTGACATCCTATTTTTCTTTGTTCTTACATTCATTGTGTAAAGTAATTCCATCATGAACAATCTTATTTTCCAACTGGCGCTGTACTGACAATACTTGTCTGTACCATACATAGTGCATGATGAACTTTTTTGTTCAATTCTGCTAATTCAATCAGATTGACTTCATCAAAAATAATTATTACATATTGCATTTATGTAAAACAATATTTAATTTGAAGCATTTATTATTTTGTGCTTATTTGATGTCAAACATAAAAATATCAAGTGGATCTTTTATTTCAACTTCTGGTAATCAGAAATATTGAAAAAGTCTGGTAATTTGGGTCAAACTAATTCATACTAATTTTTGTTCCCCTAATAAATTATGGATAGATGGCATCAACAGTGATGCAAGAAAGTTTGGTAATAGGAAATGGTGGACAGTAGCCCTGGATAGGGCAGAGTGGGAAAGACTGCTGCACGAAGCCAGGACTTTAAAAAAGTTGTTGAGCTGATGACAATAAATTTACAAATATACAATTTAAATTGGTAAAAATATTATAAGTCCTCCAGCACATAAATTAACTTTCTGTAAGAATTAATATAAGATTACTATGCAAGAAATGTGAAAAATGAACACTATGTACTTACTGTCACCCTGACTAACAGAATACCATTCTTCATTTTGTGATGAGCTCCAATCACCTTGGTTTCCTTCAGTTTGCTGATTCCACTCTGCTGGATTATCTGTTGCACTCCATTCAGCAGGTTGATTATCATTACTGTTCCAGTCCCCACCTCCAGAATTATCTCCAGTCCATTCAGCATCTGGCATTGCTGACACAGAAACCTTCGGCTCTGTTTTTATATCATTAACATCCTGTGAAAATGAAATTACATAATTAAACTACAATAAAAGATGCACGCATTGCATAACAGCTGAATAAAGAAATGAATGGCATTACATTACACTTTTAAAATGATCAGAAGCAAGGAATGAAAAAAGTATCCAAGCAAGTTTAATTGAAACTGTTAATATATAACACGAAATAGCTACTTTCAGTTATGACTTATAATTTTTTACCAAAAGCAATGAAATAGGAAATGTAACACTTGACATGGATATTACTATATTATGAAGAAAAGGAAAAACTCTTAAAGCATATTAAAATAAAGGTTTCAAAATTCACTTCTTTATTGAAATATTTGAGATTTAATATTATTTGCTAAAGAAATATATGTAACATTTATAATGATAAAATACAATTAAAAATTGAGAAAATTTACAGATATTTGAAAATCTTATTTTAATGTTTGTAAAGAGGAAGTAGTAGTAAAAAGAGACTATCATATTAATCGAGAATTAGATCATACGTACAACACATTTAAAATGTGTCACGAGAAAACTTTCGTATGCAAATCGCAAAAATTAATAATTACACATTATTCAAAAGAATAACCAAATTACAGCATGTATTAATGCTTACAGCTGGTGGCACTTCTTGCTTGATCTGTTGCTGAGCCTGAGATGCATATGTTACTACAGGTGCTTGTGGAGGGGGTGCAGTGGTGAATTGCTGAACTACTGCAGGTTGTACGGCTTGTTGCTGCTGCTGCTGATGGGATGGAGGCATAGGAATAGGTGGTGGAGGATTTGGTGTTCCGGTAGCAAAACCAGGAATGTGGGCCTGTGAAATTTCACTTGATGCCTGGAAAACAACCTGGACCTGCAACACAGTCCGTCAAAGATAAATATACCTCATAATATTCTGGATAATATACATCAAGGAATTTATTGAAAACACTGTCCACAAACAAACAACCATTTATGCATTATAGGTAAATTTCCATTAAAAACAAAAATAATTTCCAATTTCTAGTAAGTAAAAGTACAGCTTTCAAACACTGCAGAACAATGCATAATTTAAGTTGGTCCAGTGTCTTTCAAATGCCCTATTACCAAGATTTTTTCTTATTGTTGCGACATTGCCCATACTTTGTCAGTGAAAATGTTTTCTCTCACCAGACATTAAATAATTGGAAAAATATTCATATTCTAGATGAGTGCATGTATCTATATTGTATTCAGAGGCAAGACATACTAATAGAATTAATATACATTTATTTAAAACATATATATATACACATATATATTTAAATATATTTGAGTTTAATATTAGTAGTAGAACAGTAAATTTTAGCATCTTATAATAATACAATCCAGTCCTCAATTTCTGTCTTCAATTCTCTTATTGATACTATACTTGTCAGAAGAATGGCACCCTTCAATTCTGGTGTACTTCAATCATATTTCAAGCAAAATCTGACTTGTGTAAAACTTGAATTATTTAATCTTCATTTCTGCACAGTAGGTCATTGAATAAAAAATAGCATGAGCATAAGATTTTTATCATTTCCATCTATCATATGAGCTCCTACAACTTGGCCATTCAAAACTTGCTAAAAGCAAAAAATGAGTGGTAATGCAAAGTCTGTAGTTAACTTAGCCAAGGATGACCGTCACCAGGAATAATTGTCAAAAGAAATCAGAACAGATTTGTGATATCCATTATTTTGAAGATTGATTCACACTATCTCCAATGTTGTTCACATTTGATGTCACAGACTGCAATGGAGCTAACAGAAATGCAGTCTTTAGTCAGAGCAAAATATTTTAATGTGGGCATACCTACTTTATTTTCATTCCTTCCTGAGAGGTTAAAAAACTTCATAATAAGAATTATGGGAATATCTATTTTGTAAACTGTTACTTTCTTTCATTAAATCAATTAAACCCTCTTAAAGAACAAGAGAGGCATAAAATGCAATCCTTGATCAAACTCTGAATTACACAGATTGTCAGTTAAGTGTCAAACCTCAGTACAAAATCAATTTTGAACTGGTTCCATTGAATTAAAATCTATGCTGCAGTAGAAATTATTTTCAGTAGCTACAATAAGTGGGGATCAATAAAATGTAAAACAATTTATAGTTCTTTTCTTTTGTGAAACTAATTGTACTGAAATCCTTTACATTCTTGAACCATTTTATATCTCTATACTGAAGTAAGAAAAGTATTCTATAATAATTTTATTAAATGGCTTAATTAATTTTTTACTACATTCATTGTTCACTCTTAGAATATAGTTATTTGTCTTCGTATAGAAATTTTTCATCACATGCATGAATTATTCTCCGGTAATTCCATGAATACTTTCAAGTATCTTAGAAATGAAGGTTCCTAATATTAAATGTTCAATTGACAGGAATCATGTGTAATGGTATTTGATTCAATCTTTGTATATTGTATGAATATATGGAGTGAAGCTGTGCAGGTTGAAATGGTCACATCCAGGACAAGAGGAAAAAAAACAATATACTATATAAAAGACGAATTATTAAAACTCCCAATGGATTTTAACTAACATACAAGTAACAACACTAAAATATCAAGGAATATAAATCAAATTACCTGAGGCTGAACAGGTGCAGTGCTAACAGCTGCAAAATTTTGATTTGTAAATGTCTGTGTCTGGATTGGAGCTACAGCAACAGGAACAGCTGGTGGTGGGGTTCCATGTTGTGTGGATGCAGTTGTTAAAATTACAGACAAGTCTGGAGTATCCAACTCAGATTCCTTGAGAAAATTAAAAAAAAAATTAATTCCAGCAAATATAACACTTTATTTAAATTTTTTGTTTCAATTCTGTTTATATAATCCCATAGACCTTTGCAGAACTGAGCAAGTAAACAAAAAAAGGCAATATAACTGGTACTGAAGAACTGAGAAACGATTATGGATAATAAATGAGAACATAAATCAACCCAATAATTGAATAACTCCCAATGTAATTACATTCCTTCTAAGCACAGTGATTTTGTAGGATCATATTTTTACACAGATGTATCTGAATGAAAGCACTTCAATATAAATCAACATATATCACTACCAGAAATGCATATCATTACTTTCACCATTTCTATGCAAATTTCATATACAAATAAATTTTTGACAATTGTTTTATTTCAATTTTAAATTACTTCAGAGGAAGTCTTGCTATATAAATGTAGAAATCTTTATAATGTAAAATTTGATAAGTGTTACTGTGTAACAACAACAGAAAACAATTGAGTATACCAAACTGCCTAAATTTTGTCAACATGTTAAAATTCTAATAACAATACTAAACACACTACATTTATTATTTCCTAGATCAACCCAGATACAAGAAATTATTAGAGGATTAGATAATATGAACTGTAACAGGTATTTATTATAGTTTTGTGCTCTGAACTTTTCAATTTTGTAAACTCACCTGCAAAAAGTTGAAGGTACTACTAACAGAACCTATAACTTCATTAAGTGGTCGTGGTGCTTGAGGCTGAGCTGGTACAAAAGTTGGTGCTGCTGTACTGAAGTATGAACTTTCTACTGCAGCAACTGGAGTTGGGACTACAGTAGGGTTGGGAACAGGTGGAGGTAATTGAACTGCTGCAGGAACACTAACAGCTGGGGCTGCAGAAAAATGAAATGATATAACTATTTAGATCAATTTGTGAGGTCTAATTTTTATCTTTTAAAAATAAAACTAGACTTAAATTTAAAAATAGAGGGCCAAATTAAAATAATTGTAACAGTTATTTAATTTATAAGTTAAGTTTCAACTTATTCATTTCTTAGTTATATCATTTCTACTCCAGCTTTCATTCCCTCTATACTTTCTTTACTAATACTAGCTGAAACACTTAGAATTTACCTATATCATCCCCAAAACATAAGACCTAAGTAGTAATTTCAATTCAAATGTCTGAAGAACGGTTTTTACACTTTATCAATATATTACCAAATCAAACTTGCCATGTGATACTGGGCCATTACAGAATTTTAATGTGAACTTTTTACTAGTTATATTTTAACATGTATTAATGCAAGAAAAATTATCTGATTCAGTCAGGCTGCAAGAATGATTCCAACTGGTGTTAGGTCTGATTTTAATTTTAAGCCACATAAAGTGAGAGTGGATTTTCTGCTCCCAGATTGGTGAAAATCCAACCTGTCACTCATTGTAACCTAAGGACACAAAATTTATGGCAGAAGGTAAAAAAGAATAATAGGTTCCAGATTGTACACTCTGCCCAAAATTTCACTGTGGTAACTCAGCCTTGTCAACAGCTTGATTGACATCTTACAATCTGTATATTTTATGAATACATGGAATGTAGCTGTGCAGGCTGAAATGATCATACCCAAGACAAAGTGGAAAAAATCAATAAAATTAAAAGCACCAAAATTTCACTGCAATGAGGGGTAGGACATATTAACAAAGCCTGGTATGATCAAAAACAATTAAGAGATCAGTCTTTGTGGCATGGATGACAAGAAAACTCATTTGAAGAACTATTGTCTCTGTGGACAATATCATACCAGAAATATTTCAACCTGAGGGTCCAGCTGCTATGAACAGTCACAAGCTGATCACAGCAGACAAGGGCTTACAACTTATACTCAAAAACAAGCCAGGCACAGTACAGAAGTTTGTGTAAGCATGAAGTTTCCGGGTCTAAATTTAGTTTCATGGCCTTTGAATTGAATGTTATGCATCATTGATCAATGTACACAATGTTCATTCTTCACTGGATTTCTAGATCTAGGATGTTAATTTTAGGCAAGTTTAAGATTTAGGTACACAAGAGTGGAAGAAGATCCTTGTGTCAATTCTGACTTGATCAGTGGTTAGAACATTCAATTCCCAGGACTGGATAACATTTTTTCATTTTTGATCTTCTAAATTTAATTTCTTAGCCTTTGGATGACCTTCATTTGAAGCAATTCTTCTCTCTTGAATTAATATAATAAAATTTATTTTGTATTGAAATAAATTTTTATTTATTTAAACACTGACATTCCTTTAAATATAATTAATAAATTTCAATATAATTTACATACTCCATCCTATAAATTTGACTCCTTTATTATAGTGCTCTAGAATACTTTTTTTGTATATTGTATTTCTTCCATTTTTCCCTGTGGCCTCTTTCACACTTTTTTCTGTAACCTTTATTGAGTATATAACCTTGCAATTGATGCACCTCAGCAAAAAAAGGGTGTGTTCAATACACAAATTATGCCTAAAACCCAAGTGTATGAAATACTCCCAGCATTGGAGAGAGAGCTTGAATTCTACGAGAATTTCACCCACTATCAATGCATGGAAACATCTGAGAAACCTGTTTCCCATGTATATTAGGAAAAAGATTCTTAATGAATGGCCCTAATGATTTGATTTTTGTTAGGATGGATTACAATGATGTCACAGGACAATGCACCTGGCTCATATGATTGATGCTTGTGTTAGTCTTGGACAATTTCTTGTATTGTTAACATTATCAGGAAGCAAAATGAGTGAATGGAAAAATAATAAATTTCTGATGCATAAAAATGATAATTTATTTTCAAAAAATACTTTCTCCCATAAACAAGATGAAAAAATATGGGCGCACTTCTTATATGATTGTGCAGCATACACGAGTAAACGCAATACATTTGATAACTTTTTAAGTATGTAGAATACAGCAACTTAAACAGTAAATTATTTCATTATTCCCTTCAATGTGACTAGATTCCCAAAATAGACACTATCGAATAAATGAAAACCTCGACTCATTCCACACCTTTGAAGCTAAGCTTCCCCACAAGATCTACAGAATATGATGATATTAACAAATGTAAAAAATAATTCATAATGTGAAAACAGCAATATTTTTCAGTTACCCATTTTTGTTAGAATGAGATTTACTTCCCTTAAATATGAAATAATTTTCAAAATATCAAACAGCAATATATAAATAAGTTTGTGTAGAGTATAAAAGAAAGTGAAAATGTATTGATAAATCATTTAACTTCTATCACTTTCTTACCAGGGACGTAAGATGCATTTGTTTCAATAACAGGTGCTTTTGGTTGCTCCTCAGTGGGGTAAGAAATTGTCTCTCCAACAGGCTCCACAATTGCAGGATTGTCGTCTACTACTACAACTGGGGGCTAAAAACAACTTTAATTAATATGCATCAACAAACTACAAATTCTCTATTAGATATACATAACCAATATGTATTATAAGATATTAATATAAAGTCATCTGAAGCTATTAGTTCCCAAAAAATTAGTCAAATAATTTGCCTATAAGAATTATTTGAAAATAAATTACATAAGAAATTAGTTCAATTCAAAGGTATACCAAGCATATACAAAAATATAGTGACCTCCACTAGTGTTCAAATTTTTGAGATAATGAAGGCAATCTAAGTAATCGTCAACAGGGCGACTAAATTATATTTAGAACAAATTTGTGTGGAAAACCTTTCCTCTAATATTGTGTTCAGTCTGACTTCCTAAGAAGAAGATTCAAAATTCCATTATAAGAAAGTAAATTTTGATCACTGCAGAATGCTTAATAAATAATGCATATAATCATGGCATGTTTGAAAAGGACAACATATGAAAAGCATTCCTGCACAATCATGTGTAAGCTGTTGTGATACTGATACAGAATAGCACCAAGTGACTTGATACATTGCAAAGTTAACATTTATTTACATATCCAGACAAAACTTACCTCTTCACTTACTCCAACTTCTAAAGACTGATCAAAGTAGCCACATGTAATTATGGTTGTAATAATTTCCTTCAGTTTACTGTAAGTTGTGCCAACAAATTCCTTTTGCTTTCCTTCAACGACTGATATAAGGTGCTCTGCAGAAAGTTGAAGTTGAGCCTGCAAATTAAATGTTAATTTAATAAACAGTAGTGAATATAAAATTTTAATAATATAGTAAAGTACTAACCTGTAATGATACACTCTGTCCACTCCCATGTTTAGGGGACACTTCAGTATATAAATCATCCAAATATTTGAGATCTTCCTCAGACAACTGCGCTGCACCATTTTGCCCAGTACGGAAATCTTCTCTAACATTTTCCAGGCCCATGTTCTGCAGCACTTCCTAAAATAATAAAGCTACAGAATTGAATTTGAAAAGAATAATACTGAAAATGATTTGGGATGAATAATATACATTATTTCTCTTAGGCAGATATGAGGTATTAAGCATCCAACAGAACTAATCACCATTTTGGTGATATCTATGGATAAACTTCTTGTAGTTTCCTCAACTTCTCATTTTATATACACTGTTTAAAAATAGTGCTTTATGAACAAATAAATTATAAAATTAATACAAATATTGCAAAAGACAGCAGAAAATTTATGTACTGTAAGATGAATAACAGCACCACAAAATTATAAACATAGTTTACAGCAGCAATAATTATACCAAAAAATTATCTGATGAAAATAAATTTTAGGGACATTTAGAACACGTGTACTACCTGTACAATTAAAATTTCTTTAACTTTAGCAAGTTCTTGCTGGGCTTTTTCTTGAGCCTCCTTCCTGGCTTGTTTCTTTTGTTGTTTAGCTGCATCACTCGCAACAGTATGGATTTGCTTACACAAATCTCTTGCAAAATCCAGGGTTTGTAAAACTTCATTATATTTAGAAATGGCATTTAACTGGTCCGTATTCAAGTCCTTCCCAAGAGTTTGTTCTTCTCGATATGTTTCAATTTTCCTCTGCAACAATATATTACAAAAAAATTATAATTGTCATTACTGCAACAATATACACAAAAAAACAAACAACAGTAATTCAGAACCAACTTTAATAAAAACCACATTCTCATAAAATCAGAACACACATACACAGTTGCAAAAAATTGGAAGAAGAAATTCAGCATACAACATACATATTAGAAAAGTACAGGAAAAACAAATGCATGCTATACTGAAATGTAGACCATGATAAAACTCAATTTATTTAAGAACCATAAGTAGATCTTCAGAAGTGAACAAACTGTGATATGGATTATCTATCATATCTAACAAATTTTTCCCTGGCCTTTTTGAAAGTGGGAGGTTTAAAAGAACACTCTGCATTTAAAAGTACTTTATTATAATGATGAATTATGTTTTACATCACATTCCGTTGTCAGTAATTATAGAGTATGAAATTAGCAAGAGTTGAAAGAATCTTATTTATGTTATTGTAAGGGAACTTGAGATTTTAGATTTCTATCAAATTAATTGACCAGTAATTCAAAAATTATGTTTTTGAAAAACGTTAGATTAATCTGACTTCTTTGAAAAATATGAGTTGACAGTCTTAGTCAGAAAAGGTTGAAATTTTAAACACACAATACACTATATATATATATCCGAGATTGAGGTCTGGCATTGCCATTCTGGATAGGGGGAAGTTCACATTATTGGCATAAACCTCCTTTACCAAGAGAAACATTGTGTGTGCCAGCTCTAACAACTTTGAAAATTTGAAGAGCTTTCTCTTGTCCAGGATACAGAAGAACAACTTAATTTTCAGTTAAGCTAACAACTTCCTCTTTCCATTTTATTATTTTAAGAACATCACATCACCCTTAGTTTTGTATTTTTAAATATTCTTCAGGAAAGATAAGTACCATTTGCTATCTGACACAACATAGCCCACTTAATTTGGAATGATCCCTTACATTCAATGTGGTGGTACTCAATTTTAAATAAGCACACAGTTTTCTCCATCTCTCTTTCGTCATTCCATTTACAAATATAACATATGCTGATTAGGATACAAACTGCATTCAATCAGTGTTTGATATGCAACACAGTATGAAAAAAAAATCAATTTGATTTAGTCTGCAAGTTCAATGGTATTATAACACCAATTACTACTGTGTAGCTAATATAATTTTCTGGCTAAAGGGGAATGTAAACCCCCAATGTATACATCAGGATTTTCCCTTTATTGTATACACGTTAACAGACTGACGACGTCTCTAGTTGTGCAACAATCATGAGGTAGGGGCGTATACATGGGGGATATAACTCCACCCGTTCTAATCTTCCAAGTTTGATATAGCAGTTTCATAGACCAATCCTAAATCAACTAACTCACTTCAAATTTCAATAACTGAATTTTAATCTTCTCTACAGAAAACCTAAAAGAAGATTACCTGCAAAAAGTGTTACTATAACACTAAACTTCACTGAAATATTAACTGATCAATAGTACAGTACAATTCAAAAATGGTAAATATACTAAATAATATTCATGACCATAAATGACGTTCTTAAGAAGAAAAAGTTTCGATTAAATATAAATTATTTCCTAGTATAAATTTGAAGATGCAAGTCAACAAAAGCTTTGTTTAAATAAGTAGCATTAACCATAAATTTCAAGAATTTTTTAGAACGTATAGACTACCTAATCATTTGATTTTTCCACATATATAAAAATATTATAATAGTACGACGTAACACTGGAAAAAATAAGTCTGATTGAAGCGAATACATTAATGTGTTTATTACACGAAAATCCATTGTACAAAAAATAATTTGAGCATGCTTAAAATCTCAACTACGATTAGAATGATACAACAGCTTTAAAAACAAACCGAAAACGTTAATGAAACATAACCCTTTGTTTTATTGCGTGTTCTCTCTCTTTCAAATAAAATTTAATTTCCATGCAAAGAAAAACGAATAATTGTTAAAAAAATAAACATTCAAATATTAGAAATAGATAAATTAGTCGTTGAGAAACACAAATAACAAGTAAAACTTAATTTTATTAGTTATAAAAGCACATGGTTGTATCGGACATGGCGGCCTATGCATCGCTGTAAATGTCAACTTGTTATACTCGAACGTGTTCCTTAAATTTTTGCATATTAAATACATAATACATACCTTTCGTTTTTCCAGGTTTCTTATTTTGTGTTCTAGCATGATAATGGCTTGTCTAATTGGATCAACAGCCTCCGTAGAGGCTTGTTTTTCTAGTTTCGCAGTAGCGGCAGAAGGCATCCTTCACGGGCAACAACACTGCTAGTTCTTTTCCTGGCAAAAGAAGTAGTTACAGAATCCAGCCGGTAGGGGAACAACACTCGAACATTAGAGCATCATAAGGCACATTACGGCGCTAAATACAAGTATAGCATTCTTATTTTATTCTTATTATGAATTAAATGTTTACATTTTAGTAACTATTTCCTAATGCATAGAACCTTTTGAAATGGCTTAAAGACTTTACGGAATATTTAACTCTGTGCCTTACAAATAATAAAATGTTAACTCTAATATAACGTTTTTATTCACTAAACGTTACCGGCATTTCAACTAACTAGTATCAATATATTAAACATAATGTTCGTTTTTTGATTAAAAAAACTGCATATTTGAAAGTATATTGTTTACTTGCATATAATCCATTGCATGTATATTATAATTTTCTTAATTTTAATTCAATATTTACTTCTTTAATCAATGGATTATTTGAAAACAATTTGTACATCAATGGTTTTTAGACCAAAGATTTCGTATGCAACTTGAACAAACCAAAATAGATCTCTGACTTTTTTGAGTACGGGTAGGTTACGCAATCTCGGTTTTTTTAAGCATTCTCGGCATTTACAAAATACCGGAGGAATTGTTCCTTGTAATAGGATGTATTAATTATTCAACCACTTAACAAATATATGAAGAAGTTCACGCTAACGCGAAATGTTCCATGCTCCTCTAAAATATATTAAAACTGCTTACACTTATAGCAGTTACAATGAGCTATTAATAATACTATGCATGAAAATGTGCTGGAATTCTTGGCAAGCTGCCAAACCACCATTTGGAACCTATCACGATGACGTGACGTAACACGAAGTTTTCTCAAGAAGAATTGCAGTGTTCAACCAAATGGTTTACATTTTCCTCCCGTAATATGTCTTAAAAAAGATACGAAAATAGTATTTGTTTTATATTTTATTTTATAGTTAATTCGAATGTAAGACCCACTTGTGTATGTTTCCCATTCAGTTTTAAGAAATATAATTAATTACAGTTCATAAAAAGCATACTATGGGGAGTTGATTTAATTCCTGAGTAAAAATAAAATTACAGGAATAAATATTCATTTAGAAAGATGAATGATGTGTCAGTACAGCAACAGAGTAATAGTATGTTGAATGAATAACAACATGATTATGTAATTTATAATGTAACTATTTAAAGTATTTATTTAACAAAAATATAATGTAACAAATGGAATTTAATCCTATAAAATAAATATACAATGAATACTAACCTTTTATATGAGATTGCAATATTTTTTTAAAAAATACAAATACTTTATACCTTCATTATTTTTATATTTGGTTGATTTTGATACCAATTGAACAATTGCCACAATATATAAAATACTTTGGTCCCAATAGTCAGCACGAATACTTGAATAACAATGGTTTGCATCTAGTAGATTATATATATATATAAAACCAGCATGAAATTTCAGAGGAAAGGAAGTGGCATCTGATGATTTGGGCAATTGTATGCAGGGCATAAGAAATTAATGGTTTGATCATCACTGCCAGATTGTTACAGACAAAAAAATTAAGCTTATCAAGAAATGATACAACATAGGAACACATGAGCTGCTAGGGAAGAATATAGTCTTAAAAGAAGAGAAGAAAAGTGGATACACAGTTAAAAAAAATGACAATTTGAAAACCGACAAATACAGAAAATGGAGGAGCTGGAAAACAAAAATGAAATGAAGAAATTTTATAATAAAGTGAACAATGCAAGAAAAGAATATAAACAAAGAATAGTCATGTGTAATAGTAAGAAGGTGAAATCGTCAACGAAAATCTAAAAATATTAGAAAGATGGGCTGAATATTTTAACAAATTATTAAATGACTAGGATCGTGCAATGGAGATGGGAAGGGAAGAAAATATATATCTGGAGGACCAATAAATGAAATATTAGAATGATACTATAGATACCATAGATCCCCCAATCCTGACAAAGTCACCTGAGCTATTAAAAAATTGAAAAATTGTAAGCCCCTGGCTCTGATGAAATACTTGCCGAGCTTTTATAAATTTCTATATGAGCTCATAAGGGATGTCTGGAAAGAAAGGATCACAACTAGAATGTGCAAATTTTCATGGAATATTCCTTTTTAATAGCACATACAAAGTCGTATTCAATATATTGTTTGCTAGAGTAAAGTTATGTAAACCTGGAAATTGGATCGTATCAGTGTGGCTTTCGCAGAGGAAAAGGGACTATTGACCAAAGTTCTTGAAAAGTACTAGGAATATGGAATTGGCCTTTACTTGGATTCATACGCTATACTAATCTCAGGAACAATACCTACCCTTTCAGATTGCTTGCTGTAGACAGTTGTAAAAAATATAACTACATTGTTCTATTTCATTGATATAGTAATGAGCATTATATTGAGATATTCACAAGTATTACAATAGTTTACATTGAATATTTAATGAAGAGGGATTTTCTTCTCAAAAATATTTTGTTGAGAACTTGTTTTCGAGGCATAAAATGACAGAATAAACTTTCACATTATCAGGATTTTTTCATATATATTGTTCAGAACAAATATGTTCATTATATTTCCACTGAATTAAATTTATTCAACTATCCGGCAAAGTTAATTTAAATAATTTTCAAGCCAATGGTTAACCATTCAGTGAATAAATTTAATTTCCAAGTTTCATAATTCATTTCTATAACCTAAATAATCCTGATACATTCAGACTTTAATTAATTTAAATTCCCAGACACTTTAAAATAGACATTTTCTCCATACAAATGCTTACTAATTGTTTAAAAACATTTGAGTATTTAAAAAAATTATTATTCCACATTCTGTTGTTTTTATCTATATTACTTATCCATTTTGATAAGTTAACTGTGTCCCAACTATAAAGAGATATTTAGGTCAATTATGGTTCTTTGCACACTTCTTGTTTCTGAATGATAGATTCTAATATTACTTTATATTCTACCCACTCTTGCCCCATTCTACTTCTCACAAAGCCATTCTTTTAACAATCTCTTATCAATTGTGTTTAATGGATCTGCACAATATTTTGGAACTTCTCAGGAAATTTATTCAAATGTTAAATACTGATGCACAAATAGAGGTCAAAATGTATAAAAATAAAAAAATGGACTGCCTACAAGGGCAGCTTCAACAAAAATGAAATCCAAGATCATCTTTCATTTCAAGATTATAAGATATACTATTTATACTATGTGCAATGAGAAATATTTTTATCGCCCACTTTATGCTAATAACAATACAATTTAACATTAGTCCGTTCAAAGTAATTGCCTTTATTAAGCAGTGAAGGCTGTTCTTCCACTCCTCATAGCAGTGTTGGAACTTAAAAGCTGGATTACTTTTCGGCTGGTTGGTTACAGCCGTTTGAATGTTGTCCACAGCCCTATTGATATGTGTTTTCAATCTCAACAAGAACAGAGAGTCTCAATGACTTATGGAGAATGATGAGCCACAAAAATGTTCTCACTGGCCAAAAAATGGCTTGCTGAAATTACTGTGATGATATGATGCAATGCTTGGATGTTTGTTCTCAAAGGCACGATACTTTCGTAAAGTCTTTCTAGAAACTCTCAGTAAAAGTGTTGATTAATCCCATGGTGTTAAGGTACAACCTTGTAATGAATGATTCTCTGGCTGCAAAGAAAGCATATTAGTTTTTTTTGGAGTGTGCCATTCCATGCTCTGACCCTGGCAGTTTCATTACATATATCTAGGGTGGGGCAGAACAACAATACTTTTTAAAAAAAGTAGAACTCTATCGATTTTATTTTAAAACATAAATACATACTTAATAACATTCACAAAAGTTTGGTTCAAAGGAGAAAAATTAAATCAATCCCATGATGCATTTTTTTGTTGACTCAAATGGTGACGACTCGTTATCGAAAATTCTTCTCCACTCTCGAACAAGTTAGTTCCGTTTATTTTGTCACGCATTTCATTCTTTAGTGCTCAGTGTGTCATCAAAAATGCTCCTTTAAGTATCTCCAAAAGAAAAAGACTAGTAGACAAATCCGGTCTTCTTGAGAGCCAATGAACATCTCGAAAGCGTGAAATAAAGTGTCTACATGAAGAATTAACGAACTGTATAACAGACATTTACATATAATTTTGAAGAATTTTTAACATAGACTAGATTTTTTAACCATCCATTGTGGTACTTTTCAGTAAACGAACCCTTAAGGTTCTGAATTTGTTGTGATGGTCTCTCCCTCTTCTTCAGTTAGATAAGGCTTAATTATGCAAGTGAGACGAACTGCACACCATCCAGTCACTTACGGAATATTAAGACTTTCATGCAGTTCAGGTCGTCAGTTCTTATTTTCCGTTTCATTGAAATGGAAGCGGGCTTCGTTACTCATAAAGAGTACGAATTTTCTCTCCTTTTCAAAAAATCCGAGCATTGCTTGTGAAAAATTTAAACTTCAATTTCTCAATCTAAATGCACCTAATGTTTCAAAAACTCATCTGCAGTTCAGATGAATGACGTCAAGCCTGGACTTCTCAAAAATGATGCTCCTACCCTTTCTCTTAGGGTTTCAGGTGGTTTCGTCTTCATCGCGAACCATCTGTGCGGAGAAAATGCATCCAACGTAAGATGACGTTTCGTATGGTCATTGCACCACTACGGGGAAAGTTTAATTTGCGACGAAACGCCTGTAAAGCCAAGGAAACAGACTTTTCAATTTAACATAACCTTCACACCCGAATACAGTGTATCGATTGATCCCTTCAGGGAGTACATGACGTGTTGAAGGAACCCTCTCCTTTTACTCCCCCTTATAAAAGACAAAGTACTTACTACCCATTAAGAAATGTCCGTATGTGTATGTATGCATTAACAAGGGTGATGTGACACTGTCAAAATAATTGATAGATGTAGGCAAGAGAGACAGTCACGAGTGTCTGTCTTGATATAGCAATTTCGTCTGCTTTCTCTTGAATACCTATTTTATCAAGATGGCGTGAAAATAGTTGGAAACAAGGTCTAACAATTTTTTCTCCATCAGAGAAAGATTTCTTTTTGCCAATGCAAAAGCAATCTCATATAATGCTTCTGTCATTGACGAGTCGTCGCCAATCACTTTAGCAAATATATTTTCTCTTCTAATCATTCCATTTTCTTTTCTTAGTCACACATTATTTTTGCAAATCAGACCCAATAATAAACTTAATTTTTTATCTATGTAAGTTTGATGCTGAGATTTATGCTGCCTATTAAGACATTGTTTTCTATTATATGTAGAAGAAATTTCACAAACAACGTAAAACGTTTTTCCTGCTGAATTTGCTATAACTGAGAACTCATTTCCCCACGCTTCATTAAATTCATGTCTTCTGTCGCTTTCAGCGCTTCTTTTGGTTGTTTTATTTTGCCCTGTAATGGATAAAAGGATTTTTTTATCTCTTTATTTAAAGTTGCATCAACTACTATGTTAGTGACTACGGTAGGGGGAACTCGTGATCAGTAGTTTTACAGTTTTGAAAACACACACAAAAAACATCCTCCTCTGTGATCCGAGGCAGCTATGCTAGCCACTACTACATAAAAGGAATTTAAAAATGGAGAAAAGTCCAAAACTAAAAAAAATGTTGAAAAAAAACTAATAGACCGCAATTACGTACATTGTATCACGCAAAATATAAAAAAAGAACAAAATAAACAAAACTGCTCTCGCAAAAACTTGGTACCACGATGACTCACCCAGAACTGATAGAAAATAAAGATATGCTCGTTATTTATCTATTTCACGTGACGCCATACGGTCTCATCTTAGACTAGACATCCAAAGATTACAGATTCGACTCTATGGTCAAAACCACGATACAGAAAATACATCCCGTTGCAAGGATATAATGCGCCACGTTCTTCCGCCTCTGGGGTAGAGTAACCAAGTCGATCACAGAGCTTAATATCATAAAACATGGATAGGACGCTCCATGATGAAGGTTTGTTATTGACTACAAACAATTGGATGTTACCACATGCCGTATTATATAATAGGCGGTTTTATCTACACTGTGAGGAACCGATGTGCACCTTGTATAACTGCAGGAGATCATCACAGTTCGTACTAACATTCTGCCTACCTTTGATGGAGGGACATCAGACATGATGACACTCAGACAGTGTCTCTGACTTGCTCTTCTCTGTAACTCGTGTAACGGTCACCGTGTCATGACTCAATTTTTTCAGGGCTTCTTTTATTGCTCACATTATTGCCGTAACCAAATGGCTTATTTTGTATCTTGATACCTTGATTTATGGACATACGAGTTTCATTCGAAGATTGTGACTGCTGAGGAAAGTTCACCAGGATTAAAAATCATTACAAGACTTATTCTCATTCTAAATATTTAAATGTTGGGTATAAAAATTTGCGTTTTGTAATCAATTTATTTATATAACACAAAAGTCAGAGGTACGATGAAAATAGAACCAAACAAATGTTAGAAATACTTCTGACGTGGAATAGAGAGTACATATACCATAAATTTATTGCTTTCTTTTTTATAATCAATTAAATTTAGTAATCACGTCACTTAGTTTATTATTAATTTTTAATTATGTGAATGTTTGCTCAGCAAATTCATTTTAAGCTGAAGATTATAGATGGAATTCAAATGGTGGTTACATTTATTGTACTGAACTAAAATTATATGTGATATAAAGGACACATACTTATTATTAACAAACAGTTCATGGACTCATAATCATCTGTTTTTATAATTGACTATTTTTAATTTCCATTTAACTTCGAGCAATCATTTTGTAAATCAGAGTTATATAGAAAAATTACCAAAGGGGTTTGAATAGGTCCCGCTTTCACACGTTTCGGAGTCCATTCGATACTTCCAGACAGAAACTTCAATTATATGTATTGGGATAAATTATATTTATTTTATTTGTTTTTAAAAATGAGCAAATACAAATTATTAAAATTCATCTGTCGCGACGAATCCTGCTGCAACCATAGATAGAATGAGAACGTCCCCCTCCCCTCTCCCTAATGCTGTCAAGATTACGCTTATAATAGCACAGTAAGTGGGATGATTGGCATAGGAACGCCTAATAGAACTTATAACTCGCTGTTAGTTTTCAAGCCGGTTTTCGCGCGGCATTTCAATGGAGTTATAAATATTTATATTAATATCTTCTTAACTCTGCAAGGTATCGAAGCGAAACATTTACGAAAATTTAAGTTAAAATTCCTGTTTCCATCGCTGAAATTTTCATTGAAATCTGTTAAGCCGTTTCGGAGAATAAACTGATCAAAAGTATAGGCAACCGGCATTAGTTTTGGAGATTTCGATGCGCGTTTATCCAAGAAACATTTCCCGTGGGTTTATATATATATATATATATATATATATATATATATATATATATACACCGAAATGAAATATGCACGAATATTTAAATTAAATCTCCTGTTTTTAAACCCTTAAATTTTCATTGATATCCGTTGAGCCGTTTCGGAGCCTAATCGAGACAAACGTCGAGAGAGACACTTCAATTTTATTTATTGGTATAGATTGTTCAAATTTGAGACACTTATAACTAGAATTTTTGTCATTCTTTAGATCATTTTTGCAGAAATACATAAGCATATTTATTTAGAAATGGAGAAGAAGCAGTTGATGCTGGAAACAATTTATTTACAATAATTTATAACATATTTTCATTCATAACAAGTCAATATATGTTATATTGTTGACAGATATTTAAAATATGGTAAACCAAATTAATATGCAAATAAAGCAAATACACAAAATTAAATATTTCTTAAGTTATAAATAATTCTAGTCTTTTCTTTTTATTCTACTCTTGACTATGTACCGTTCCATGCCAGATTAAGGGTCAATAACAATTTATTTGTCAAAGAGAGCTCAGTTTGGAAATTTTTCACAGTCTACAAGTTTCTGCGCTTCCACCTGAAACAAATAAAATATTTTTTCTTGAAAAATTACTATATTTGTACAATTTCCTCAAATTTATTTCTGTAAGTGAACCTGTCACTCGTAGAAATGTGCGATTTCGACGAGAATCCTATGTAGCAGTTACACCGAATCAGTTTTCACTATTTAATTATTATCAGGTTATGATTTAACATGAAGTGTAATGTTTTCGATTTTAATTTTTCAGATTTCAATATTCATGCATTGAACCTACATAAAACCTCGCGGTAAAATGTAATTTGGTTGGTATAATAAACAACGGGATAATTTAAAAACCTAGTGGTATCCGTGTACAGATGGAAGCACTACAACGCAACCATTACCATTACCATTTTTCAGTTATGCAGAATGGAACTGCAGTAAATTAAAAGTATAAGCCTGATTTCTTTCTTTATATTATTTTATTTATCACAAATAGTTCCCGTCTTTTGTGTCCAAATGATTTGTTGAAATAAAAGGCTTCAGGTTGTTGTGAATGAAATGATTCGTTTCAGAAGAAAGACTTAATTTTTTAATGAGATATTATTACATATTTGAAATACGAGCTACATGAGAAGATATTAGAAAAAACATTTATTAGAAAAACGGTTTATCGCGAGTGATTAGGTGTTGGAATGTTTTTTACTAAAAAGAAATAGTTTGATCAAGACAAGAATTAATGGAGATAACTTTTTTACATGCAGATCTCAAAATATGTTTCAACAATTGTATGTGTAGACTTCAAAAACAATTTGTTTATTTCATTAGATTTGTTTAGGTTAGTGAAGTATTGGGTTCTTACATGAATTTGAAAATTAGTGAAAAAATTAATTTTAGATCTGCAACTAATGTGTCAACGCCTCTAAATTTATAAAAAGGTCAAATATTCACAATAAAACCAGTTACAAATTTATTAAATATTTTAAAGCATTTGAATTATATTAACATATTATTTGGAAAACATCATTACCAATTGGCAATGTTTAGGAAATACAGGCTTCAAGATTTTATTAGTATGTTTTACTGTTATATCATTTTTAAATATACAGAAAAATATTAAATATGTTTAAATGTAAGAGTAGTTTTAAAATATTAGTGGAGTATATAAGGCCATATTATTTTTGACTCTGGAATAAAATTAGTTAATGTAAAAACGAAGGGAAATTCAGGAGTAATTAACTTTCATTTTCAGTTTATTATATATAATGTTTAATTTTGCTTGTGCTTACACATAAAATTTCATAGTCACCTGTATGAGTTTATATATGTACATGAGCGGGTCTGTTGACGGCCTGCACCCTTCGGTCGGCGTCCTTTTTCCCCATCCAGTTGAGAAATTTACTTGTGCCAAGCTAACAGCAGCTAGCATAGTAATAACCAACAGGACTGCAAGAGCTCGCATCATTCTGGAAGTAAAATAAGTAATGACAATAATTACCCAAGGCATTATCATATATCTGTTGTTCTGAAAGTTCATAATAAAAAATAAAATAAAAGTGCGATTGTTGGCCTATCTAAACTTTTATTTATAATAAAAGTTAACGGATCTTAACCAAAAAAAAGTTTCTTATATTGTAGATCTGTCAGAAGCGATAAATTAAAATACTATTTCGATTAAAATGTCTGTTTTTCACTAATACGAGTATCGTAGTTCGCGAACGATTTAGTTCAAAAGAACTATTCCAATAAAGACCTGTGCAGACAAATAAAATACAAAAAAATGGACCAAGAGTCAAAAATGAAATAATTTATTTTGAAAACGTTTCGTCTCCCCAACTTTCGGGATCTCCTCAGTTGATTAATTAAAATATAACAAAATTTCGGCAATGTCCGGGGTCGAAATGAGTAAAAATGAAAGACTCGTATTTCAAGCTCACCCTAATATTTAGTTTAGTAATGTGAGCTTGTCTGATTGAGAGCGCATTCCCAAATAAAAGATTTCCCGGGGACGTTCCTTGTAAGTTTCAACTCTTTCCTTTTTGATTTTGTGAGTATTGAAGTGAAAGTAGGGCACGAATTTGAAGAATAAATATTTAAAAAAACATAAATAAGGAACCAAAATGCAGATAATAAATAAGTGATTAAATAAACACCACAATTCTGCAAGAATTGTAGCTTTCGTCAGGTGATGGCCAACGTGAGAGCCACGAGAATGACTCACACCACAAACTAACAAAGACCTTGCTATTGAATTAGTTACTGCTTTCTACTGTCATCAATCGTCGAAAGCTGCAAGGTTAGTAGAAACGCGTGGTATTTATTTAATCATTAATTTATTGTCTGTAATTTGGATCTTTATTTTTGTAATTTGTAAATTTTCAAAACAGATGTTTTTATTTTGCTTAGTCTCATGGTTTGCGTTTGTTAACGAAATTTTGGACATACCAATGAAGAACTAATCAGATCAGTTAAACTACTTGAAAAACTACTTCAGTAAAGCAAACTATAATCCCATAAAGAACTATCTTGCCCATCACTATTCTGAACACAATAATTTAGTAGGAGCAAGGCCTAAAAAATACTTAGTCAGAAATCAAAAAAACATTCTGAATCTCCATCCAATGATTTTTTATTAAAAAATTCTATTTTATCTAGTATATTATTTTAATTACAACTGTCAAGATTGGGACTTTATTCTTATAGTTCTATGGCAAATTTTATAGCCTCTACATAATATGGAATGTAAATAATAAGTACTATTCTACTACAAATAGCTATACTATGTTATATGTATGATCGGTAAGTTTACCCTAAGAAGAAACTGTAGACAAATCATGGGTATTATTTTTTCTTGAAATTGGCCATTGTCTTTAAACGTCATTAAAAGTTTGCCTGTGGTAAACTTGAGGAGTCACTCCGGTCAGCTACCGAGGACGTTAAGATATTAGGCAGAACGAAGACGAAAATGCTAAATTTGAACCATATGTCCAAGCAAACAAATATTATTCAGCGGAGTATTTCGTGTAAGTCTTTGATATCCATTACAGCCACAGCGATTTGAGATTTTAAAATGAAGTCGGAATTGTGGATCTTCCGCAACCGAACTCGGAGGAAGATTTGGGAAATCAAGACATTTGGGTCCCAGAGCGGTTACAGATTCTGGTCCAAGAAGTAACCGTTGAATGAGAGTCTGGAATTCGGGAAACAGTCCTGACGGAAGACTTCTTTTCATCTTACCAATGTTAAAGCTATGATTCGTAGGTGCCTTTTTCTCGGAATCCGTTAGAGATACACCACTGAAAATTTGAAAGCTTAATTTTAACCGCATGGTATGCGCGAAAACCGCTATTTTAACATCGGAATCATAGGGCCTTCCGACTCCCCTTAAAGAACATAAATGCAAATAGTCTCTGACACAACGACGCCCGGTACTGATGTCGTCTGCGGCCGCCACCCAACGACGCTCGACGCCGCCTGTACCGTTCGTCATGTTTTAACACCACACCAGCCAAACACCAAAATTACATACACCTTCACCAAAGGTTCACATTGCGGGAGTCCTCATTTTTCGCGTCTTTAAAGTTATATTCCGAGTCTGAACCAACCATGGTATCTGTTATATGTCTAATGAATTCGATTTTATATATTCGATTCTATGTTCTTATTCAATTTATGTATTAAATAATTAATTTTATTTTAAAATTGAACCATATAGTAAAATTTATACCTATAAAGTAATTCTAGCAGATTGCGATATTGGTATACAACAGATTGCCTGAGCCACTGCTAAGAAACACAGTGATGTGGGGAGTTTCTGTTTAATGTACTCAATTTTTTTTTCACATCTGATTATGAACTATAGCTGTAGGAAGTATTACTCATGTGGTGTCAATTTTGGTTCATCTGGGTGTCAGAAGGAGCCGACCTTCTGTGATTTTGTGGCTAGCGACGCTGCATTATAACACAGAGGTCCTGGGTTCGAATCCTGGCATGGACTTGGATGTTTGTGGCGTCATGGTCCTGGAGACTGGGATCAAGACTACTGGAGAAGATTCGATACGCTGACCACGTATCACTCTAAATTCGAAGTGTCGTGTAAGGTCGACCCGGTTGGCCAAGGTTCTGAATGGGTTGTAGAGCCAAGGAAGAATAGAAGAAGGATGAAACTCCATTGGCACATTGTTCACTGTCTGTATTTTTATAGTGGACGCGCTATTAAAATAAATGAAGGACAATCTTAAATTATCATCTGAATTTCTAAAGGTGCTGGTATACCTTTGAGTAAGATTTTTATCGATATTTTAAACTGTATTTCATTGCGTAATTAATCTGTAACTTATTGAGATAAGTACGCTTATCTTTTCCACCTATATCATGTGTTCCTACCTGTAAATGGTACAGAACCGCTAGTATGGTTTCTTCTAAGAAGAAAAGATACAAAATTTTTCTCATGTATAGATCACTTACTTTAATTACAACAAATAAACGTTAATACTGCAGCGTGTAAGAACTTTAAATACAATGATGATAGGTAACATAGAATTGATGGAATTGAAGCCATCATTTTAGAGGCTGGGTTACCTGTGATTTTGGCTCTGGACTAGTTGAATTTCGAGGTCTACTAGGATTCTTGACTGCGGCGCTCGGGTTTTATATACAAATTAACTGCGTCGGCGTCGTGCACGGACACGCCTACCCACGTCACTAATTAACTGATCGTTTCCTTGTGTGTCACCTCAATGGATGCATTTATTTGGCTGCTTGGGCGTGTCTTAAGAATTTTATTTTTATAACAACATAAAATGTACAACATGGGATCATTTTGTAGTCTGTAGAGTTAATGTGGGAATATTACTGGAGTCATATAGAATCTATTATGCTGAAGAAACAATAATCATGGCTATATTTATTGATAACATTTAGCATTTCGATTGCATTGTTCTTAAAACATAAGAAAATTCTCTCAAAAATTTAATTTTTTTCTTACCAATTTTATGAATGCATAGTTTTGAGTTATTCGTTTACGTTTTATTTCGAAAAAATTGAAATGTTAATAGATAATGAACAAAGTTTCTGCTAAAGTTCATGTCAAATACAATACGTAATGTAAAATTTTATCGTAAATACACAAGCTTCTATAATAAGTTAAGAAGTAATAACCAGTATATAAGTCCACTTAAAAACCATTTATTTATCAACGATTTGTCTAACAAACTGCATCGTATAAAATATCGAAGTTTTGGCTATTTCTTTTTTTTTTGGGTAAGGGGGGTTAACAGACTACATGAGGGTGTTCCTGAAACAGGCAACTCCCCTTTAATAGCATAGGAAGGGAATTGAAAATGGGGGATGCGGAAGGTACAGCAAGGCAGCCAAGGGTTAACTAGGGCCCCCAGGCTATGGTTTAAGTATCCTACCCGGTGTTCCACCTAAAGAGATGCAGGGAAAACCCTAAGTAACCTGCATCAGGTAGGTCGGGCATTGGGTAGTTTTCTCATGCCCTTCCGAATGACGGGAGACGAGTTTGCTGTGGGGTCGCAGCATTCCCTTCTCCGAGTCTCCACAAATTTTTAGGAGGTAGTTGGCCGACTGATCCAATGGGATCGGAGGACCAATTTAGGAGGCAGCTGGCCTTATAACCTCCTAAAGATGTTTTAACTGGGAGATGGCGCATGGGTCCCTTAGACTCGCCGGATTTTCGATAATTTGTTTGTTTGCAGTAGAGAGGAAACCAAATCCTACATCAATTTGCATTGGAATGCGATTTTATATGCTGTTTTGTAATGATAACTTTTGGAATTACCAAGCAATTTATACCTTCCTGTTTCTCTTTACGCATTGTCTGACAAGAAGTAACAGAAGATATTTTGGAGAGGAGGTGGAGATCAGCTAATTTTCAGATTATTGATCGCACAAATGAAGGGATTCTTTGACTTAACAGACTTTCGCAACGATGCTAAGGATGATAGAAGCACTTTTATGATTGCAGGACAAATTAAAGGAAAGTTAAAGCAACAAATTGAAGTTTCACTTCATGAGCCGAATAGAACAAGTTCATTCAATGTAGTTACTGATCTACCCAGACTAAATAGAGAAACTAAACATGCAATATGTACATGGTTTATTTCTGAAACAATTATTGAAATTGACATTTACAAATAAGTGTAAATTTATTAATATTTTAAAGCATTTGAATTATATTAACATATTATTTGGAAAACATCATTACCAATTGGCAATGTTTAGGAAATACAGGCTTCAAGATTTTATTAGTATGTTTTACTGTTATATCATTTTTAAATATACAGAAAAATATTAAATATGTTTAAATGTAAGAGTAGTTTTAAAATATTAGTGGGAGTATATAAGGCCATATTATTTTTTGACTCTGGAATAAAATTAGTTAATGTAAAAACGAAGGGAAATTCAGGAGTAATTAACTTTCATTTTCAGTTTATTATATATAATGTTTAATTTTGCTTGTGCTTACACATAAAATATCATAGTCACCTGTATGAGTTTATATATGTACATGAGCGGGTCTGTTGACGGCCTGCACCCTTTCGGTCGGCGTCCTTTTTCCCCCATCCAGTTGAGAAATTTACTTGTTTACGTTTTATTTCGAAAAAATTGAAATGTTAATAGATAATGAACAAAGTTTCTGCTAAAGTTCATGTCAAATACAATACGTAATGTAAAATTTTATCGTAAATACACAAGCTTCTATAATAAGTTAAGAAGTAATAACCAGTATATAAGTCCACTTAAAAACCATTTATTTATCAACGATTTGTCTAACAAACTGCATCGTATAAAATATCGAAGTTTTGGCTATTTCTTTTTTTTTTGGGTAAGGGGGGTTAACAGACTACATGAGGGTGTTCCTGAAACAGGCAACTCCCCTTTAATAGCATAGGAAGGGAATTGAAAATGGGGGATGCGGAAGGTACAGCAAGGCAGCCAAGGGTTAACTAGGGCCCCCAGGCTATGGTTTTAAGTATCCTACCCGGTGTTCCACCTAAAGAGATGCAGGGAAAACCCTAAGTAACCTGCATCAGGTAGGTCGGGCATTGGGTAGTTTTCTCATGCCCTTCCGAATGACGGGAGACGAGTTTGCTGTGGGGTCGCAGCATTCCCTTCTCCGAGTCTCCACAAATTTTTAGGAGGTAGTTGGCCGACTGATCCAATGGGATCGGAGGACCAATTTAGGAGGCAGCTGGCCTTATAACCTCCTAAAGATGTTTTAACTGGGAGATGGCGCATGGGTCCCTTAGACTCGCCGGATTTTCGATAATTTGTTTGTTTGCAGTAGAGAGGAAACCAAATCCTACATCAATTTGCATTGGAATGCGATTTTATATGCTGTTTTGTAATGATAACTTTTGGAATTACCAAGCAATTTATACCTTCCTGTTTCTCTTTACGCATTGTCTGACAAGAAGTAACAGAAGATATTTTGGAGAGGAGGTGGAGATCAGCTAATTTTCAGATTATTGATCGCACAAATGAAGGGATTCTTTGACTTAACAGACTTTCGCAACGATGCTAAGGATGATAGAAGCACTTTTATGATTGCAGGACAAATTAAAGGAAAGTTAAAGCAACAAATTGAAGTTTCACTTCATGAGCCGAATAGAACAAGTTCATTCAATGTAGTTACTGATCTACCCAGACTAAATAGAGAAACTAAACATGCAATATGTACATGGTTTATTTCTGAAACAATTATTGAAATTGACATTTACAAACAAGTATATCCAATCTATTTCTGTAAACCCATCGTTAACTTGGGTAACCAAATCGAGTGTCATTAATTAAAAAACTTAAATCAGAATGACATTTATTTTGTAACATGACTACTCACATAAGTCTTGTTTAAGTTCTCAAAACACAATTGTCTTAAATTAATGTTTAATAAAACTTTAGTACTTGACTAATCAAAATGTCAAATAAAACTATTCTAAAATAATTAATGTATTACATTACTAAAACGAAAAATAGTTTTTCTGTATACAAATAATGGATTAAGTAAACATTTCAGTCAAGTATTAGTTAACAGCACAAAACCTAATTTTTGTAGTTTACTTGGTCAGTAACGACACGTTCTCAAAAAGGTGATAATACGCAATGTCTGCTGGGATTCTTAATTAACAAAAAAAATTGTCGAGTAGAGGAGTGTGGGAATTTAAATTTCGATAGTATTTCTCCGCAGAGAAGGAATTGGCATGCCATCGGGGATGCCTCGTTCTCTCTCTGATTTTTAAGTTTATCACATGCCGAGGTATCTTTATCTCATTAGGAGGCGTATGTTTAGGGGTGACAGACCTCGGGAATGTGGTAAGAGTTTTCTTCTGATCATCTGTCTCCTAAACTGGTCGAGGTATGAAGGGGGGAATACTGCGACCCCACAGCAAACTCCTCTCCCATCATTTGGAAGGGCGTGAGGCGAGTTCCCAATCTGATGCAAGTTTTCTAGGGTTTGCCCTGCATCTCTTTCATCTGCTATGAAGGGTGAGTCACCCTCATGTAGCCTGTCACCCCTCGTGATGCGTTTATATTATGAACATATTATCTCGTTATTTGACAAAGACTCGTACTGCGCAACACTGCCTCCGCTTGGAGGTCCAGTACAATTTATACATTCTTGAAATATTCCAGAATCAGAACATTCTCAAAATAGAAAATACTGGAAACGAAAGGTAAACAAAGTAAATAAATAAAAAATCGTTGCCTTGAGAGGGACTCGAATCCAAGCCTACATTTCTGCAGTCCAGAGGTTACAAATGAAGTTAGTTAAAATTTATTTAGATTTCTTTCTTGATGTAAAGTATATAATTATAGGAAAATTATTATAAACCAGGTGTTATATTGTGAGAAATATAAATTGTATACTAAATTAATCTTTAGTGCCTGAATTGGGACATGTGAACAGAAAATGTTTCTTTTTATTTTTGGCAAAAATATTCTCTACAATATTGAATTTTCTAATTTATTATCACTAATTTATTTTAAAACATCTACACAGAGTTAAATTATTAATTCATTATTATACTATTAATGACATATACCGATAGTAGGATATCGTATCCTCTGCAGAGCTTGAAAGTATGTTTGCAATTTCAGAACGCCATAATATTTAGCTAAAGAGTGCAAGTAAAACGCTACCGTTTAATTAATTAAATCGTATGAATCCTCATAGAGGCACTCATATTCATCAAAGTAATGTATGACTATGCCATTATCTTAAGAAATTCTATTTCTGTATTAAATGTCCTAAAACCTGGAGTATTCCAGAGAATGTAGTCTTCTAATGGAGGATGAAACACTTGCTTCATTGTTACTATGAAATATGTATTTGAAGAAGAGCCACCTTGTTTAGTATGTCTACTGCTCATAGCTTCCTTTCTTCATTTAATTATGTAACTGCATTTGTTTCCTTACATACGTGTCACGTGTCTTCCTCGCTTTCTTTGGTCTTTTTTTACATATTTTTTAGTATTGTTAGCTGATGCTTCAGTACTACGCATTTTAATCTTGAAGTCTATGAATGAAAATTTTAACCTCTTTTTTTATTAATTATTTAAGAGATACATTTTTTACTAAATCTATTTATCTAATTGTATAAAATTACGGCGAACACTTTTTATTGTAAGAGGAGTACGCTAATTGACATTCAACTTTCTAATTCTATTTGATACGTTTACTGATGAATTGATGTTCCAGTACAACTCATCTGTACTTTCCATTTTTAAAGCGGTGTCAGTATATATTTCATAGCATCTCTGTCTCTTCTTCTAATAATTATCATCGTGCTCCTGAATGTATCAGAATATTTAATAATACAACCAAATATAGTTGGAAATGTACCCCTTCTCGTTAAAAAAATGTCTGGTCAGGGATTAGGACGTTCGTCGAGAGAGACTGGAAGCCACATAAGAGGCAATTGGTTCTCACTAATGAAGGATAAGAAATAGAACAAAAGGAGCACACTTCTTCATAGGATTCCTTTTATTTAAAGTAATTGTGAAATTGTTGTTCAAAGTGAAAGTATTTATTATAGAGTGGAACTAGTATAATTCGAACATCTATCATTAAAAAATCATAAATATTCGAAGATTTTTCCAGTTTCTTAAATTTAGTATTATCATTTTAAAAAATCGCATGTGATTAGAAGTTTAACATCTTTAACTTTATTTTTTGTTCAAAATTATTAGCCAAGGCTCGCTCCTAGGCTTGGTTGTGTACGCACGTGTTTGTTTGGTGCTCGAGTATTAAGCAGTATTATCTGTATACATCGGTAAGTTTACATGCTCTAAGGTGGATCTACAATATAGAGTGTACGGAGAAAAATCATGTAATGCATGTAGATAAGCTATTTTTTGTGCAAGTACGAGACTTTTGAAGTATTATTCAATTTACGGAATGCACGTGGCCGCCCTTGACTGAGGGTTGCCTTCTGACGTCACATCCGCTAGTTACGCTACCTGGAGAAGCTTTCTCGTATGCAACTGTTGTTGTTGTGGTATATCCAGTCCTAAGACTGGCCTATTAATCTATTCCTTCTTTTAGTCGTCCTCCGTACTGTTCGCTTTTCCTCTATTCTGTTAAGAACTTCCTCGTTTGTGATTCTATCCACCCATCTGATTTTCAGCATTCCCCTATAACACCACATTTCAAAGGCTTCTATTATTTTCCTTTCCCCAACTCCTATCGTCCACGTTTCGCACCCATATAACGCCCTCGTTCCATACGAACATTTTTAGCAACTATTTCCTAATGTTCACATTTATATTACCCGTAAGAAATTCCTCTTTTTCGCGAAAGCCTTCCTTGACTGCGCTATCCTACTCTTTATGTCTACTATACTTCTACCATCCCTAGTTATTACGCTTCCCAAGTAGCAGAATTCCTTAACTTCCGTCAAATTATTCCTTCCCAATCTCACACCCTTTGTTATTCCACTGTTTCCCATACTACACTCCATTACCTTGGTTTTACCTCTATTAATCCTCACATTGAACTCTTTCTCCAGTACTCCCATTTATGATGGTTTCCAAGTCTTCTTCTGATTCCCCTAATACTACAATATCGTCGGAAAATCGTATGGTTTTTATTTCTTCTCCTTGCAGTATGATTCCTTTTCCATATTCCGTTTTAACATTTTTAATCACCTGTTCTATATGTAAGTTAAACAGCATGGGTGACAGACTGCATCCTTGTCTTACTCTTTTCTTGATCTTCTATTCTAATTACTCCTGCCTATCTTCTTTAGAGGTTATGTATAAGCCACCTTTCTCGATATTTTATTCCGGTGCTCTTCAAAATCCTTAATAGTGTGTTCCAGTTCACATTATCAAACGCTTTTTTCTAAATCTACAAATGCCATAACGTAGGCCGGTTCTTTCGTATCCTGTCTTCTAAAATTAGTCTCAAAGTCAATAATGCTTCTCTTGCCCCTACATTCTTCCTAAAACCAAATTGATCCTCTCCTAACTCGCATTCTATTTGACAGTCCATTCTCCTGTATACTATTTTCGTTAGTATTTTGCATACATGGGATATTAACTAATTGTCCTGTGCTCTTCACATCTATCAGCTCCTGTCTTTTTCGGTATGTGTATAATTATATTTTTACTAAAATCTTCTGGTGTTCTTCCTGTTTCGTAGATTTCGCAAACTATTCCGAACAGCCATGATATTGCTTCTTCGCCTGATGTAATGATTCCTATTGCGAAATATGGAGTGCGATGTTATCTATCGAGGAGATATCGGACATAGTTCAGCAGAAACATACCAATAATCCGAAGAGCTACAAAAACAGCTTGCACAAGTTTTAAATGTTGACACGCTACGAAAAGAATTGGCGATTCTTCAAAGAAATACAGCCCGGACAGCGAATCCGACATTCATTTCGGACTTATTTGCATAATTTTGTGTAAAACCTTTTCACTCATATATATATATGTCGGACTCGCTGAAAGTAATGCTGTACCTCACCATGGGTCGAATAGAGTAATGAAGAGTTCAGCTGTGAATAATCCGTTGACTTTTTCTGTTTCTCTGACAAGATGAGTTTTTGGCTAACAATTTTTTCCTCTAAAAAACAGCGATTGCTGTTCTACATATTATCAATTTTTTTATTTCTTAATACTAGGGACTTTTGTACTAAATTTTGTCTAATGATACTATTTAGCTTTTAATAATGTTCTGACTTCACTTTTCACGTCAGTTAGGATGAACGGAGAAATGAGGGAGCGTTTTTAATGTGTTAGAAATTCTACACTACCATGTACTACATACTACATGCTACGTTTGAAGATTTCCCCCTAGATATTATAAAATGCATGAAATTTTATTTTTAGGAGATTAGGGAGCATAAAGTCCGCTGGCAGAATGAAAAAGTTTTATTAAGTTCGACTGCACTTCCTACTAGCATATGCATTGAGTAACGTGATATGATCATCACATGAATTCGGAATGAACTTCAAAATTAATTTCACAAATTCTACAGGGTTTTTCAATTGGAGCGAGGCGACGTTGGCAACCTGTGGCGGCCATGTTGTTTTTGTGGTGTTTGCCTAATATGTTGTTTATTATTTAGTCATTGACGACAAATCACCAGAGCAACTTAAACGACTGAGCAGAACGTCCAAAAGATACAATTTTATTATCAAAATGAGTGTTCCTTGGTGCAAACGTTGCGTACATTGCGCCCATTTTACGGCAGATCGCGGTGGTCTTTCAAAGTCGACTCTCCAACGTTAGGTGGACAAATTCGAGAGGACCAGTTCGGTAAACAAACAGACAACACTCATACGTCAAAGGAACGCCATATCGGGTGATAGCATTGCCGTGGCCCGTGAAAGTGGGCAGGAGAACCCAATGCAGTCAATTCCTTGCCGTGCACAAGAACACGGCCTTTCGCAGGTTTTAACATGGTGAATTTGGCGTTGGGACTTGGGCTTACACCAGTACAAGTTCCAACTGACCCAGGAGCAAAGTTAATGACTAGAGACAAAGCCTTTTATTCACTGACTGGGATTCGGAGCGTTTTGAGTGGACCCTAATTTTGTCCGAAAAATCATATTTAGCGACGGAACGCGTTTTATGATGAATGACCATGTTAACAAGCACAATTGCGTATGTGGGACGACGCTAACCTACACAAGGCTCACCAGGTTTCACTGTTTGGTGTGTATTTTTGGCCGGCGGCGACATTGGTCCTCATTTTGTTGAAAACGACATTGGTGCGGTCATCACCGTCAACGGCGAGCACTACGGGAAGATGATAACCGATTTAATTTGGCCTAAATTGAACAATATGGACGTACAACATATGGTTCCAGCAGGGCGGCGCTACGTGACACAGATGACGCCACGATGGACATTCTGCACGAATGATTTGAGGGTATGGTTATCTCTCGTAGAGGTGACGTGAATTGGTCACAAAGATCGTGCGATTTGACCCCACTTAAGTCGCAGGTCTGTGCCAATAAACCGCAAATGACCGATACCCTTTAAGTTAACATAACCCAGCCCATCGCTCAAATTCAGCCGGATCTATGCGACAGAGTTATTGAAAGAATGAATAAGAAGTTCTCGGGATTTGAACCGGGTTATGTCATTTGTAAAATACAACGTTTCAAAGGATAACTCCGCCATCGTCTTCAGGTTGCCTGAAGAACTTCTTATTCAGTCTATCCACCGAGAAAGCCTACATTCTCTAAGAGTCATTGAAAATTGGAGCAATTGGATCCATTCCACCGTGAGATGCCGCGGCGAACGTTTGTATGTTGTTATATTCCATACATAATGGTATACATGGGCCTTTGAAATAAGAAAAGAATTTCGTTATAACCTCACACATAATTAATTTTATTCCATTTCAATTTCGACCGCCCTATATGAAAAATCTTTTAGTTTAAACGTTCATGTTTGTAAAGATATGAATAAAATAAATTTAAATTTGAATAATCAATAATATTTTTTACTTGTTTTGTGAACATCAGATCTCTGGATCATTTGGTCTCCTTGTGGGACTATCGGGAGAGATGTCCAGTTTTAATTTCTGGGCTAGGTAATATATATTCATTTAAACTATTTTTGTAAATAAAAAAACGCCTGTGCAAGCGAGTGTGTACTGTTACCTTTTGTATAACTGAAATACTGTATGTACTCGTGTCAGAACACTCATTGGCTTCTCCCGTTTTATTTTCGCAACAGCCTTTCAATAGAATTGCTCTTGATTGGTTTCTTCAATGGCGTCACAGATTACCTCCGTGAATGTTTTCGAATAACAAATAAAATTAAATTTAGTAGGCTTCCTTTCCCTAATAAAATTGATCGGCCTCCTCCGAGAAAGAAACGCGACACGAGTGTGATTGATTGGAAGCCTCATAGGAACATTCGGCGCTAATGAATCTTAGGAAATTGACTGAATGGCGAAGCTGAATCGAGCGTCGTTGTTTTCCTGCAGCATAATATAATTTAAATATGCTCGTCGTAGTTATTATAAATGTGAAGTGTATTGATGAGTGAGCATTGACAATTGATAATTTTAAAGTTAGTTCAAACTCTTCTTCATAGATTTAACATTATTAAATGAGAGAAACCTGGGTTACTTTTAGTACTTGTGCTTTATTAAAGAAATAGTTAAACAACAAATATATTTACAGCACTATTACATAACATAAACATATTCCGCGACTCCTTTAATGAAACCATGCTTCCAGAATATAAAAGGAGAAAATACTTTTAGAATAATGTTATTACATTATTAATAGAATGATGTTACCTGTAATATAACATGGTGAAAATTTACATTTGGCTAATGTTATGTAATTAATAATTACATTCCTACAGATCTACAAATTCCTTCACTTAATATAAGGAGCTGCTAATGAAAAAAATGTGCCTTGTTCATTTTTAAATTTGTAATTAAGATAATAATAATAATTATGACCGTACACAGTATACAGATGAAATGCTAATTTATTATTCCTGAAGGTTTCGACAATTTATGTAATATTAATCGTAAAAATTATACAATCATTACAAGAATGACAGATAAAAGCGTACGGAATGAATGTTTTTTCTTATATAAAAAACATACCTTATATTTGTAACCAGTTAAAATACTTAACAAAAGTTCGTATAGACTAGTTTTGTACTTCGTTCCAATGTGTATTTAGAAACAGCAGGCTTAATAGTATTATATAAACAAGTTTGTACAAAGTATTGATCACATTGATCCAAAGTTCAAACTGCAATCTTTACAGTGATTTTGTTGTTGGGGTATCTCATGCAACACTCCATACTAACATATCCTGCGCAATACTTTTCATTCCTACATAGCTATCACATACTCCCTAATATTCATAAAATATTCCATCCTAGGTTTCCCTATTCTGTTCTTACCCCTTACACTTCCCTGTAATGCTAATTTTACAACACTCTCATGTCTCAAAACGTGACCTGTTAATCTGTCCCTTCTCTTGGTCAACGTCCTCCAAATTGTTCTCTCTTCCCCGATTAAGCTTAGAACTTCCTAATTAGTTACCCTATCAACCCATCTGATTTTCAGCATTCTTCTGTTGCACCACACATCGAAAGCTTCTACTCTTTTCCTTTCTGTTACCCCTATCGTCGAAGTTTCGCACCCATATAACGCCACACTCCATACGAACAGTTATCTTAACTGTCAGTATAATATTAATATTCAGTTCACGAGCGAACGCTAGGTATGTTTGCAAGTAAGTTTATTACTTCTCCATAATATTGTTCAGTTTCCCTCATTTAAGTCTACTATTGCCAATCACATTTATATTTATGTTAATATATACGCTTTAGCAAATCAAAGTTATTTTAAAGGATTTGCGGTGAAAAATATTTATATTCTTAATTTCAAATTCGGGACCAAATTGTTTTAGTTTGTTTCATTGTCATTGTAACGATTGTATATTATTTTGGTATTAATATGACATAAATTTTTGTAATATTATGGAATAATAAATTAGTATTTCATTTTGAGACTGTATAGTTAACTTAATTGCTATAATAATAGTCCTATTTCAAACTTTTTAGGTTCATTTCTCTGCTATTTAATATGTATGAGAAGTTTGTAATACATTTCTCCCTTCTGTGTCTCATAGTTTCTTACAGTCGACACGAAAGTCGTTTTTATTTCAGGTAATAAGTTTGTGAACATCTGAATTAGATACAAATTCATTTATATGACAATCATAAAATGCATTAATGAGAGAATATACTGATTTAGGAGGGTAATTATGGCTTATTTTTTGAAAAGTCCTCGTCAAAATGTTTTTAAGATAACCTTCCATCATATTATAATGACCCGGTTTTGTATAATAAATACCTCTTCTTTCTCTGAAGAGTCTACCTAAAATATCATACTATATAGTAGAGGTGGCATTTCAAGTGGTGAAATGCGGTAATATTTTCTTCTTTCTTGTCAGAAAACGATGAATTTTTAATAGTTAAAATAAAAAATAATGAAAGAAATTAATTTGAATAAAATTGACATTTATTTAAAAAATATGATGAAGGAATTTAGCTTACAAACGAAACATAATTATCTTAACGGTTAATCACAAAAAGAATAAAAAATATATGAAAGAAGTTAGTTGAAAATGGGTTGAAACACTCTGGGTCATACTGTGACATCGGATTGACTCTGGCTATGCGAGGTTTTAAATTAGACAACGTAAGGATCACATGAGCTCAGAAATGGCGTCCGAAAGATTATCGGGCAGGCTGTCTGGTATAGATACAGGCAAGTGTTGATAGAACCCCAGCTGGTGACGCTTCACAGAATTACAAACTGCACTTGTTTCCAGCAATACCGCTTACAGAGTCTTTCTCCACACAGACTGAAATCATAATAATAACCGAAAAATGAGGATCTCAGAGCAAATCCTCGTCATTGTCGTTCATTGTTTTTTACACTTTGTACACAGCTTACGGAATATAGATTATGCCAAGAATATTAAGCCAAAAATGCATTAATGCCTTCCATTCGTATTGAAAATATGATTCCATAAATACATAACAAACTAATCTCTCTTTAATTAATTGACTCCTGATATGTCTCAATTAAATACGAGAATTTATCACGACACTTTATAAATATTACTTTTTAATTTATTCACTTTGGGGCAGAGAAGGATAAAGTACTTCGTTTACTTAGTAAACTTGAGTAAATTGATTTTAAAAATGATGAAAAAATATCATTTGACTTGCACAGTACGTTTACTTAGATAAAACCAATTAAATTCAGTTTTGTAAAAAAAATTTGTCGTTCAACTTCTACAATTTATGAATTATAAGCTTTAATTACATGAAAAACAATAAATGCTGCTTTTTATTTTCATGGACTATTTAAATATTTAATTATCAAACAAGGTTTAGTAATTTACCTTAAATATGAATTGTAAGACTCTACCAATGTCAAAAAAGTTGCTACATTAGTTGACACACAAAACATATCACTGAAAATTTAACAACTGTTCTGTAATAAATTTTAATAACTTTCTCTTTGATTTTGTATTAATTAATAAATAATAATAATAATGTAGCAGTTATCTGTAAGAATCACAAATAATGAATTCTGGTATTCTAAATTTACAAACTTGTTAGCAGAGGACAAATGTATTGCGCATACGAGAATCTGTACAGATCTCTAACGTACGATAAATGTCGGCAGACCTACACTAACGACCTTCAGATTTCGCGACAGATTTCTTAAATCTGCCGATAATATCTGCTCGTGTGTGGTCACCCAATGAGTGGGTTCGCCACGGACCAAGAAAAATGCTTTTCTGTCTCAGCCAGTGCTGCTAGTTGTGAAAGATAGACTTGCTTTTGTCAATTCACCATGGCCATAAATATGTTGCCGTCTATATTGAACAATGCCAGACGCTTCCAGCCCCTAGCATCCTCAGTTGGAATGTTATGGGAACACGTGTATTATTATTTACACGATTCTTCCACAAAGCTCAAAAAGTAAATATTTAAGAAATTTCTCTTTAATATTTCTTAAAAAGTGATTCAGAAGCAGTTAATATTGGACCCATTAATATTGTTTTCGTTAATAAAGAACGTAGAGAAGTGCGGGTATTTAATAATAAGTATTTTACTAGTTTTGTATTCTTATTTAAATATAAATGAAGATATGTTGTTGTTATGGTATTCAGTCCTAAGACTGGTCTGATGCAACCCTCCATGCTAACCTATCTTGCGCAAGCCTTTTCATTTCCTCAGACATATTTGTGCTTTAAATAATTATAAAATTAAAACATTTTAGTATTATCAATAACTTTTAAAACTATTTAGTATAAATATTCTGTTTGGAATTATAATAATATTTCCTTATTATCATAAAAATCAGAGCTTGATACCACATCTGTAATAATGATCATGTAATAAAATAAGGGTCAACAGTGTCTCAAGGATGAGTAACGAAACATGAATATCACAGCTTGCTTAAATTTAAAGCATGGAGAAATGCCAACTTCTTTTAATAGAACGCAATTGTGCGATCTAGTTTCTTTGCATGATATTTTCCCCACTTTATATCCACAAAATATGATAATGTCTTTCTTAACACAACACCATTAATAATATTTTTTGTTATATTTATGTTTCATTATGTTTAATTATTAATTTATTTTACACATTTACCATTCTATTATGTGGAATATACTTGTCCTATATTTATGTATGAATTACGAATTTGAAATCTAACTCAACCGCTTTGATTCCTTTAGTGTTCACGATGATATAGAGGCCTGTGTGAAATTTTGACAGTCACGTTGCTATAACAGCAGATTTTATAATAAAAAAATCGTGATCCCGCGATATTAACATCCATCAGTCTAGAACGATCTATCAAAAATACAGGAAGTTTATAACCAGAAATTTATCTGAATATTTCACGGATTTCTGGTATAACTGGCACAGCGTCCTGTAAACCTCTTCTCCATTATTTTTATGACTCGGTTTATAGTCTTTGAATTATAATAGATCATTAATATCTTTTCACGAAAAGTGTTTAAAGAAATTCGGAGTTTGTTACGCCACGAACAGCAATTGTTTTTTCTTGATACGGTTATGAAAACATATATAATCTCGAGAATAACAAACTCAAGCATGGATCTAGAGAAAAGTTTAAAAAAATGTAAACATGTCCACATAGATATAATAATTAAATTATAATATTATAATCTAGATACTAACGGACAAAAGGTGGTTATTTATGAAAATGCTATAATAGAAACATTTGTATTAAACTCGCATTGTATTTGTTGATTTTATTTGCCCTTTACTGAGGCAACAGGATAAATGAGACCACCATTATATAAGTAGATAATAAAATACAAGAATGAAGTATACACAATTATGAAAATTCATAAATGAGGAACACTATAAAATAAGAACAATATACAAAATAAATATAAAAGAAAATACAAAGATTAATCCATACATAATACAGGAAATATATGAAGAAGACAATTTGAAAATGTCAAAAAATTAAAATAAAAGAACATAATATTGAAAAGAAAAAGTTATTTTTTAAAGAAATAAGGAAATATTGATTATGATAAGTTATAGTATATAATAATAACACATGTCTACTAATTCAGTGTTTGCACCCAATTAACACCTCTCTCTCGTCAGAGTACTGATAAGTTGGTGTCAAGTAAGGTATGAAGTAAGGAAAAAATAATAAAGCTCAAATATGTAATGAGTATTACAATTTTCCTAATAATAATAAGTACTTTTGTGGGAGAAATCAACATCAACACATTGCGGGCAGAATAACAAATTCATTAATTGAGCAGCGCGCGCAATTCAATAGGCTATGAAATTTTTATATTTTCTAATAAATAATAAGCCGACCTCCTGTGGTCTAGCGTCACTACCTCACAACCCAGGGGTCCCATGTTCGAATCCTGGCATGGGCTTGGATATGATCACGGAGACCGGGATAGAGACTGTTGGACAATCGATCACGGATCACTCCAAATACTGAATGTGTCACTGAAGATGACAGTCCGCAGTCGACCCGGTAGGCCAAGGCAGAGCAAACGAATAATAATAATAATAAACAATCTAAAACTAATTAATATTTTATTTCCGTTGGTAAGCTATTAAATAGCTTTTTCCAGTAATAATGAAAACTGGTATGATGAAGATGAAGCCTATGCTTGTCTGCCTCAGACTGGTATCATCACATCTCAATTACTCAAAAAAGTAGGTTTTCATTACGTTTGAAAATGTTACGATTTATGAATTGTCTCCAGAATGATTGAATTTAAGGAAGGACTTTAAAAGAACAATACACAGAGCAGTTTCGTTAACGATTTATTAATTGTATGTGGAAGATTTTATTCAAGGAAGGACTGTAAAAGAACAATACACGAGCAGAGTCAGAAACGCAGGTTCAATTTATCGTAATTAGGCCACAAGAAAGAACACGTCCCAAATCATCCGATGTGAAGTATGGCAGTGTTACTAAATTATAGCAGGTCTAGTGGAAGAAAAGTTAAACAAATAATGTTTCGTGATATTTGAGTTTTGGATTTAGCAACAACTTGAGGGTATATATTATGCATTTGATTGGTGTTAAAATTTTAATGGACGGAATTTCATGATTGTCAAAATATTAAATTTTTTATGAGACTATAATGTTCATTACCGACGGCACAGAGAATTGACATCTCTCGTTATCTGTGCCGATCTAGCACTTCTATTCGAGAAATATATTTTCAAGTCTCATACTTCGGAAGATCGATTTTCATGTCGAGCTTCTGGGCGTTGATCAACATGGCGTGCTATACAAAATCTAAGATTTAAGTCCTGTACTTCGGATGCTAGGTAAATAATAATGAAGTCCCGGTGATTCAGTTTGTACCTTACTTTACTAACAATGAATTTTATGGACAGGAAAATCTAAAAAGAAAAACGAATAGAACCGTTTCCTGAGTAGTGGGCGTGGCTCCGATGCCCTGGAGTAAGCGTTCCTTCCACGACTTTTCTATATAAGCCACGAGAGAGTTCAGAGGATCGCTCAAACTGTATTCTACGGTCCTCACAGCTTTCTTCGTGCATCTTTCAGGTTGGTTTAGACTGCACTCTTTTTTTCTTAGCCCATCCACATACGCTTATGACGAACAAATTTAGATCCTAAAATCACGGAATAAAACGATCGAATTATTACGTTTGTCATTCGGAATCCGCCATATTGGAGGGGGTTACAAGCCCGTCTTCTTATAACTGAAATTAACATATTTTTCTGAAATGGATTCAGATGACGTTTTATCACCGGACGGCGCGACCAATTCATCTAAACTATAGACAGATTACCTAAGAACATTATAGTTAGGCCAGGTATCGCAGCTTTCAATATTTTCTTAAGTTCCTCTGATTTGAGTATACAGTATTTTTATAGGGGACCTAGGGACGGAACGGGATAGCGGGGCAGAACGGGATGCCCTTCTTTTTGACTGGTTATAGCTGACGTTTAGTAAATAGGGTTGTAACATGTTCATTGATCAAGGAACAAGTCCCGGCAGCCGACTTGACCAAGTTCTGATTGCACATTGTGAATGAGCTCTTGTTTTGGCCTCTTACATCTGTGAATTTATATTTTTTGCAGCATTTCGACAGAAGGTAAACCTCAAAACTGTTCGCTTTTATCTCTTGAATGGTTTTTATTCGTAAAGTAGATGCATTTAGCTGCGTATAAATTACGTATTATATTTAAATCTACTTGTAGTAAGGCTGGGCCAAAAACATTAAACTAAAACTTGCGTGTGGGGCGGGACGGGATACTACTGTATATGACAATATGTAATGTTACTCAAGAAAAAATTGAAAACTGACAGATTCACCTTATAAGAATGAGCTACAGAATGCTGTGTACAAAAAGAATAGATAAAGAAAGAAAAGGATCGGGAAAAAATGAAAACTGTTAGCAAAGACTGTGCAGTTGCAATAAAATCTCTTTGCGGAAGGATAAATTCACAAAGCGATCAACCGTTCACAAAATAAGTATAAGAAAAGGTGGTAGGTTTTTTCTTAATTCAAATTTAATTTAATTGTATAAATTGTAATTTCCCCCGGGGGGTGGGCAGAACGGAAAATTTGAAAGTTTCTTTTCAAAATTTCACCTAAAATATAAATTCGTTGTTTTAAGTTATTTTGATATTGGATTTCGTAAATAATAGAATAAAATAATGTTTTATAACTTTATGAAACGATTTTTATTAATAAGGGTTCCCGTTCCGCCGCGACTTCCCCTATAATTCTTTAAATTAATAACGAAATAAAAACAAACAAATTATAATTTAATTAATTTAACATGTTTGGGAAACGTTTATGGAATTCTACGCCCCAGAAAAATACGGATACAGATAGGATAATAATATATTAAGTAATAATCATAATTAAATAGAGTTGAATTAACGGCCAATTCACAGACAAAAAAAGTCGGTTATTTTATTCATACGACGTTTCATCAAAAATTTTGGGAGTACTTCAATTAAGACGTACGCAATTTATTCATTAAAAAAATTAACATCTGAAGAAAACAAAGTTTTTAGTTGGTTCATAAGACATTTCATCTACAATTCTTCAGGTAAGGACGTACGCAATTAAGTTATTTACATGCCAGAAAAACTTTAACTTCTGAAGAGTACCATGTTTTATTATTATTCATACAACATTTCGTCCACAGCTTTGGAACTTCTTGAGTTAATGACATGCGCTAACAAATTTTGAAATAATTGTATGTACATGTCTTTACTACAGATGTCCCAAAATTGCTAACGAAACTTCGTATGAATAAAATAAAAACTTCGGTTTGTCTGTGAATTAGCTGTTAATTCTTTGTTTAATAATTTTAAAAGCAGACGATAAGTGATGCAATATTTATAATATTATATAATCTATGATATATAATCATACAAACATTTAATTCATTTCTATTAATTATCTCTATTCCTCTCCATTATTTCAGCTCATTTCTATAACTTCTGATTGTCAGATAAAATGTTGTACATTTATATCTACAAACATTCGATTAGTGAACATCCACATGCATTTCAGACCTAGGAAGAATATATTTCTGAGAACTAAAATTTATGGACTCCGAATATGAAAGTATTTTGTAAAAATTCCGTGGCTGAATTGCTAAGAGTTGTTGCGGTTCGAGAAAACAATTCCTTTCTGTTAAATTATAATTTACGGATTAATTTTTTTCTAATTTATTTGAAATTTAAGACTAAATAAATTTTCAACTAAATAACAGGTACTGATTGTATAATATAAGAATATAAGTGTAATTTGTAAGACAGTATTCCATTTAAAAATTTGTTTCTGCAGAATAAAATTAATAGGTCCTTAAAAGAAACTAAGAGAGCAACAGCATTGACTTCAAATTTAACATTTCTTCAGTAATTTTCGACCCAGTACTATCACTATTCACAGTGCCTACTATTGTTAGGGATCAACGAAAATGTAGTTTCACTTATTTCTCCTCATCTTCAACTGCTGTGATTTGCTGCATGAAACATGACTTAATTTTGCCTTAACGTATATTAATTTCCATGTCTCTCTATTATGCATTAGAATCGTATTTTACGTGCGAAACATGATAATCGTATTCAACGATGCCTTAAATTCGGCGGAGTTAGGCAACACCGTCCATCTAATGGAAATTTCAGAGATCTATATTGGGAAAAAATCACATTGCTCTGGACTAGTTTGAGCGCTAAGCACACTGCATTTTTCCGTAATTTGAGATCATGCTGCTTATTACAGTGCAGCATTGAATGTCGTATCTGTTAGTAACTCAATGTTTTAAATAATCTTTTTCACTGCGTTTTATCACTTGGAGGAAGCAAACATACCCCATGATTCATAACTGAAGGAAACTGTCAATACCTATAAACTTTAGAGATCCCTTGAATAAACCTCAGAAAAGCAGTACGTAATAAAGAAGATATAATTTTCGAAAAGCACCTTGTTTCGTTAATAATCGACGAAATGAAGGTTTAGGCGGTAGTTACATTGTTTCAATAAAGTATTTTCAATTCTCCAAGCTGAATTAAAAAGTTTAAATTCGTATCAGTTCGTTTCATCTTATATTACTAATATTAATAATTTAAAATTCCAGTCCTAAAAATATTTTGATAAAATTACTATATATATAGAGATCGTAGAGAAAAACTATTTATTTATAAACATGATATTCAGATAATGTATGATTTTTAATTGATTGTTAATAAACCGGGTAATATCATCGTGTTTAAAAAATGAAATTACCAAGTTAATTAACCGAGAATGTTTTATAATATTATATTTATAAATTTAGACACAATCAAGCGTAGGTTTTCGTAGCATTGACTCTGCATCACTCATTTTGTTTGCAATGTAAGTGATAAATTTAATTCCAAAATTTTATTATTAAAAGACATTATTTATTATTACTGATAATAAGTAGTTTTATTTATTTTACATAATTGTATTATAAGTTGTTGAATATTAATTATTTTTCTTTAAAATGTAGAATGCAACAATACATAATTTGTTATACCTGAAGAAGCTTCAAAGAGGAACGAAACGTTCTGCTTATTTATTTTTTCATTTTTTTACTAAATTAATGGTTTTAATGTAGTCAGAAACTTATTGTTGATAGTTTTTTACTTTCAAAAGTTTATTTTAAGTGTGTTAGTCAACCAAAAGAGTCTTCAAATTAATTTTATTTTATTTTCAGTAGGAAGCTTTCGATATTTTTATTTTTAACCCCTTAAAATTATGTGTATGTATAAAAACTGTCAAAGTCGACATTAACAGTTTTTTTTTATAATTTTAAGGGGGTTGACATTGGCAGTTTTTTTATATTTTTAAGGGGTTGAAAATGACAATGTCGAAAGTTTCTTGCTGAAATAAAAAAATTAATTTGAAGACTATTTTGGTTCCCTCAACACTTTTAAACTCTTCCAGTCTTATTATTAATGGGTTTATTTTAAGAATTATTGCATTCTTACGAGAAAGATAGAATAATTACCTTTTACATAATTAAAATTTCCAATATTTGTTTTCCCTATCACGTTGATTCGGAGTGTTAATTTGGTTTATTATTCAATCTTCGCAGTTTATTTAGCTGGTTTCGGTGTGTTAGAAGAACAATTCCAGCTATTTAACTTCACACTAGAACTCGCATGCCTGTAACCTCAGACAGAAGCGCTCTTCCGATTTGCGCCTAGCAATTATTTGGCTCCTGCAAACACTTGCGAGTGTTAATTCTGTGGCGATGAGTCCTGCGGGACCAATGCAAGTGGCGTTTCTCACAAACAGGAGAGACTAAAGCCACTATGCCAAACTTTCCGGTCGAGACTTTTAACAATCAAACTGCACGTGACAAAACGTACTTGCGAGAACATTCATGGATATACGCAAATTGTCTATTTGTAAATCGATATTGCCTCATTTGCGCATAAAATATCATATTAAATCTGTTCCTATTCATTATTTATTTATATACTTTTTACTTCGTTAACTGCCATTCTTCTCTCATTTACACTTTCTTCCTTTATTTACTTCTTTCATTCAAGTTTCTTAATCTTTGTGCCGTTTAAAGTTTACCTGTAAATCGCTCGTTGTTCGTGTGCTTGTTAAAAGTGTTACCGAGAGAATCACGCCGAAGAAATCACCGTTTTCGTGGTTTAGAATGAATCAAACAGAAGTTAGAAAATTAGACGAAAATTTCTTACTTGTTTATTCTCCATCACCATAGATGGGGAATATAATTCTGTGCCACATAAAACTGTTTCTGCTCGACCCTAAGATAATGTTAAACTTTATATTTTGTTGTTTACTATGATTATAAACATAAATTATGTGCATTGTACTTTTCAATATTCTAGGCAAGAAAGCAAGAATTGTACAATTCACGTTCCGAACGCGAGACAATCATAATAAGATCCATCTTTTCCAGACATATATTTCAATAAAATAATATTATAATAATATAAAATTGGAAACGACGTATCGTTCCTGTATTCAAACCTCTTCAGGTGTAAATATAAATATTTTACAAGTTTGTATACTAGTTCTATCTAACTCAAATTAAAACAGATGTTTTACCTGCTAATTACAAATTAGTCATGGCTAATTTACATCCGTCCGTTATTACACAAGTAAATCGACACTCACAGAGGAACAACATTCATTTTTAAATGTTAAGGAATGTTATTAGTAGGTAAATATGATACAGTATATAGATAGCGTTCCATAATGTTTTTAAAATAAAGTTTGTTCCTCCATGATTGTTGGTACTTATAATCTCCGACCATGACATGCTGATTATGAAATGCAGGCTGAAAATGAAGAAATTTAAGAATGGAATTAAAACAAAAAGATGGGAATTAGAAAAGCTGAAACAACAAGAGGCACTTCATAGTCTCAAAGAAGATATGAACAGTAGATTAATAGAGAACGAAACAATATAGAAGAGAAATGGACACTCTTGAAGGAAGAAATGACTAGAACAGTCGAAGAAAAAATTGAAAGAAAGCTCAGACCAATAGGAAAGCATGGATAACACAAGAAATAATAAAAATGATTAATGAAAGGCGTAAATATAAAAACGCGAGAGATGAAAATGGTAAAGAGCAGAACAGACGCTTGAAGAATGAGGTAGATAGGAAGTGAAAAGCAGCCAAAGAAGCTTGGCTCCAAGAGAAATGCAATGCGGTTGAAGATTTCATGGTGCAAAGGAAAATAGACGCAGATTATAGGAAAATCAAAGAAACATTCGGAGAGAGGAAAAATATTAGCAAAAACATCAGGAGAGCGGATGGGAAGCCAATTCCGGATAAAGAATTTGCCAATCGAAATTGTGATGATTGATATGTGTTTGGACACAACTGTGTACTTTTGAATGCCTGATTTGATGTTGTTTTTATGTTCTTTAATGCGAGTTTTTAAAGTTAGTTTGTCCGATATACAATGCATTATATGCTTGCAGTACGCCTGAGAAGTCTCAAAAAGGAGACGAAACGTCGTTTTTTTAATAAATAATGATAAATTTATATTCTGACTTATTGGTCTTCTTTTCCTTTATTCTTAGTTTTGTTGAACAGACCAATTTGTGTTCCGATTTTTAGTTATGTACTCTTAAACTTTTAGTTCCTATCAATTGTAGCTTGAAAGAGCTTTTTAATTTTTAGGTAATGAAGTATCCTTGTTCAGGGACTGATGGAATAAACAAATCAAATCAAAATATTTTTTTCACAATCCCGCTAAACTTTTCGCCGTTATAATTGTGAATCACTGATTAATTTTGGTTAAATTACTTAAGATGATTAATATTTGTTGTTTGACCGCTGATTTTTGATGAATGAGAATAAAAGCAGAAGACAGTCACTCAATAAATTAAAAAATAATTAATGTCAGTTGGAAGCTTGTTTTGTAATGTACTGGTTTTATCTAAGGTTTATAATTACAAAATTAACTTTTGAATAATCTACACCTCGTTGTTTGTATTTGTTGATGTATTAATTCATTATTGGTTTTTGTTAAATTATGGATGAAGCCGAAAGCTTCCAACTGACTATAAATATTTTATTTATTGAGTGACCATCTTTAGATTCAATTCTCATTAATTTAAAATGATTAATTAATCACAGTAATTAAAACGTGTTTAATCATTTCTATCAGAAATTACTTTTCTTCTATTTTGAAATTAATTATATTAGATTCAAAGTTGGAAAGGTTTTACGACTCGTCTTTCGGATATAAGACCTACTGGTTCTAATTAGCAAATGGCCTGATTTACTGCAATGTTTCAGTATGAAGTTGTTTCTCCTCTTCGTGGTGGTGGCTTTCTTGTGCGTTTCATGTTCCGCACAATTCAACTTCACACCAGGGTGGGGAAAAAGAGGCGTTGTTCCTGAGAACTGCAAACCTTCGGCTGACTCGATCATGTATCTGTACAGGATGATTCAGGTATAATTACTTATAAAAATGTAAATATATTTAAAACTAGATTTCAGTACCCTGCCTTTCCAATGTAATTCGTTATTATTGTCATGAGAAAATATTGAGTCTAAAGAAACGTTTACAGCTTAAAACCTCTTTAGATTTAGCTTTAGTTAAAATTGTTGAATGAGGATATAGTGGCTGTAACAAAGATTGAAACAGGTGTACATTAATTAATATATTAAATTATAAATTTTAAAAAATGAGATATGAATATATTTTAATTTCAACAGAACAATATTTTGAAGGTCGCCTCTGTGGTCTAAGGCTAGCGTCACAACCTCGCAGCACAGAGGTCCCGGGTTCGATTTCTGACAAGGAATTCAAGTCCCTGAGTAAAAGTACCGACAAAGAAAAAGTAAATAAGTTACCTAATTCCCAAATCGCTAATGACCTCGATTTTGGTGCGAATATAAACAGAATTGAATTCGAAAATTTACTTCACCCAGAACCTAAAGGAGGTCACTCATGGTGTTGCTCGTTCATATGACTGATTGAAGACTTTTTCTCAAAAACAATCCTGCAAATGCCAGGTGTAATTGAATCGATTGTCAATCATGATGACAACCTGAATGAGTGATGAATTACTGAGACTTGCTTACAGAAGGATGCAGGCCCGTGTAAGATTGAAATTATTTGCTACAAAAATTTTTATAAGAAGAAACTTAGGAAAAAGTGTAATAATTGAACTGCAATGCATAGTAGTCAAAAGGGATTGATTTTGTAACTGGGAATTTTCTGGTTAGATCTTTTAAAAAACATATGCAACTATTCGTGATAACAGCCACCTATTTTACATATATTCGTGTCAAATATAATTTTAATTTAGATATAAGCTGTGTAACAATACAGATAAACAAGGTTATATAATCCTCAGCTATATTAGATATTAAAATGTTATAATTTAAACTAATTAATGATTATAATAATTTATGTAGGACACTTATTATTACGCACATTGTAATAGTCTACTGTTGCTGATCAAGTATTATGAAAACACTAACACATGAAATCAATCTCCATCTATGTTATTGAATTTACTGAACATGTAAATAATTAATTTTATCTTCATTGAAATAAATGTATAAAACAATCAAATTAGTCAGTAATAAATTATGATAAAAATTAGAATGTGTTAAAATAAATAACTCAAATGTAAAAATGATAAAATATTGATTTGTACCTAAAGGGGTTCCAAAGTAGGGATCGACACACAGTATTATTTTTAGTAATATGTTCTAATTTTTAATTTACATTTCAATTTATTTCTAACAAATTTGGATGGTATATGGTTGAATGTTGATTCTTATCATATATATTATTATGACATTAATTTAGTATTAGACTCCAGATAACTGTAATTACAAAAAGTAGTTGATGGAGGCACACATTCTAAATGGTTAAGAGACATTACAGAAATTCTTGATTATTCCCCTCTGAACCAAATTTATGTTTTAAAGAATAATAACATAAATGGAATTTGAATTCTAAGCACTTCACAATAAACAGATGGATTGTTTTAAACTTGAATGGTTTCATCCAATAATAATTTATTATTTGATGACTTTCAGTAATTTTTACAGTTTCCCTACATGTGATTTTTGGAAGGAGCTATTAATTAATAACTTTTTCTTGTTATGCAAGGGGGTTATGATTATTTTGGTGCAACAGAATTTGCTGATGATGCTGTAGGTAGTTTGACAGCTTAAATGTAAATTAAGTGAGAGATATTTGATCAACAGGTCCCATTAATGGATTATTAACAACTATATTTCTGCAAAATTTTTAGTTGAGGTGTTTATATAACATTACTCAAAGTACACTTAACATATCTAATTGGATTTCTGTTTGAAATATGTAATAGCACCTAAATCTACCATATAATTCACATCAATCAAGAGTATGTTTTTAAATGTTTAATTAAAGTGGTATTTTTGTTTCAGGCAGAAGCACAGAAAATAATTGACTGCGAAAAATTTTCAAAGTAAGGAAGAAGTATTAGTTTTCATTAAATGTATACAATTGACAAGAGCTTTCTTAAAACACCTGTGCATAAAACATTTCAATAAATCAGCTTTAGTGTAAAAGCTATAAAAACAGTGTTTTTCTCTCTTAAAACATCAATTTGTTGAAATACATTAAGTTTCATTACAACTGTTGGTAATAATGCTTACATGCATAAGAAAAGGATTTTCAAAATAATTAAAAAACTTGAAAAAGAGATAGTGCTTGGCTTACCTGAAATTAAGAGTCGGTCTCCATATTAAATAGAAGAAGGTTCGCAAGCTGTTAGACTCTATTGCCTGAGGAAAACCCTGCTGGCTCTGTAACTGGCAACTCGTAGTTTACTTTAAATTGAGAGCTAGTACTTACATGTTATATAGGATGGTGCATATAATTATTGGGGATCTTTACTACCCTTATTTAGGAGAGATTTATTCCAAGTCCCAGTCACAGAGGATTTAGGGTCATTGATCAGGAGATAGAAGATCTGCACCTAGTGTATAAAATTTTATGAATAAAATAATCAAGGCTATTACAGCCATGTATAGTCTAGTTTACCTTCACCTCAGTTGTACATCAACTCCAGTTGAATCAACTGTGAAGGTTGTGCAACAAAACATGCAATATCAACCTTCAAACAATGAAATCAATAACCCCTCTTCCTTACAAGGTGCCTGCCATCTGTGAACCTCATGTAAGTCACCTACTTTCCATCTCTCTTTCCTGTCCTTATTTATTATATATAAGGCTTAATATGGATGAGGAGGTGTGAACAATGAGTTAATATGTGTATATATGACCTGATTATTAGATTTTTCTCACATTGCTTCATTCAGTTAATATGTAAGTTGTTTTTATATGAACAAAACTTACTCATATAAACCAGAAATGAGACTGCTTTTAAAGATCCATACCTTTATTAATATAATTTTTTTTTCATAAAATAATTGTAATTTCTATGGGGTAGGAAAGTTAGTAATTTTTTCATGGATACAAACCTTCTCCATCAGTCATTCTTAGGCCATTAAAAATACATTATGCACAAAGAATATAACCAAACTGAAAATCTGTAATACTAGATTAATAGTTATGGAATCAAATGTATTTGAAAGGTTACATGAAAAGGCCATTCCATATAGCATAAGCAGTTTTCATATAATTTGATAATTCAAATGTATCAATGTCTATGTCAGAACATTCTAGGACACTCAAGGTTATTCCAGCCATGTTAATGGATTTTGAGAAAATATAAAGAGCATTTCAACTTAAAAATTAATTAACCTACAGTCAATGAAATTGAAGAGCCGTGAAAAGACTGAGGAAAGAACTGCATATGTAAGTTTTTAAAGAAATCAGTTGATAAAGAGAAAGAGAAATTAGAGTTCTATAAAAATTTGAACATAAAGAATTAGCTTGAAATAAATGAATGACATATTGTTGGAAAAAATAGAAATATATTAATAACCACATAAATTAAAGTTAAACAAGTTTTCTAATTATTATGTAGATATGTAGGATATGTGAGTGTGATGTTATGTAGCTTTGATAAAAAAGTAAACATTTTCATTCATCTCAGTTCATTTCTTAGTACATTTATGACTTAAATGATCTTTTTGTTAACTTTAATAGGTTTGTGACAGTTAAACAGTTAGTCACTGTTATCTTCCTTTGAACTGTTCCATTTATTAAATTGTGTTTCTCATTCTTAATTAGCATTCCAATTGGTTTGAATCAACTCTCTTTGATCACAAGGTTTTCAATATGACTCATTACACACTTGTTTATGTTGCTTACTTCTTATGCACAATTGTGCTGTTTATGGTCTACATTTCTGAGCATTGTCATTACTTTGTGAATACATAACTTATTTCATTCCAGGGATAACTTTAATTTTATTTTATTGTAAATGTGGCCCATTTCTGTTTTGTTCTTTAGTTGGCATCTGCTATCAATATTAATGTTATATCTATTAGCTGTTACAGTTACACTGATCTTTATTTTATGGTATTAGCCCTCCCAATAACTTTCCAGGTGTATTGAGCTTCAGCTTTGACTTAAGTAAGTTAAATTTTAAGACCTGATAACTTACAGTAATTACAGTAGAACAAGCAATGTTTTAACAGAGCTGTGAACTAAAATTCATATTTAATTAGTAGCCATGAGAAAGGAAAACATTGATGGGCGAGAAGGCACATGGCACAATCTATAAATATTGCAGAAAGTAAATCAACTGTGTATAATTACAGTATAAATGAAAATAAGTTAGGTTGAACCTTGAATATCATAAATTTAAATTGAAATAATTACTCATTATGTGTATGAAATAGTTATAAAAACATAAAGATAAGCTGTCATTTGGCATGCAAAATATTAATGATAAGATCAGTTTCGTTTTAAGAAGAATGAATGGACAAGAGAAGGAATACTGACACTGCTCAAATTTTAGAAGATAGGTTAAGAAAAAACAGGCCTACGTTCATGGCATTTGTAGATTTAGAAAATGTGAACTGGCACACACTATTAAGGATTTTGAAAAGCACAGGAATAAAATATCGGGAAATAAGGCCTGTACAGAAACCAGTCAGCAGTAATTGTATTGAAGATCAAGAAAAGAAAGCAGAAATAAAGGAAGGAGTAATACAAGGATGCAGTCTGTCGCCCATGCTGTTTAACTTATATATAGAACAGGCGATTAAGAAAGTTAAAATGGAATGTGTAAAAGGAATCATACTGCAATGAGAAGAAATAAAAACCCTACAATTTGCCGACGATACTGTAGTATTAGGGGAGTCAGAAGAAGACTTGGAAACCATAATAAATGGCATAAACGTGGTCATTGAGAAAGAGTTCAATATGAGGATTAATAGAGGGAAAACCAAGTGGAGTGTAGTACTGGAAACATAGAAATAAAAAAGGGTGTTAGATTGGGAAGATATATTTTGACGGAAGTTAAGGAATTCTGCAACTAAGGAAGCGCAATAACTATAGTAGACATAAAGAGGCAAGGAAGGCTTTCACGAAAAAGAGTAATTTACTTACGTGTAATAAAAATGTAAATATTAGGAAATCATTGCTAAATATGTTTGTATGGAATGAGGGTGTTATATGAGTGCGAAACGTGGACGATAGGAGTTGCAGAAAGGAAAAGAATTGAAGCCTTTGAAATGTGGTTCTATAGGAGAAAATCAGATGGGTGAATAGGATCACTAACGAGGCAGTTCTAAACAGAATAGGAGAACAGAGAACAATATGGAGTATGTTGACCAACAGAAAGCTACAGTTTGAGACATGATGGCCTCGTAAGATAGCATTAGAGGGAAGTGTTTGGGGTGAGAACAGAAGAGGGAGGCCAAGGATGCAATATGGTTAGGAGATTAGGGAGTTTGTGGAATGTGGTAGTTATGTGGAAATGAAAAGACTTGCACAAGATAGATTAGCATGGAGGTTTGCATCAGACCAGTCTTAGGATATAATACAACAACAACATTTGATTCAAAGAATCGATTGAAAATTAATGTTCATAGATTGTGAATACTGACATTGAGATTCAATATTTTATCATGTTCATGGCGATGCAGATTATTTAAATTTTGCAGAACTGCCATTGAAAATTAGTACTGAAATGAAAATAAAATAATATAATTCACTAAGTAATTTCTGAATTTTTTTCTCTTTTCATTGTTCTGTTAATTATTTGCGTGGATAAAAAAAAGAATCTGCTTGAAATTATTTGATTGTGTTTCGTTTCAAAGATTTCAGTAACAGATTTATATTTAAACTAAATGTAAAGTGAAAGATGAGAACGAGTAGCGCAAAAACTTTTTTGGTACGGTTTATTTTTACAAAAATTTATTATTTAAATGAATAATAAGAAAACCTTTTATAAATTGTTTGTGAACCCAAACCATAGTAGATTGATATTTTCATTGCTTAAATAAAAATTAAATTTGACAGTAGAGTTAGTTAAAATTAATTTACGTTGTTGTACGTCGTTGTAATTGCGAGCAGTAACAAGAAAAAACTAACTTTACACGGGTGGAGTCAACGACAATTTAAAGTGACAACAGATGCAACAGCGAAGTCTTCTACTCTAACGAACCAATCGAAATTGCTTACGTAGGGCTCTTAATTATTCAGCGTACGTCTAAATGAGGTGTAATGGAGTTTAGAATTCCCCTGCACCCTAACAACGTCACGTCGCTTTGATGTGACCACAGGGGTAAATAAAGCAACAGTTTGATACAATTACTGTATGCGCTTTACCCGAAAGCGGCCGTGTAAGGGATGTTAATAAGGCTAGCTGTAAAATCTCATATTCGAATACAAAGCCCCAAGTTACTGTCTAATTGCTGTTCTTGTGATTAGCAATCAGCAACAAAGAAAATTCAAGTTTAATTAAATTGGAAACGATTTAGATTTTAACAGAATTAAACTACAGAACACAATTCTGACAAGCATAACAAATACTTCTTACATTGTTGATCTTATATGATGGTCGTAGGTAACTAAACAGTCTATAATTTTACAAATTAGTTTGCTTTTTAAAAGATGTATTTGTATAATAAATCATTCTTAAATCTTGGTGGTGAATTTTCAATACGATTACAGGTGAATATATTGTTGCTCTATCTGTTTAAGAAACAATTTATACAACTAATTAATTTGCTTCGGGACAGAGCGTAAACGTGATTTCCGTGCAGTGTAACGGTTCACAGGACCGAAACAGGTGATTTGGTGGTGTTCGCAAAAAAACAAAAAACAACTAGCAGCCAAATTTGGAGTCAAATGTGTTGGGTCAAGGACAAAGATAGATTTATGTCAGAACTAAAATTATGATAAGAGGAAGAAGAAGTTGCGTGAAATGAACGAGGTTTAAAATTTGCTAGAGCAGAGCAGTCTTGGATTGCACAGCGTCCTTTTCAGCCGTTTCTTTTCGTACAATTTGGGTGCCAGTCATTGAACGGTAATTCATTTCTATTAGCCGGCTCCACTATTTAATTCATCAGTAAAATCTTTGCGAACAAGTGATCAAGAAATCAGCGAAAGCGACGCGTTTTTACACAAATCGTTATGTATAGATACAGTACTGAATTTTTCCGTTTTTTTAAAAAAAACTTTTTGTACGCGTGTAGAAGCAGGATAAATAATTTATTATGATGAAAATTTAAATTATAAATTTATTTATGTAGACCTTATTTTTAAGGAATATTTTAGAATTTTTTATCCGTAAGTAATAACTATAATAATTTATTGTGATTCTAAACACATTCCATAAAATTAAAAAAAAGTTGTGAATATTTTAGTACTGTATTTGTATGAATTTCCGAGAAAAAGGTACCTATTTTCATTGGCCAGATAAGGCCTTCCCACTCCCTTTAATCCTGTCATTTTAACGAGGATGGTATATCTGTTGACTCTTACATCTTTCCAGGGTGGTGCATGCGCCAGATGACGCCATTGTGCACGTGGACGTCTTGTAGGGTAGTGACCAGTGGTGGCTCTGAGTTTTCTTAGTTATGTATTACGTAATCCCAAGCCAAAATATAAGAGGATTAGCATGTAGAATACTAATAATACTACAACATTACCATTACTTTGCATCAAAGTAATATACTATATTTATAACTCTGTTTACATACTTTCCATCTGTTTCTAATTTTAAAAACTGAAAATTTTAAAACCAAGTTGACACAAATTTCTCCCATAAAGCTATTTCCTCGGTACATATTTTGATAGTCAATTTTATGCACTGATGGCAGTATTGTATAAAGGATCGTGCGGTAGTTTTCTCAGTGTGATGAAAGTATTCGAAATGCCACCCCTTAAATGTATATTTCTTTAAAATAATCTTTCATTAATTTTTACTATATCGTCAAAATCATTCAAAACTAGCATGATGCGGCCGCTTCTCTGTATCATAGGTCGGCAAGACCCAGTTGTTACGTCCATAGCACTAGTTTGTTGTGCTTTACGGATGGTGCGGCGGAGATTAACCGGATGACTGTAAATTAATCAATCCCCTTGTTTAGCTTCTTTTCTTCCTCACCTTTTCTGATGAGAATGTAGACAGAAATAATAACACAGAAGGAACCAATTAATCTGAAAATTGTAACAAATATGAAAATAATAAATTTCTACTTTCTTGGTGCTGTTACATAGCAATATATATAATATTATTTTTCAAGAAATCTTTTAAACTGAACCTTTCTACATACTTCAATTATTTTCACCGCAACCTTTGATGTTATGATAATATTAAACACTTCTTAAGGCCCTTATTTTACATGGTTTGCGTCTATTTCAACGAGCTGAATACCATGTACGCTATTATTCCTCTTGAAAAAGTTACATGTAACACAATGGTACCGAATCAAAATTACTTCACTTTTCATAGCTTGTTTGGTCGTTCTTTTTATAAAGTGAACTAAATCTCCGCCACAGAAATTAAAATGAGATTTATCGACATTCGTCGTTACTTTCAGCATGACGGATAACAATTTAAAAATTGGTAAAAACTTCTGATGGGTATAAAATAAAAAGAAATAAAGTTTAATCGGAAACGGTTTAACCGTTTTCTTATAGCGAGAAAACATATGGCGTGACAGACAGGAATTTAGATGACATCGGTTACGGATTTCATAAAACATGGAACGTAAATATACACTAAAATCACTTCATTCAAGGCATAATACAGAAAAAGTTGGGTATTTAATTTACACAGCCTGTGTTTCAGTAACGTACGGGAAGGAAAAATGTTCATATGCTGTTTTCATTCTTTTTATAAGAAGTAGATCAGTCAGGTACAAAATAAGTTAGTAACATACCAGAGGTTATACGGTTATTGAAATAATATAGTTATATGCGGGGTTTTAATTATTTTGGTAGCAGTTGACCAAAATATGAAACCTAAATACAGAACTATGGAACATTGTTCTTATGGTTCTCTAGCTATGCCAAATTTAATAATCATACTGACGTAGAAACATCAAATGAGATGACAACATTTTCATGAGTAGTCCTGTAGATATGTTTTAAGTTAAAATTTATATAGGTTTCACAGAATCTATATTTAAAGTAGTTAAGTCGTTTCATTATTGAAGAATATGAAATATTAGTTTATTATTGAGGAACCCATAATTAATATGAGTAATTATACAAAAATTGACTTGGATGAAATATGGAAATCTTATTTATTTATTTCGTATAAAATTGTTGTATTTGAAATATATTTTATAAAATTATATTAAATCCAGAAAAAACATCACTCAGTTATAAGACTAGGGCTAAATTAGTATATTTACACGCTTTCGTTTTAATTAAGAATTGAGAGAAGGCTATGAATGTTTATACTGATCACCTATAATATAAAAGTCTGTGTTGACAGAATACTGATTACAGAAGAAGTAGCCAAATTAGAGACAAAAGGAAGTGATGTGGTAATTATTTTATCAGTTATTTTTTCTGTAATTTGGCTTCTTCTTTGCGTACTTAGTTAATTTATAAACCAATTAAAGGTATCAAAATGTAATATCACGATTAATGATATATTTTTAAATTGTAGCAAGTATATAGCCAAGTATCGCATTAAAATATCCTATATCTTGTTCTGAACATGAAATTCGAGTTCCCAAACCCTGACTGCTTTGTGCCTGATACAAGAACACGTGTAATACGGATAACTCTTAGGAATTAAAATATAAAATTGAAGTTTAATAACATTCCTCTTCTTGTAAGAAGATTCGTTTCTAAGTTACGTATATGAAAATGAAGGCTAGGAAACTAGGTAGGAAACTAATAGTTTATTAAAAATGCATGTCAGAATGGAGAATGATGGTACTTGAGATATGCTGAAGAAATATGGAGAAGGCACTCAGTAGTTTCTGTTATGGTGTATTCTCCTTCGTGTGAATGAGTAGTTGCTTCCGGTTAAGACCTAAAGGCGTTTATGGCTCTTGATCACGTCTTTTTCTCAACTTATTTCATTTCACTGTATACTGTCTCCCATCTATCATTTATACAACCAAGTACTTTTCTTTTATTCTCACTATACTATGGCACATCATCCCTACATTCTCATTTCATTACATACAATGGAATAGCTGAAATATAGTTTCTCATAAGAACCTATATTTGATAGTTTCAGTTTCTGTAAGACTTAGTTTCGATATTTCACAGAATCTCAAACGGCGCACTCCCCAATGCTGACCCTGTTAGAGGTAAATGGATTTCGAATTAAGCCATGCTACATAATGATTTAGCTTCTTTTGAAAGCCCTTGTACTTGGAAGACCTCTTAAACTGTTCATGAGAAATCCGTTCTCTTCATCTCCGGATCTGTGCAAAGTGTACGTGTCGTTGAGAGAAGCGGTGAACGCATGTTCCTGTTGTTGATCCTGGTCGCTCCAGGCACCGCTGTCTTGAAGAGGGATCTCGTCCACGGTCTGTTTGAAGCGCACCGCTTTCCTGTGGGCCGACGTAGCCTTTCTGCGGAGGACTGGCGAGTTCTCGACGTAGAGAGGCGGCGCCGGTGGCCTCCTCCTGGGGGCGGGCCTCTGCAAAGAACCTGAGTTGGCAACAGCCAGGTCACAGAACTCGAATCGGAATTGCGGGGGACCGCCCTGAGAATCCTCCTCTGCGAGTCTCAAGTGCAGCCCCTGCGTCGTCACGAACAGTACGGGCGTCGTGAAACTCGTCATAGTTCTGTACTTGTCGCTATGGTTTTGGAACTTCAGGCGTCTTTTGGTGACACTCGTCGACCTCTGCAATCGGTCCATTGTTCTCAGATCCGTCTGAGCTTCGAAGATGTTAACGACTGCGTTATCACGTCCGCAACAGAAACAAAATAGTTGCTCGCACTTCTTCCGCACTTCCTTGTTCGTTATGAATAACACCAAGGGCACTAAAACGACGAAATTGTATCTAAACCACAACAGAATGACGTCGTACGATCCGGTGTTAACAGGTATAGCCGACGTAGTGTTCCGTGGCACAGATACTGTGAACGGTGTCAGGTGAACGCTCAAAATATGGGGGACGAGAAAAATTGTGTACAACACGAGTAATACAGCGATGGAAAGATAAGATACGGACACTTCTTCTTCGAAATCTTGCAGTAAGGGTTGGTCTGATGAGGTCCACGTGTGAGCCAGCGTCTGCTGAGGGCCTCGATGTACGAATGCAGAGAGTTTAGCTCGTCGACGTCGGTGCTTTTCCGTGATAGCTTGGTAGACCATGATAGTTGCACAAATCGCAATTAACAGCCACGGCACGAAGTCCCCCAAGACGAGATGCACAGTGGGGAGAATTTTGTCGTTATTACTCATTCCACAAGCGAATCTATAAAAGAAAAAAATTGAATTATTGCTTTGTTCTAAGAAGATATTAAATATAATATTTACTGTCTATTTCAATTTAAATCGATTTTGTAGAATGATAGATGATAGATATTTAATAAATAAGTACAGGGATGAGCAACCACCGCCCCGCTAAGCTTTACTAAATCTATGTCGAAATGAAATGTTAAACTCACTAAATAGCATTAGACATTTATACCACCGAAAGATATAACGAGCGATAAAGGGATATGTCATTACACCAATGCCCTATTGAATACGAGTAACATATGACTGACTGTATTAGATTTTTGGTATTTTTTCAAAGAAACAAATAGAAAAAAAAACCGAATTTAAATCACGATATAATACATTTACATTTGTAAAAGACTCCATAGTTTCAAAAAAAATTTCACCTCAATAAATGCAGCTGCGGAAACAGTTATGGATGAATTACGAATGGAATTTATGCATTTACAAGGCATCACTGACTTGAGGAATAAAGTTCAAAATTTGTATTATCTTAATTACATTATTTTTTTTAAATTCCACACGTGCTAATCATGACACTTTTTTAAGACTGCAAGAAATTATTTTCTTTAATGAAAATAATTAAAACCGACAGCCGATTGAGGTTAATTGCTGCGCGATTAGAAAACTGCATGTGGGTTTTGAATAAGCAAATATCAACCAATTGGTTACAAAGAAGGTATTACAAACTTATTAATAAATTATTTAAAACATTTTTCTGCTTTTGTCTATTATTTACAGATTTAGTTGTTTTCTTTTATAGAGTTATTAGTTCATTTTTTTAAAAAGGGATTTTTTTTATCCATTATTATTGTTATTTAAATATGTTTATAAAATGTACCCCGTGAAAAGTTGTAGTTGGAAAGTTCTAAAGAAACATTTACTGGTCTAGGGCCTTAACCCAATCGGTTATTCTAGAATGTAAATTGATTTATTTCCGGGTGATGCATTTGTTTAAAATAAGGTTCAAGGAGGCAAGTGAAGATTGGAACTGAAAACTGTGTTACAAGTAGAATTACCTTAAAGACACATTGTAATTGGATGAAACATTTTCACCGGGTGGTAAAGATGTTTTATGGGCTGCATTAAGGAAGAAGTTTTGTAATAAATGTATAGTGAAATAGATTGGACAAAAAATCTTTGAAAAAATCATAAAGGGAATTTTTTTAAAAAAGCTATCATTTCACGGATATCCTAGAATAATATTTCGGAAACATAAATTTGTTTATTTTTATAAATAATTGAATACGTGTTGAAGTGAATAGTTAGTGTGTTGTACGGATAAATAGTTATGATATTCGGAAAAACTAAATAGCAATATTGTGACAATGTTTTAGGCCAGACGTTGCGGCGTCATTGTGTGACAACATAATGTATGCCACACGTTGGTGCACCTTGTATGATAACAATTAATTGACGCGTCAAATGTTACGGCGGTATGTGACAAAAAATTAGTTAAGCATGCCATGACTTTATAGAGTTATTTTATGAGAAATTCTTTATACATTTTACAGTGTTGGGTGACAAAATTTTACCTGTTTATAAGCAGTGGCGGATCCATTGCAACGCTGCTGAATATGTAGACTGAGCGGACGAAATTATTTTAAAAAGTAGTGTGATGTAAAGCAAATGTTTTATTGTTTGTATAGGCTTTATTGCATTATATTTCGTGTTTTTATTTTCAGATACATGAATTAATTTTTAAAGAAATGCTACTCAGTTACAAATACTGATAATAGTTAGTGCATTACTCACAATTTATTCTAGAATGAATTTTGTATTTATATTATAAAAAAATCAACAAGAACTTTTTTCATATAAACTTCTAATGAATCATAGTTTTGTAAGTTTTAAGACTTAAATGGTGACTTTTAGGTCTTTAAAATCATTACATAGATGTATCCAATAAAGGGAAAACAACCACTTAAAACAGTCCCATCATTTTATTATTTAACAGGCTGCAAGCTTTCGACGTTTGTCATATTCATTCACTGAAGCACTATATATTAATATAAATAGAAATAAGTTAATTAATTATAAAAATGAAGGTGAGAAATAGGGACGCATTATGCTGCCATAATAGATAAGCTAAGACAACATTACTGTAAAACCTAAATATCTAGTATATTATAACGATAATATATTATCGATCATTGTAACTTGTCAACTCATCGATTGACTTACGTAACGGTTTTAAAAAAACAGTTGGCGGGAGCATTTACTTTGGAAACGACGATTGCCAATTTAGGTAAGAAAAGACAAGTTTTAATCAATTGTTTTTACCATTTGGCTACTGCCTGTCACTACCAGTATAAAGTTTTTTAAAAAGGTGTATAATTTGTGCACTCAACTAAATTAATGACATAAGAACTTTAATTCATGTAATTACTATACGAGTTATTTTTACTTGAATCTAACAGAATGAATATGACAAACGTCGAAAGATTTCTGCTTGTTAAATAATAAAATTGTGAGATTGTTTTTTCTTTATTTGATAAAATATACAGTCTAATACTACGAAATGGAAATAAATATATAAAATAATGGTTTCTGTATATCCCAAATATTGTACCAAAATCTATCTTATTAGTCTCACGATTGGTGTTATATTAATAGAATATTTTTAATATTATTCAGACAAGAATTCATGTTTCGATCATATATAGCTGTAAAGTCTCAGGTTGTTACAAGTACTATAAATTATCGTTGGTGCTAAATTTGACGCAGACACGGGAATATTCCTTTAATGAGTTTCCATTATGAACCAATAGAAGTTGGATGTTTAGATGGTGTTTGTTGTTAAATTTAACCTGGTTACCGGGAATTGTGACCTGACAGCTCTGTCGATATATTGGCTTCCCCACGCAGGTGTTGCAAATAAAACGGCGTCAGCCCATCGATACCTGCAGTCGATCGGCCTTGGCCAATTGCGTGCTGTGGCTGAGTCCACGTCGATTTACTGTATGCGGCTACTGTCATTGGATCGGACACGGGTCTGTCAAGCGAGCCTCTGTAGAACATTTTTACCTCCAATCTCGTTCCTTTCACATGCGTTTGTAAACGAAATTAGCGGAATTTCATACGATTTCGCCTTTATTATCTTTCTCGTCTGTAAGCTCAAATCCGTCCATGTCTATTATGATGCTACTGATATCGAGGCACGAAAACTTAAAACCACACCCGAGTGAGGAAAATTATCTTCTCACGAAGACGCTTGATATTAATATCGAAATAAACAATTAATAAAATATGCATTTATATCCACGACAATTTAACAGAAGCGTCTTAATTCCTTTATTTACATACAATACATATGTAGTCATATGTATCAGCTGCGGTTGTAAGAATACTGATACTAATAATTCTCGTACTTTGTCTAATTTAACTCTTTCGAGTCGGTATGGTAACTTTTACATTAATTAACTTATTTATTCGCGTGTTTTCATACACAGTTTCTTCTTCGTAAACTTGTCAGAGGCATAATTACTACGCACATCTCTCTTTCTCTCTCTGCCTTCTAGGAATATTATACAAATTCGCAACACCATTTACTACTTTTAACGTCAATTATTCCTGTATGGAATTTTCGTCCAATTGGGTATTTTTTATCTCGTCCCAATGTACAAATTTATCTACTCATTAACACTGGTAAAATTTAGTACTAAAAACTCCCTCATAATATAATGTAGCCTAAGATAATTAGGCGTGAAAGATTAATTCTTCAAAATATTTTTTATCAGAAGGTTATATTTACTACTATATGGGCTAAAAAGTAACCTTTTAAATTCAAATAATGTTGGAATGGTTAAAATATATTTTTATGTACAAGTCGTGTTTTTATAACTTCATGTTGTATGGAAACTCCTCTTTTTAAATGAATCTCGTTTTGTTACTTCCTAATTTAAATATCATTGATCTTTATTCATGCTCTGCAAAGGTCTTTGGCCTTATTTCTCAACTAACATAACTGGTCTAAACTATCAATTTCATTGACCGCGAAAAATATTTTTTTGATTGGCCTGTTTTTTTTTCATGTTTTAAAATTTTCATTCCCGTCCACACACATCTCTAGAGTTGATGACATGACTTTTCCTCAGAGGGTTTGCTTTTAGATCGTCAGGAACATGTGTACAATTTTAGGTTCTAATTTAAACTTTACTTTCGGAACATACATACACAGACACAGGGTAATTATAATGTTCACGAAACATTTCAAAAATATTTATATGTAAATGGTTAATCATAATGTAACAAATGATACAGCACGAGATAGAGGAACTCTCAAAGTTATTTTTGAACGTGGTGCTGGTAAATTACTTTGGAGACGATTATAGCCAGCCATAGTTGGTGAAAATTGTGCAATTGAACTTCCGATTGTGAAGCATTTCATTAAGTAGCCAAGTAAAATCTAACGATTGATACTATATGTGGGAGACAATGTCTCAAAGCTTTTCACTGTGTTTATAATTGTTTTCTGTGTTAAAACTTCTATTCGGTAGTCCAATTCGGCCCAATTAAAGAGGAGTGACGATAAGAACAGTTACTGCGATGCATGTGTCGCAGGTATTCGAGGTTTTGCTGTAGAGGAAAAAATAAACGGTATCATTGACGTAGCTAATGAGAAGAAATCGCAAAAAGTCAAGTACGTTGACTACGGTGGAGTAGTGCCAGGTCAGCGACAGCAACTTAAACCTTTACAGCGATGTGGCAACGTCTTATTCAGAAAATATCGTTTACAGATGTGAAAATGTGCGGGTGCCATTGTTGAAAGATGAAAACCCTACAATCAGTTTCAAGTTGTTCAATGAGCAGCAATTGCAGATGTTTAAATAAAAAGACGGCCAATAAGTCAGTATATAAATTTATCACTATTTATTCTCATTTTAGAGACTTCCTCAGGTTTACTACAAACAATATTATAAGAAATTAAATATATTAAAATTGTAACGTAGAACCCATACTTAATTTCTTGTATTATTATGTTTTAGCCTGAGGAAGTCTCAAAAAGGAGACGAAACGTCGTTTTTGAATAGTGATAAATTTATATGATGACTTATTGGCCGTCTATTTATTTATTATAAATTTTAAAGTCAGAAAACTATGTTGCAGATATTTAAGTTACTTCGGTCGGTGGGGCCCTGTCGGCAGGTATTCAAAATAACTTTCCGGCACCACGTTAAAAAAAGAGTATTTATCTTTTACGTGCTGTATTATTTGTTACGTTATGCTTAACCATCTTCTTCTTTGAAATGTTTCATGGTTACTCTGTACACACAAACATACAAACGCACAAACTTCCAATCTTATTTATATGAAGATAATGATTTTTTCGAGATAATCCATTGAAAGTATTATGAGTGAATAAACGGCATTTAAAATTTTAAAGATTTTATTGCATTTCTCGAAATGTTTTAGAAATAGAATTTAGTGTCATGGAATGCCTCAATTAATGTTCGAAAAACATCTCACAGCCACCAAACAATCTGCAGCAAATAGAATTAATTCAATCATAAATTTGCAATTTTATGCACTGAAGTTTATATTTCTTTTGAAGAAACGATTTATAATTAATTCTACCAATTAAATATACTTGACCGTCTTGGAGCGATACTATCTTAAAAGTTTCCCTCAGTTCACCTGTTAATTTATTATTAATTACACAAACTCGCGTGTGAAGTACCTTTACAATATGTGCACTCTGAAAGAAAAATTATGTACTGCGAAATTTTCGTGCAGAATTTATAAAACTCGCCGGTGTATGAATGACACAGTTTTGATCATGCCTCTGACTTTGGCGCTATTAGGTGCATATAATGAGTAAAGCCTGTAGTTGTGTGACATGCTGACAATGCTCCCCGTCACACAGGAAACAAAGGGCACAGATAGCGGGTTCTTTATGTCCAACTTCCCCCAGCCTCGTCTGCCTATCGGAATCAGAAGCCTGCTGTATATTAAACGCCGCGGGGAATCAAATCTGCCGCAATCGGCATACGCGTGTAGAGGCTTGGAGAGGGGCCAGAGCGGAAAGACTGCAAAATTAAATTAAGTCTTCTCGATCTATCGCGCCAAATCTGTAGCGACAGAAAAGAGACTACTATTCTGACCACTTCGTAATAGAAATTTCTTTTGATTTTTGCCGTTCTAAACCAGGTAAAAATTAAGTACCCCAATCTGTGTAAAATAGACTGCTATAATTTGTACAAATAATTAAAAATAAGTTTCGTATAATAGTCTGCTGCATTAACGTTCCATATCAGTTCAGATAACGTGAGTGTGAAAAACGTGTTTAAATTTTATTGATATTGACGTTCTATTTTCTGGCTGAAAAATCAGAAGGAAACTGCATGATAACAAGGAAATATTTCGAAGTATTAAGATAAGAAGTAATAAAGTATAAAGGTCAGAAAAAACCTTAGGTTTTAAAACTGTATAAAACATTACACTACTAACAGAGCTCGCACAGTCAATCTATACAATTTCATGTTCCAATTATGCCTGTCATATTTTAAAAACGTGAAAAATAATGTTCCAATTTTATCCAATTTTCTTTTTCTGATCGACATAAAAAAACAACCATTTGCAAAAAACTGCAATTTACTAAAACAGAAATGTGAGACAGGTCGTATTTGGCTCAGATAAATACACGAAAATAATTTATACGAAAAACAAGTTGTCTAAGAAATATTTCTAATTACTTAAAATTTTTAATATTCACTACTTGCCACCTTGAACTTATTTTAAGGAAATTATTCACAAAATCACTGAATATACTCAATTTAAATTTCAAAATAATGTATTCGGCAGAAATTTTACGTTTTTAAATTGTAATAATTTAACATTTGTACATCCTTGATAGAAAATACTTTTGATACTATTTGCAGAGGTAAAGAACAAGAGGATTTTATATAAACTGAAAACGACAGATTTGATTTACTTCATCGTCTTTATATAATTGACAAAATAAATTATCATAATTATTATTTGTAATATGAAAAACTCACAATGGATGAATTATTAATTAAATGTTTTGAAATAAATATTAATGAATCGGTAAAAGTGTTTGATTCTGAAGCACAAAATAACTAGATGGCGTATTTAAGTCACCATTTTTATTCGAATTGTAGTTATTTGTCGTGCGTTAATTATGAAAAAGTGAGAGTAATAATTCAAACCGCGGGCGTGTAACGCATTAATAAAGGGAAACGAAGCGAATAGTAGTTATTAATATTAAACTGCTGTGTATTATAATCAGCAGATTGAATGTTAAATTGCTGTTTAGAAATTTGAATGGGTTCGGTGGTTTCAAGAAGTTTAACTCATTCAAATAATAAACAGAAGAAATAAAATGGTAGTTTAAAGGCTAAGAAGAAGTTTATTATTATTAATTCGAAACTTAGAATTGGTCTTGAGAGGAACTGGGCGTCGGAGGTCGACGTGGGGAGATCTGTGATTGGATCTTGAGAAGTGTTCCAGGCGAACGAAAGAAATTTTGTCCAGTGAACATGAGGAGCTTGTGAAGAACTGTTTATTTTCGCATGTGATGAGAGTGTAAACCTGGCGTTAATTTATTTCATGTTCATTTTGCTATTGTTTTACTTCGATAAGTCTAATTAATGTTAAGTTTCTGTTTCCTTTCTTTAGAAACCGAGCGCTGTTTGTGTGTTATAGTTGTAATTATTTGTAGAATTATTTAATGATTACAATTGTTTATATTACAAATTGCATTGAACGAGTTTTTCATCGGGCTATCGGCCTGACATCAATTGATGATGTCATCCCATCACGACTCCCATTCCTGAGTCGCAGAACCTGCACTTCTCCAGCCACCTGCCGTCACGAGAAATCTTAGAAATTGGTATTGCTAGTGGCAAAACCAATAAAGGATCAGCAGCTTCGATATTCACACCTGAGATTCACGAGCATTCAGAGGCCGCCAGATCCACGCCATCTTAAACATTTCAACTACGGAAGCAATTCATAAACCGAGAAAGTTTCATATCTTATAATGTATTATTAAAATGTTATTGTAAAGCATTGATATACGTGTTAGAAGTGGACATGGGTCAACATCAATGGATCAGAAATACCATTTCTGGATTCAAAGACGGGGGTTATACAGTATTAATATTAAAAGGAAAAACTGATAAGTTCAAATGGTTTTGGGTTCTGTCTTCACTTTCAATTGATTTTGAGTTAATTTTCGTTTTATCTACAAAAAATATCATATGTTAAGAACAATACAATAATTCTAGATTTTTGGGACTTTTAAATATGCTGTTTGTATTCTGGGAACATTTTCGTATTAAATATAGTATGGCTTTTACTGTGCAAGTAAGAGGAAGTATTTGTCGTGTGGTGCAAGACGTTGTTAATGAATCGACCTCAAACACGCAACATAGTCATCTGGAGATATTATTACTCAGCCAGGAGGTATTACGCAATTACAGTCAGAAGAAAGAAATATTAATTTTTAATGGTTATTAGCAGTTTTCTACTTTTTAATAGGGTTTGACGGCATTGATTACTTACATACACAAAGTTCATGCCCATATCAGGATTCGAACCACCCGAGGTTTTTGTGGTACGAAGGTGCGACGCTAACCAGTAGACCACAGGAGACCAGATATTTACTATTATAATAAATTATCTTAGAAGTAAACCTTAACCGCATTTAAAAATTTTATTTTAACACTTTTCGACTGTTTACTAAATATGCCATCTTTACTGTTGAACCCTACCGTGCGTCAACACTGAAGAACAGCTTTAATTTATCTACTTTCTTTATTAAAAAAAATATAAGAATGGCTAGGATCTTTTAATATTATTTACCGAGTATCAGATTTATTGTTTCCACTTGGATGTATTTTTAATACTATAAATAAAAAGACGGCCAAAAAAGTCAGCATTAAATATATAACAATTTATTAATAAAAGCGACGTTTCATCACAATTTTGAGACTTCCTCAGGCTTAAAATTTAGCAAAACATCATATTTCTCCTTGACTCCGTCAGTCGAAAAGATAATTGAATTTACATGTGAAGAATTTAGTGTCGCAACAATTTATAATACTACTTCTCCCTACTATTTAACACGAATATTCAGTTTAAACACTAATTAAAACTAAAGAGACGTTCTATTATGAATTTGGAAATTTAGTTACTTCAAATGTGGGTGACAAGCTAAGATGGTTTCAAAATTAATTATTTATTTAAATAATAACCGTTCAGGCTTATTTCTGTAAAATGTCCAGTATAATTAACAAAGAAACTAAAAACAAGTTTTTTATGTTCGTCGTTCAGTTGCCAGGAGTGAGTTAACAATTAGGCATTGTTAAAACTTTTTAACAGCTTTATGTAACAACTAAAAAAGAACATAGTTATTAACATATGTTAAATTATAAAGAGAAGTACAACAATTAACGGACACTTTAAATTAAGAACAAGACATTACAAATATAGAGGGGCCTGGCGTATCACCTTTTTCTAACGGGCAAAACCTGAAGATTGGATTTTATTGGATTATATTCATAATCAAAGCATAATCAGTAGAGGAAAAAAAAGGAAAATGACGTTTTTGACTTAAAAATGTATCTTTTGAAATAAATATAACAGTTCATTTGATAATATACCATAAAAGGGTAGAACACGGAATTCTGTTGTTAAAGGAGCGTCTAATACGTTTTATAATACTAATGTTTATACAATTAATTTTTCAAATGGTATTTTCTGTTATATAGGGTAGACGATGGGAATGGGAATGGAACAATTTATCAGGAAAACTACAATCGATTCTTCCCGAGAAGAGTAAATTTATTCAAGATATTAGAGTATTATAGACATTAACCATAATTAATTGCAGTTAATAAATTACTTACTTATTTTTCAACAGTAACCTCTACGCAAGTTGCATATCATAATAAGGTATAAGCGTTTGTGTTTAAAGTGTACAAATTTTGTTTATTATAATATAAAATGACATATTGTTTCCAACTAAATGTTCCATCAAACGAATATAATTTTTGTCTCTATTACTATAATAACTAATTAATATCCCTTAACTTGTATTAATAAATACATATTCATTCGATTGAACAGAGTCCAATACCCAACTACTACTACCTTTTGGTCAGTCCGTTCCGATTTTTATTATGTTTATTGCTAATTACAATTTCTTCTAATCCACGTTTTTTTCCAAATTTTTAGAGATTACAAAATACCTATCACTTGCAGAACTACTAATACATTATCTCTATTGAGCCATTAGACACCTACAGCAAACATTGAATAGTTTACAAAGTTTCTTGTTCTGATTGCAGTTTTTGCTACACTGGCCAAACAAAGTGGTCCATCAATACCCGTATCATAAGCACGTCTCCAATGACCAACATGTATTTGTTTGGAAAATGTTAAGATTTTAGATGTGCACACTAGGACTCTTCTAGAATTACATTCAACAAGTCCGCAATTAACGTACGAACGGATGCTGTGAATCTTAAGAAAGCCTATGATCTCCTATTGATAGACTAACTTCACTGCCGTTGTAATATCAATGTTTAAAGTTTGCATTTGAGTTCGTTCCTTGGTTTCTGTTGTGTGTCGTTCCAGGGGCTGTGACGTTTTTCAGACGAAATCAGAAAGACCAACGAGAGCGTTGTGTGGTAGCTATACCGCTATGCTATTGACTGCTATTAGGCTATTACTTTTTGTAATTTTCATATTAACGTTTTATTAATTTTCTGTAGTTATAAATATATTATATGTTGATTTCCATCGATTTGTGCTTTAAATTCATGAATGGCAATACGAAAAAATTTTAATATTGGTAATAATTGAAATGTAGATGTCTGTATCGGATTATAAGCGTTATTAACTTCATTCTAGTGAAATAATTGTAAAAATGGACAATTTAATTATTGTTATGCCATTAAAATAATAGAAATGAACACACACTCGTGTGCATATATATAAATTTGAATGAGAACATATTAGACCACCTTGTATTTCCAGTTTAGTATATTACCTGTCGCTAAAGTACTTGAGATCCATAGCTACCGTGGGTCCCGCCAAAAGGAAGGCGTACAGCCACGCCGCCAGCGGCAGGAGCCAGTATTTTCGGCAGCCTTTAAGCGAGGACGGCGCTATTCTGTGAGTGTAGTCGACGAGCCGCCGGAGGGAGAGAGTTCTCTCGAGGGCGAGCATGGCCAGCAGCGCCGACTGCAGCAGCGGAGTCAGGTAGCCCAGCAGGCCGCTGACGACGCACACCTGCGCCCGGTAGGCCTTCTTGGGCTCCGCGAACATGAGCAGCAGCGACGCCGGGACGTTGCACGCGCAGTCCAGCGCACAGCCCAGGACCACGTGCATGAGCAGGCGGAGGTGGAGGTGGAAACGCTCCTGGCGCAGAGCCGCGAGCCCGGCACACGCGGACGCGTTCAGGGACAGCCCCAGCACGAAGGCCGAGCACAGCAGCGCGGCGGGCGGCGCTCGGCTGGGGCTCTCCCTGCGCACGAACACCGTGCTGTTGCTGACGTGCACCAGGAACGAGCTGTCGCCCATGGCCTGGCCGCACTGCCGCCGGTCGCCGTGTGTACGTCGCGACGCCATGGAAACTCCACATCGATCTCTTGTTAGCGCAACGCGACGCACGAGCGAGCGTCATCAAACCACCTTCACTTAAACCTAAATTTTAACCCACATTTTATCAGTTATTCCATCGGCTCTCGAACGAAATAAGTAACGGAGAGGAAAAAAAGCAACGATTAACGTGCCAAGATTTAAATTTCCTTTATTGGTGTTGTACTATAGACCGTGCCATGAAATTGTAATACCAAGGCCAAGTAGGTAACCACCCAGCACCTCATCCAGTAACATGAGTAATTCAGGAAATTATTTCCTGATCAAACAAAAAAATACAATAATTATTTTGAAACAAAGTACCGTTGTTGTTGTATACAGTCTTAAGATTGGTCTGATGCAACCGTACATGCTAACCTATCTTGACTCCCTTGGACTCCTTCTTCTGTTTTTACCCCACACACTTCCCTCTAATACTAATTTTACAAGACGTGGACTATTAATCTATCCCTTCTCTTAGTCAACGTCCTCCATATTGTTCACTCTTCCCCTATTCTGTTTATAACTTCCTATCCACCCATCTGATTTTCAGCATTCTCCTATAGCATCACATTTCAAAGGTTTCTATTCTTTTCCTTTCCACGTTGAACACCCATACGAACATTTTTAGCAACGATTACCTAATAATAACTTATATTACCCGTAAGTAAATTCCTCTTTTCCGCGAAAGCCTTCCTTGCCTGTGCTATCCTACACTTTATGTCTACTATACTTCTACCTTCCCTAGTTACTACGATTCCCAAATAACAGAATTCCTTAACTTCCTTCAAAATATCTCTTTCCAATCTAACGCCCTTAGTTATTCCACTGTTTCCAGTACTACACTCCATTACCTTGGTTTTCCCTCTATTAATCCTCATATTGAACTCTTTCTCCATCACCACGTTGATTCCATTTATTATTGTTTCCAAGTCTTGACTCCTCCTGTACTAGAGTATCATCGGCAAACCTTAGGGTTTTTATTTATTTTCCTTCCAGTAATATTCCTTTTCCATATTCCGTTTTAACTTTCTTCATCACCTGTTCTATATATAAGTTAAACAGCATGGGTAACAGACTGCATTCTTGACTTACTTCTTTCTTGATTTCTGCTTTCTTTTCTTGGTCTTCAATTCTAATTTCTGATGACTGCTTTCTGTAGAGAATTTCTATGTTAATTACTTCTTGTGAGACAAGGTTTTGAGATTTTTGAAATTTTCATCCTCGTCTACTGAAGAGTGCGGGAACATTATCCCTCCCCTTCTTTTGAATTTGCTCCATCGCGAAACTTCCAGCATGTGGTTAGTGCCATTCCAACACAATGCTAAATTTTAATGACACTTATCACACAATGTGTGGCAGAGATTCTCGATATTACAGATTTGGAAAGATTTCAGGAATTCAATGAAAAATCCAGGAACTTGTAGCCATAACTTTTTAAACATATGACACTGTGTTTCCTCTGTTTTCATATCATACACTGTCGTTTAGTTTTATTTCTATGACCCCTAAAAAGCCTCAGACTGATGGATTTCCTGCAATTTTTGTGGTGTCGATACAATGTTCGAACAGACATTTTCCGGTGTCATAAACATTCCGACATATTGGCAGTCACATCAAATAAACTTGTACCTACATATATCGTTCATTAATTATATATGATAATGATAATTATATATCACAAAAATTTCTTTTCTGTACATTATCATACAATAGAATCAATACGATAATATAATTCTTCAAATCCATTTACTATTAATGTATTTGTTTCACTTATCAGTCATGTACAATGTTCTGATTTTGTCTCAATTAGACGAGTTCAAATAGCTTCATCATCTTCTGTATTCGGTAAAGATGTTGATATATTTAAAAAAAATTGTTTTTATAGTCGCACAAACATCTAGGGACATACACTTTTTTATAATTACGTAACTGATTTCATTTCTCAAGTTGAGTTTTCTCAGTCACGAAACGTGAAAACAGATACACACACCCAGGCCCTTGCCCGGGACGTCACCCCCTTTTCAATCCCTTCCTATGATATTAAAGGGGAGTTGCCTGCTTCAGGATCAACATCATGTAGCCTGTTAACCAAAAAAAACTATAAAGGTGTTAGGAAAAGACAGAGGTGGTATTAGCAATTAAAACAAGAAAAACATTCCAATCAACATGGGTCCGGAAACGCATACCTTCTAAGATTTGTCACTTTTCAACTATTAATGACGTTTGATATAGATATCAACGTGGCAATGCATCCCTCTGCCTTGGCACAAGGAGTCACACACACTTTAAAATATACCCGGTTGTTGTTGTTTTAGTGCTGGAAAACGTTGAAGTCGCGATCCTGTTTTGTGTGAACATCATTGACTGGAGTGGCGTATACTCATTCCTTCAAGTGTCCGTATAACCAAAAATACCGAGGAATAACAACTTAGGAATGGTGTGTGGTCTTCCCGACCAATCTAGCGGTTCTGAAAGTCAGCGTCGTTCACGCACATTGCGGAGGAAATGTGCTCGTGCACCATCGTGCTGACACAAATTAATATGTTAACAAGAAATTGATGATAATGAGCCACATTTAATATTTGTTGTGGACGTATGACTCTAGTAATTTATCATCAAGAATGTTGGTGAAGAAATGTTGCAAGATCATAGGTGTTTTCATCAGGCCATACGTGCGGGTTATAAACCTTCACAACGTCATCTCTTGTGAAGCTGGCGTAGTTGGAAAACAAAATATTTTACAAACACTCGATCTGCAGTACACTTCTGCAAGATCCATTGACAGAAATGCGATATGCTATGGCGGTCTTCTGCCTTAGTGCCTTGACGCGCAGAAGATGGTGTACGTACAGCAATTATTCCTGTAAAGGCGGGTTTACACGCTACGATAAATCGTGACTACGTGATTGTAACAATTCATTGTTATAAATAAATCGAAAGAGTGAGTACTGAGTACATGCAACGATTTATTGCCCAACATTTATTGTCGACCACGGTACAACTCAGTCAGCTGCTGATGCGATGGTGGAAGTACTGTTGTGTGTCTATATATGCTATTTGTTTAGCGAGAAAAGTGAAGAAGTCGCGAACACCAAGACGAAAGTTGTTTCTGAAGAAAAGGACGTTTGCTCATATCAAGATATTGAGTTGCGAAGTGAACCCAATGACTGCCGGAAAACTCTGGAATTGTTCAATGAATTCACCCAATAACTCACGACCATTTTGCTTCGAAATTGTCAAGATCGCAAGGAAGGAAAATACTTTTTTCAAAACAACCTTTCCTTTGGTCAGCCAACCGAGTCAAATTATACCGACAGATGGCTGCAACTGTTTACATGTTCCAACCTGTCGTCACGATTAGCAGAAATTGATGCCGGCCGGCACCAACCAACCAGTCCAGATTCCAATACAATGCCCTGTTTATGCACAACGATAAATCGTGACGATTCCGTTATTACGAGAAATTGCTACCATTTATTGATCGTAGCGTGTAAACCAGCCTTAGTGCTACTCAGTGCTATTCACGCCTTCTGCTGCCGCTAATCACCACACTGCTTCCAGGTCTTTCGTCTAGCAACTGTAGCACGTGCTCCTCCATTCGAGGTGTGTGGTCTGACCCAGGCCTTCCAGTGTTCACACTGCGGGGTGCTAGAGAACCTGTCTCCTTAATTAAAGAATAGGCAACCAACTTAAGTGGGTAAATAATCTTTCGTAAATAAGACCGAAAAATATTGGAATGATTTGCCTAGCGACTTTTCCTCTTTCAATATAGGCCAGTTTACATATCTCAGAAAGTATTCTTTTCCAGACCTATGTTATTGGACCTTTTTATTAGTTTTGGTGGTTCCTACCACCTCTCAAAATTTGCGACACTTTTTTAACACCCCGTATATCATGGCTGACTTACAATAATGTGTGGAATTTTATTTAGGAAGGACTGTAATTTGTTCTTGTTATATTTGTAAGTCATATTGTTAAATATTATAACCACGTAGATATATTAATAAAATTATGTAACAATGTTTTGTTACACAGGTTGGAATATTGTTCGAGGAGACATGCATATTTTCGGCATTTATATTGAGTTCTTTTTTTTCTTCTTTATTTGTTAATTCAAACTTAATTTGCTTTACAGCTTCATACGAAGGTATTTGGGCTGGTACTGCAGTTTAATTTATTTTCATTGTTATCAACGTATCCGAAATCATCTTCCGTGATTTAACTAAAATTTAGGAATGTTTTGAATTTATTGTATGATTCACAACGAGAATACCATTCATATTTCATATTTTTAAACTTGGATTCCGTACCTGCTGCATTCTCCACGGCTATAGTGCTGGTTAAAGTGCGACGGAAATGTGCCAACGACTTATGCAGCCACAGAATGTGGGAGTTAGACCGGATATGGAGACACTTCAAGTCCATTGAAATCTTGAAATGTTTGAATCTCAGAAATTTATGGAGAAGAATGTAACTTTACATTCACTACACTCTGGGTTATACGCATTATGCGATTTAAGACGAAGTACATTACGTTCTTTTTGCGAAAATAATTTTGGAAGAGGATTGAAATTTTGTAGACAGTAATTAGCATATGAAATACATATTTTTACACGTCAATGACATGTTTTAGAAATATGTATGAAATGTGGTCTGACAGTAACAGATATGAATCATGAAAAAAAAACAAAATAGCTGGTAATCACAGTTGGACCGAAATTATAGAAAGTAAGTAGAAATATTTAGAGCCAAAATCGGTTTCTGCTAAGTTGTGTTTTACTGATATACCATTAGTATATTATTTTGGAACTAAAAACGTCCGAGGTGTGCTATTATGATGACATTAGGTACAGTTCGTATCAGATATTTAAGTATTACTAAATGCAATAAAATATCAATATAAAATAGAATTTATGTTTGTATAAAAATATATAATATAAATAAAGCAGCTACAAATACACGTAACAATTGTTGGATGTCACAATCAATTGGCATTTTAAATGCTCTTCCGACCGCGATGGTACAATAAATGATATTGTGACAGATCACTCAGGAAATTACGCCTCTTCGATCCGGGATGCTAAATTCCTCTGAAAATGTTCTTTGTCCCAGAAAACCTAAAGTTTTAAATAAGGAACATTAATGAGCCATTATATCTATTTAGTGGAGACAGAAAAAGTAAAGCAAATTGTAATTCGTAAGATAAAATGTCTGTTATGGAATATCATTGCGATATCTTATTTAAAGACACCAAATATATTAGAATAAAAGTATTCACTACGACTTTTAATACACTTAATTAAGTAGCTTACTTTTTATACTTAATCTTAAGATTCCGGTGCTCCGTAAACTTCATGGGGTACTCCGTACGAAAGAAGCGGGGGTGGTGGTGGTCCATACTTAGGAACTGGTGGTGGTGGAAATCCGTAAGTAGGTTTTGGAGGTGGAGGACCGTATTTTGGTGGAGGCGGTGGCGGAGGAGGAGGAGGCGGGGGTGGAGGTGGCGGCGGCGGTGGAAGCCCATAAATAGGCTCGGGTGGAGGAGGACCGTATTTGTGTGGAGGTGGTGGTGGAGGAGCCGGCAGTGGAGGTCCATAAGTAGGTTCAGGAGGAGGAGGAGGACCATATTTGTGTGGAGGTGGTGATGGGGGAGGTGGTGGTGGCGGCGGAGGTGGTGGAGGTGGAGGTGGTGGCGGTGGAGGTCCATAAGTAGGTTCAGGTGGAGGAGGACCATATTTGTGTGGAGGTGGTGGTGGCGGAGGTGGTGGTGGTGGTGGTGGCGGAGGTGGTGGTGGAGAAAGTGGCGGTGGAGGTCCATAAGTAGGTTCAGGTGGAGGAGGACCATATTTGTGTGGAGGTGGTGGTGGCGGAGGTGGTGGTGGTGGTGGAGGTGGTGGTGGAGGAGGTGGCGGAGGAGGTCCATAAGTAGGTTCAGGTGGAGGAGGACCATATTTGTGTGGAGGTGATGGTGGTGGCGGTGGTGGTGGAGGAGGTGGTGGAGGAGGTGGCGGTGGAGGTCCATAAGTAGGTTCAGGTGGAGGAGGACCATATTTGTGTGGAGGTGGTGGTGGCGGAGGTGGTGGTGGTGGTGGAGGAGGTGGCGGTGGAGGTCCATAAGTAGGTTCAGGTGGAGGTGGACCATATTTGTGTGGAGGTGGCGGTGGCGGAGGAGGTGGTGGTGGTGGAGGAGGAGGTGGCAGTGGCGGTCCATAAGTAGGTTCAGGTGGAGGAGGACCGTATTTATGTGGAGGTGGTGGCGGCGGAGGAGGGGGTGGAGGCGGTGGAGGTGGTGGCGGCGGAGGAGGCCCATAAGTATGTTCAGGTGGAGGAGGAGCGTATTTTAGTGGTGGTGGGGGAGGTCCGTAAGAAGGTTCGAACTTAGGAGGTGAAGGTGGTTGTGGCGGAGGCGGAGGTGGTCCATAAATGGTTTTAGGAGGTGGGGAATGATGAGGTGCTCCATAAATATGACGCGGTGGACCGTATGTTGGAGGTGGCGGTGGCGGCGGCGGTGGCGGCGGTGGCGGCGGCGGCGGCGGCGGTGGAGGTCCATAAGCTGGTTCTGGAGGTGGTGGTGGTGGTTCGTATATAATTTCAGGAGGATTGTAAACTGGAGGAGGTGGTGGTGGCGCATATACTGGCGGAGGTGGTCCATAGCCGATCACCGGAGGTCCGTACGGCAGTGGATGGAACCCAAATTCAGCATGGGCCAGTCCGAAGACCGTTGCCACGAGGAGAGTCTGCAATAGTTGACCATTGAATAATATTAGTGTCTTCTTAACATATTTTCTGAAATTTTCAGTGGATTTTTCTTGTACAAATGTATTACTTCTTGTATCAAGCTATGAAGCTTGATGGATTATATTATATTATTTTCTCTTTAGTAATCTTTCTTAACATACTAAATTTGTAGAGGTAAATATAATGTACTATCGCTTTCTTATTTAAGTTCACAAAAATATTGTGGCTCATAGAAATTACGAACACAAATAACAAACGGGAAAATTTGCTATTAAAGTTATAGTTACACAATTAATTGCTCCAAAATAAGATAATGTAGACTGATATTCCAAAAATAAATTTTCTTGTCAATGAAACACTTGTCACATTAACAATTAGGACATCAATGTTTTATGGCTAGACCGTTTACATTATTGACTGAAATTTATAAAAGAATATTAACCGTTCGTAAATCATGTTTAGACCAATCATTGATTAAAGTACAATTATAATAGTTTAGAATCAATTCTTTGGTTATACAAATAAGTGGGAATCTAGATTTGAGTCATGTCATAGGGAAAGTGTCTTATTTGCTCCATTGCTCTTTCATGAATTTATGCGCTTCTAATGTTGAAAATTAACGTTAAACATTAGTGAAATATTATTATAATTCAGCTGTGTTCACAGGTAAGGGTGAAGCTTTAATCTTGGAAAAAAGTTGTCAACTGAGGACTTCAAACATGAACGAACACAGGTAGTAGGATACAATTTACTGCTGATTAGTGTTTGAAGAAAGAAGAAATTAAGTAAACAATACATTATTTCAGACCTGATTCAGTATCTGGCTACAGGAAGTCCTTATCATCTAGAATAATTACATGCTGATTAGATGAAGTTCTTAAACTAATTAATCTATTAAAAAGCTTTAACGTGTAGTAAATGTTCCTCTAAGCTCGGTTCCGAAATATGAAAATAGACTTGTCAACAGATAATGCGAATACAATCAGGATTTAATAATAACAGTGAGATAGATCAAAAAGAATATAATTGTGATCAAAGCAATCATTCTAATTTTGTGTTGTGTTAGCCAGTCAGGTTATCTTGTATAAGAAATATATATTTCTAGGTGAACAAAATTCGTAGAAAAGAAAATCTTTTCTGGAATCATTAAATGTGCACACATCAATGGTCGGCAACCTATGACCGCGGGTCTCTTAGAGACCCAGTAATTATTGGTTTATTGCATTATTTATATGTGTGTATACTTTTCTGCTATCATGTTACGATTTCTATTCAGTTGTAAATATAGATTTATTGATAGTAAATTTATAAATTACGTTATGGTTGTCACACTTTATAGAAATGTTGTGACCATCCATCAAAAACTTTTGTAAAAAATACTAAACCTGATCCCCTTCTAAGAAACATTACTGATCTTTGACACCGAGTATCACACTTTGATTATCCTAATCACTTTTATAAGAATTTTAAAGTGTCGTTAAGTCTTGTAAGTGATCAGTTAATCAAAAATTCAGTTCTAATCTTCTGATAAAAGTCAATAGTAATTAATGTACTCACCAGCCACATCTTCCAGTGGCCCTTCTTTTTCGGTCGCTCTGTCCGTAGTAAACTGACGACGGTCCGCCATTTTCCAGGACCTATATACCTCCTCGATGCACAGTGAAGTAATGTGTTGTCCTTGTTTACTGTAAAGTGAGAGGGAAAGCAGCCCCTACGAAGTTCTGTAATGGATGCGAATACGCACCTCCATTATAGCTACTTTCACTTTCTGGAAAGATTTGAACTCAGTTTGGTAATGCTATGACGAACGTGTCCACTCTAGGTTGCTATAAGTTATTTTAATTTCACCTAATACAGATCGTAGAAAAATTATTTCAATTCATATTTATTTTGTGCGTCACGGATGTTGAGGGGAAAAAGACCTGTTTTTGTTTATTCTAAGAATGAATAATTTAGACTTGATAAACTGCCAGGAGAAGAAATAAAAACCATACGCTTTGCCGACGATATTGTAGTATTAGGGGAATCAGAAGAAGACTTGGAAACCATAATAAATGGGAGTACTGGAGAAAGAGTTCAATATGAGGATTAATAGAGGTAAAACCAAGGTAAAGGAGTGTAGTATGGGAAACAGTGGAATAACAAAGTGTGTTAGATTGGGAAGGAATATTTTGACGGAAGTTACGGAATTCTGCTACTTGGGAAGTGTAATAACTAGGGATGGTAGAAGTATAGTAGACATAAAGAGTAGGTTAGCAAAAGCAATGAAGGCTTTCGCGAAAAAGAGGAATTTACTTACGGTGAATATAAGTGTGAATATTAGGAAATCGTTGCTAAAATGTTCATATGGAGTGTGACTTTACATGTGTGCGAAACGTGGATAGTAGGAGTTGCAGAAAGTAAAAGAATAGAAGCCTTTGAAATGTGGTGCTATAGGAGAATACTAAAATCAGATGGGTGGATAGAATCACTAACTAGGAAGATCTAAACAGAATAGAGGAAGAGCGGAGATGAATGGCTTGCGCAAGATGGATTGCATCAGACCAGCCTTAGGACTGAATACCACAACACACAGGTAATAAGTTAGTTATAGCGTTATTTATTTATAAAAGTATAAATATATTTGTATATCTATTTTAAAAATTACTGTTTACATTAAGCATTTGGGAAAGTTTTTGGGAAGTGAGCCGACTCCTTCTTTCCGTCATGACGTGTCGGGCTTTGGAAAATATATACGCTCACAAGGAATAGTTGTTGCAGGAATATAGAGCGTTTTTGACACTTATAGATAAAGATTAGGATTTTTTTTCTCTCATCCCACCATACATTATATGGGAACGGGTTGGTGATTTGAGAAAATAACAATGTTATTCCAGAGGTAGAACAAAACTATGTACACATCAAAAGGACAAGAACAACGCTGGGAGTAATGTGTTAACAACTGAATTAGAAAAGTCGTAAGAATAACAAAGTTACTGCATGATTATTTTAGCAATAATTAAGACTTTGACGTACTGCCTGTTAAACAAGGGGTTAAGCCTATGACTTCAAAATTTAATACGAGTGTTATTTTTTATTAGTTTTTGGAGAGTTCCGCTCATAACTTTTTCGATGCAGAACCTTAGTCGAATCTTCCTTCAAGCCGACGGCTCGAGAAGCTCACTCCGGAGCCGGCTTACGGAGTCGACTCTCGGAGCCGACTCAGGGGTCGACTCAGTCGTGCAGTTCACTTAGGACTCGACGAGTCAAGCAATTTGATCACGACTAACTCGCTCAGGACTCTACAAATCAAACAGGGAGCTGTAACTCTTTTTACTAAGTCGTTTTAGAGAACGGTTCTTTTATAAGAATAGATTATTTGAATCTTTTCTCCGCCTCTAATTACCATATGAGCGGCCAGCAGCCAACAGAGTTTTTGATATATTTTCAAAACCATCCAGAAGTAAGAATAGTTTCTGGAAAGCCGCGTAGTGCGGGACTGGCGCGCGGTTTTTAGATCAGTTAAGTTTGGAGATCGAGAGGAGGTGGAAGTGTGAGGAACAGTCGCTCTCGCCGAGGCTCGACCCTGGTACCATCTGCTTAAACGGGAACCCGAGTCGAGAGCTAGCAGTTAATCTCTACTCTTTCCTTTATTTATGTGGTGTGATCAGTTTTCCACGTGTCTGCGAGACCTCCAAGACCTCTAATTTTCGTTCAATTACTGACAGTTCGCTTCATAGATAAAATTCCTGAGCTTTTGTAATTAGTTTCCGTAGAACAATCTAGTCTTAAGTTAGAATGTATAAGAGTGTGAATATAGTACCAACAAGCAACGATTGAGCATCCTTAAGGTCGTGAATGGAAAATATCCCTTTTGGAATTTTACATGCGTTGATGAATGCTTGTCACAATTACTCGCGTGTCTTGACGAGTTGCTTATTATCTCCCTATTTTGAGCTAGCGGATCTCGTAATATCAGAGACGATTTTAGCATTAATACTTCCGAGCCGATATTGGCAAAAAGTAATAATCTACGTCTACGTGGTCGTCTTTTACCTGTAAATTGCAATTGACAATAGCTGACCCTTCGATTTCAATTTTTCTCATCTAGCCATTGTTTGAGATATTTCACATATTTTACTTTTTACATTATTTTTACTTTATACTTCTCTAATCCAATTTAGATCTGTAAGCTTCCTTAACATGCAATATATTGCGTTATTAAGTACACATCACGGTAATGACGGGGTTCCTTGCAAAATACTTTAGTACATAAGAGGTGAAAACGTTTAATGGTTGATCAATTATAAATTAAATAAATACATGTAGCGCGTATTCAAGGTGCTCGTTAACGAAACGAGTTAATAGATGGAAAGGGGAAATTGAGTCCCGAGGAGCTTGAAGACAATTACGAAAATTACTATTTGGAAAGGTAAGCAATTAAAACGCTTTATTCAACAGTAACATTCAGGAAAAACTTGAGTATTCTATTTAAGAAGTGTAATAAACTATTGTTCACATCTGTTTATAACAACATACGTTCCGAATAGATTCGCTTTGGACTAATTATATAGGTCACTCGATGCAATCATTTCAATACTTCGGGTGATTTGGTAATACATTTAATTAATTAATTTCATTCAAAGCTGAGAACAGGTCAGCTTATAATAAATTTCGTGATTTAACGGAAATAACTACATATAGGTGTTTCCATTACCATTAATTTTGATTGATAATGCTTTCAGAAACTTCATAATTTGTATTTGAATTAAAATTTAATTCAAATACAAATTATGAAGTTTCTGATAACTAAATACAGGCAGCATAAGCATTTGAAAAATAAATGAATATATTCCAAAATGTCTGAACGTTTCCTTCAACTACATGTGGAACTCATCAAGTAATAACGTTACATTCGACTAAGCAAAGTCCAAGGTGCCTGCGAAAAATAAAAAGGTACAGAATTTAAGAATATAGTAGGTTATCATAGATGTTGCTGAAACCCTTGGTATCGCTTTTAATAGTATGGTTGTTCAATTTCATCTGAATCATTTCCGATAATAATCTAGCACTATATCTACCTTCATTATTCGCAATTTTAGTATTCTCAAAATCAAATGTGTCAAGATTAGCAATAATTTCAAGAAGTTTTATTATGTTAAAATTTTTATTTTAAGTCGCATCAAATTTAGGTTTAAAAAGTTTCATTATCTATGTTGTGCTTATTCTGGAACTTTACATAAGGCGAGCTAATTAATTTCTGGATTTCTAAATAATGCTGGTGCTATAATATTTGAATATTCTCAAGCTTTTATGTAAGAATTGACAAAATGGAAAACAGAAAATAACTTAGTATTGTCGTTGTAGTTTATGGAACAAAAGTCATGTTTATGTATGGTATTTCATAAATCCTTAATGTTCTTTAACGCCACTGAATTTAGTTCGTTACATGCACGGTCAAGAGTATAATAGTTTATACGGATGCACTTTTTGATACATTAATGAACAACGTGTCATTTAAGGAATTTTATATAATGGATTGAATAACAGTATTTGACTGCAAAACAGGGTGAATGAAACGATAATAATAATAATTATGGCAAGTTCCAATGAAAGGTAACCCTTTTTTCTTAAATTCACAGTATTTAATTCTACAAATAAAATTTAGGTCGCTTTCGGCTTTTTTATCTCGCTATATTCATCTATAGAACATAAATATACAATTTTGTTACAATGATATTATTCAGAATCTTACAGTCAATACAATTTTTTTATTACAATATGAAGTAGATACATCCATGTCAATTGCTTACCTTATATATAAAAGTTGAAATTCATATATTAAATTTAAAAAAAATGTATGTAAAACAAATAAATTCATACGTTAATATATTAAGAAATTGTAATTCTATATTATAAATAAGAATGTAAAATGATTTAAATAAATATAAGACGTATATAATAAAATTGTATAATTTAAATAGAAAATGTTAAATGAGGTAAATAAATAAGATGTGTATTATAAAATTGTATATTACAAAAAAAGACTATGTAAAATGAGCTAATAATATAAAACATATGTAAGAATATGATAAATTTATATAAATAAAAAATAAGGAGTGGAACATTTTTTAAAGAAGTTAGCGTAATGACGAGTACGAATGAACGTATGAAGTCATATGTGGTATATATATATTAAAAAAATTATATATCTTTTAGACTTTTATATATAAGATCAGGAACTTCAGATTGTAAAAAAGATATATTGACCGTAAGATTCTGAATAAGATCATTGTAACAAAAGTATATATATATTTATGTTATATAGATGAATATTACGAGATAAAAAGTTGAAAGTTATTTAAAATTTTTTATTCAAATAAATACTGTAAATTTTAAAAAAGGGTTTTCTTTCATTAGAACCTGATTTAAAGAGATTTTAATACTAATTAATTGAATAATTATGGCATTTTTCTGCTGGTTCACTTTTAATTGAATGGATTAATTTGAATGGATATGAATTACAGAGAAGCACAAATAACGTCATTATAAGCAATTTTTTGTCTTCGAGTTGTTGTCGCTAAAGATACTAATTAGATAATAAAACTGTTCCCCTGCATGAAGTATAGTGATATTGACAAATTAAATTGTCTGGGCCAGTCTGCACACTAAGTTTTCAGTTAATCACTCTTTTCAAATTGGAAATGTAAATAGGAATAAATCGCGACGCAGTACGAAAGTCAATGTGGTCGTTCAGTAATCAAAGTATTTCGTTTTTTCTTTCAATTAAAATTAATTATTAGTTGGGAATGTAACGCTCACAACCTCAGAAGTGATGTGTTTACTGAATTTGGCCAATATTTCTGACCGTAAACGCTATTTTGCCCTAAAGGTGATGATTTATTTATGCTAACACAAGTTATTTATTGGAAGAACAGAGAAAGTCGAGGCAGTACACTGACAAATTGTCAAGATACCAAATTTGGGTGCTTAAAGAACGGATACAGCCTCGATCCGCCTTTAATACTAAACTACAGAGTGATCCAAATGTTGCAAACATTTACTACTACTGATCCGGTTTCGCGGAAACGAACTATTAATCTGGTTACCGTAGAATTGTTAAACACTATTAAATCCCGATATTTCACACGAGATTGGTCTACAACAAGTGCAATGAACGGCTAGCAAATAATGAACACCCGTTGCTCTTTGAAAAACAACATATTTAAGAAGTTGTGTACTCCGCAATACTACAGAGGGCATGTGGACAGAACACATTTCAATGCCCGTCACATAATTGTCGCTAATACCAGTGGTGCTATTTGTAGTACTCGATAGAAATAATTTTAAAAAAAGTATGCGACTTACGATCTCTCTGCAAGTAATAGCGTGTATGAGGTTTTGCGCGTGTGACTCTTGAAGAGCACTTCTTTAATTACCTGGGTTAAAACTTCATAAACTCTTTTTTCTCTAACCCTTCTTACTTTTCGCTCTATAAAAAGAAAACATTCAAGACATCGGGCTCGCTTAGATCCGATTGTGTTATAGCAATGGGTGTAAACTTCGGCGAGAAAGTTGTGAAACTTGTTCTCGTTTCCAGAGAACAACCAGAACGTGAGTAGAAAAGTAATAAGATTCCGATTCGTCTTTCTATTTCCAAGGAAAAACAACACTAACACTCCTTAAGATAGGTAAATGTTTAAGACTTTATTTTTAACTGAATTTAATATGAAACACTGCCTGTTCATGAATAATAATTATTGTATCACCCTAACTAAGAGTCAGAAGTGTAATTTATGCGGAATATATTTATTAATTACAATTTATTCCTATTAGTGCTTCATTTAGGATACTACGTAAAAAAATTACAGCCATATAAATATGTTGTGGTCATCAGTCCTATGACTGGTCTGATGCAACCTTCCATGCTAACATATCCTTCGCAAGCCTTTTCACTCATATATACCTACCACTTCTCACTACCTCCCTAATCTGCTTAGCGTTTCCCATCCTTGGCCTCCCTCATCTGTTCCTATCTTACACACTTCGCACTAATGCTAATTTTACAACACCCTTATGTCTCAAAACGTGGTCTATTAATGAATCTCTTCTCGTGGTCAAAGTCCTCCAAATTGTTCACTCTTCGCCTATTCTGCTTAGAACTTCCTGGTTAGTAACTCTGACATCCCAAGCTGTAGTTAAAGGATCCTACCCGCTGATTCACCCTAGAAAATCTAAGGATTGCATAGGACAAGAATAAAATATCGAGAAAGAAAAGTTATACATAACTTCTACAGAAAGCAGTCAGCAGTAATAGAATTGAAGGTCAAGAAAAGAAAGCAATCTGCCGCTAACTTATATATAGAACATGTGATGAAGAAAGTTAAAAATAAATATGAAAATTGAATAATACTGCAAGGAGAATAAATAAAAATCTAACTGTTTGCCGATAATATTTTAGTATTAGGGGAAAGGACATTAAATGGCATGAACGCTGTCCCGGAGAAGGAGTACAACATGAGGACTGATAGAGGGAAAATCCTTGGGTTTAATAATAATTAGGGATGGCAGAAGTATAGTAGACAAAGAAAGGATAATACAGGCAAGGAAGGCTTTCACAAGAAAGAGGAATTTACTTACGGGTAATATAAGGGAAGTGTGTGGGGTAAGAACAGAAGAGGTAGGTAAGGATGGAATACGCTAAAAAGATTAGGGTGGATGTGGGATTTGGTAGTTATGTAGAATTGAAAGTCTTACGCAGAATAGGTTAGTCTGATGACTGATTACTATATATATATATATATATATATATGATTTTTTGGAAATATCAATTGATTTTTATTGTATATTCAATAATCCTGTTTGGTCTCGTATAATCCTGATTGGTGTAATATCAATCACACATCGATACTTAGCTGCTGCAATATTCTTGACATATGTCGATATATATAGGTAGCTTAAACTACGGATAAAGAACGATTCTTGAAGATTAAGTAAGAAATTTGTATTTTTTTTCACTATGAAATTCAACAGATATAAACAGTAAAAGTTACATTGTTTTGAAAATTGAAATTTAAAAATAGCACCTGACGCTTTAGTTGTATTAATATTCCATAAATGATGTGTTAACTGGGTTTACTTTTGTGGTAATGTACTATAGCTATAATCTTACGCAATTAACAATTCACTAATATTAATAATGATCTATTAATAAACCTTACTATTGACTACGAATATAGAAGGAAAATTTTATTTAAATGTGCGTCCCGGAATATCTCTCAAATTTTAATTGAGAGCTAACAAAAATTATTTTTAAAAGTTAATATAGAGAGATTATATTGTAACCCGTGTCCTTTCTGTTACTGAATTTATTTTAAGTCATGTCTAGCACCGGCAGTCGTCGAAATTTGAAACGTTTATAAATACCTTGTTGTTTACTTCGTGAGCCAAGTATTTGAGAAAATGCATAACCGAGAAAGTGAAACTTCTGACAACTTTCGCTAGGTTGGGGAGAAAACAAGAAGTTAAATAGGCAACAGCATTGGTTCAGCTAGAATGAATGAAAACCCTTGGCCAGAAACTGCGTGATTATAATAAACGTTACCGCGTACTTATAAAAATTGAACCTCAATTACATTTACAGATTTAGCACCGATAATTTTAATAAGTTGACTTGAATGTATTCAGTAATTATATATCGCGGGAAATAATTTTACAATATTTATCTTTCCGACAGAAATCAGAAACAAAGCATCCATTGCAATAATACATAATTTAGGTTTCGGTTCAAATAGATCTTGAAATATTTCCATTACTTTTTCTCTGTACATTCACATACGTTCGTAAAGGTAGCTTTAATAATTTAAAACAATGCACCTGAGATGTAGGTACGGTCGTACGAATTCATGAATTAAAAAATTATTTCCCTTATATTTTCATTGAAATGAATACTGTATCAGATCACAAGCTTAGTATATTCAAATAATTCAATTGTCAATTGTTGTTGGTATCGGACACTTCTCCTATAGTTTTCCTTATATTTTATTTTCAACAGCCATCATTGGCATTTGTTCAGTTTCATATACTATTTGCTAATTAATTAATTTTAACAATAGAATAAAGTAGTTTTTATAATTGAAAGCAGTTAATTTCATCCGAAGCAACTTGTTTGATGTTGTATATATTTCGTCTATTTGCGAATTTTTTTTACAAATATAAAAATAATAATTGATATAATTTATTTTTGAAATTTTAAAATAGTATTCCTTATATACATCATTGGAACTTCAAAGCTCATTGTTCTTCGTTCAACACTTGAACTGAAATGCTAATAAATAATAGATATTATTTATCGACGACATTCACTCTTATTTCAGCAAATTGTATTGACAGCAATTAACGGACGACTTTCTGCTTCTCATTATGTAGAATTTCAAAATATGAAAGACTTGATTCGGGAGGCTAATTTCACCTCCCACCCACCTTTCCCCTACAAATTCCACCATTCCCACAACCCAATCATTTAATCTTCTAGAATGTGCTAATTTCTGTTCTTTAACTTCCAAGAATCTATGGTATTCAACGCCTACGAATTGAAAATATGAAAATTGTGCTACAGTGCAGGTTTTAAGATATTAAGAATTGACAAGAATGGTCAGCCCATTTGTTTTTCCTTACAGATAATTTAAGTTACGACTGTTCATATCAACGTTTCTCTTATAATTGATAATGTTGTAGTGGTATTCAGTCCTAAGACTGGTCTGATGTTAACCTATCTAGCGCAAGCCTTTTCATTTCCATATAACTAGCACATCCCCCCTAATATTCTTAGCGTATTCCATCCTTAAACTCCCTCTTCTGTTCTTATCCCACACACTTCCCTCTAATGTAAGTTTTACAAGACCCTCGTATCTTATACCGTGGTCTATTAATCTATCCCTTCTCTTGGTCAAAGTCCTCCATACTGTTATCTCTTCACTTATTCTGCTTACAACTTCCTGGTTATTTACTGTACTCACCCTTCTAATATTCAGCATTCGCCTATAGCACCACTTTTCAAAGGCTTCTATTCTTTTCTTTTCCGCAACTCCAACCGTCTACGTTAAGGACCCATATAACGCCACGCTCCATACGAATATTTTAACTATGATTTCCTAATATTCACACTTCTATTATCCGTAAGTAAATTCCTCTTTTTCGTGAAAGCCTTCTTTGCCTGTGCTATCTACTCTTTATGTCTACTATACTTCTACCATCCCTAGTTATTACACTTCCCAAGTAGCAGAATTCCTTTAACTCCGTCAAAATATCCCTTCCCAATCTAATGTCTTTTGCTATTCCACTATTTCTCATACTACACTCCATTACCTTGGTTTTCCCTTGTGGTAGTTGTAGGGATTGTAGGCCACCAAGTAATCACGGCACTCGATAAACCTGGTCCCAAAAGCCTTAAAAAATGGAAACACGCTCACGCAAAACCCAAAAAATCAAGGAATAAAATATGGAAATCATTCAAAGATATTTCGAAACAAAAGGCTTCAACGCAATAAAGCGCATCTCCAAAAACTAGAGAAAAGACCAAATAAACTTAACGATAATACGGATCTGACAAATTAGAATACCCTTTCTCTACATCATAACAACTACCCGCCCCCTCCGACGTGTGACCAAAGTAATACTCATATTACAATAGAAAACCTCATTAAGCACTGACCCAGATTTGATGAAAATCACCAATGCAACATCATCAAGTTCCGGAAGAAAACAAATCTGTACCCCGAAATGAGAACTTAAAAGTTGCTAATGATATAGTCGCTGATTCTATTATAGTAAAATAATATAAAATAATTTATCAAGGACCCAGTCATGAATAACAACATTTTCAAAATAGTATTAGGTTAGATATTGTCCGCGGCGCTGAGCCCTTTCTGAAGTAGTCTACTGAGATGATACTTGCACTAGTCCAGTTGGGGCGAATTAATTAGACGTATCATAAGAAGAAATCATAAGAAGAAAATTAATTTGAGCTTTCAAATTCTCAGCCTAATATTAGGCATTATATGCTATTGGTTCTTGAGATCATTGAATTGTTTAGCGATATAGTGATTTTGTGGTTCGTGAACGTGGTTAATGATGGCTTTTCTTGACTAATTTCAACAACCCCCCTTTCACCCAATCCTATGTGACGCGAATTCTTTCGCTCCATCTGACTGCGCGGTATTTTTGGGATTCTCCGATTTCCATGAAGTATTGGAATTCCACGAACTCTCGCTCAATGTTCCTCATTTGATATACGCATGAAGTCCCACGGCAAGAGACCTAGCGGTACGAAAGCACAGATGGTTTGCGAGTGTTATTGGTGTGTAGACATAAACGATTATTTTTAATTTTTTTTGCAAAGTAAAAGAAAGCAAAGCGACAAAAAAGCACTTCGCTAGAAACTAAAATGTAGGTGCTCCAAGGATCTCTATCGGTAGTGCATTATTGCAGTATTACTTCAACAAAACAGTGAATTCTTTTCAAAAATCAGAAAAATCGGGTCGGCAAGTACCATTAAAATTCTTCAACAAAAATTATCAGTTTGGTAAGCTATTGATTGAAGAAATAGAAAAACCGTTTTTGATCTAAATTGACGGAGAAGTTGAACGGATTATGCCATTAAGTCAAGAAATTGCAATGGAAATTATAAGAACAATTTAGAACCAAATTAAGAATTAATCAAGTGAAAATATAGAGCAAGTCGAGGGTGGTTACAACTTATTAAAAACAAAAACAAACTTCATAACATAAAGATTACTTGAAAAGCGTCAAGTACACCTACTGCATTTCCAGTGACACTAGGAGCAAGCATTGAAGTAAGAAACTGTCGTGAATTATTATTCAGTGTTGATAAAACTAGCCTTTCTTAGAAAAATAGGCTAAAACGTACATTTTTAATTAGTGCAGAAAAGCAAGCAACAATTTTTATAACCGATAAAGATTAACACTTCTCCTGGGTGGATGATGCTGATAAAAACTTTAAATTAGAACCGTTTATTGTTTATCATTTCAATATCCCAATAGTAGTGACATCATTTATGTAATATATATATATATAAAATTCTCTGTTGTGTTTGACTTATCCCAATTTTTTGTGCTGAAACGAATAGGGGGAATATCGCCATACGACTAGCTGTTGGAAACAAGCTCTTAACCAGATGTGAACGAGCGTCAATCATTTTTCTCTAAAAGCATGGTATTGAGTACATTATTGTCGTACGTTAATTTTTGTTTACGGTCGTTTACTAACTTATATCTGCTCCTATGGTACAAACATTATACCAGAAGCCGACTCAAAGGCTCATATGAATTGAATGACTGCCGAATACCATCAAGTTCCACTTAAATTATATTTAGCAACAAACAAAGACATCATCCTAAAAGTCCTGAAATTTTTTAATGATATTTAAAGTAGTAAATTTTCTGTTTCAGATATGCTGAGGAGATCAGTTTTATATACTTAAATACGTATGCATTATGTGTCCCTTAATCGGAATTTTAAATGTAATTTAAGAAGACGTACTCTGGAAAATTTCAAAGGTTTTTAAAAAATGATTTAAACATACGATATAAATAATGAATTGTTGGTTCGATAATAACCCTTGGGTTGATGCGAAATAAAATAAATAAATTAAAAAAGATGATTCAATTTGTTTAATACTTGGTAAAGTTTGTAACATTGACGTGTATATTCAAATTATTGTTATTAATTTTGTTGTATAAAATTTCGGGTAATCAACTGGGTGGTATCGTTGATACGCCAAGACGTCTTGGCAGTTGTCCCTGTTATCCTCTTTAGGTGAACTGTCTGCTCCGGATTCTCGCGGCAGCCAATCAAGTGGTAAGCAGTTCAACCTACTAGACTTAGGCAGCATAAAAAGGAACCGAGAGAACCAGGAGCATACGATTTACCTGAAGATGGCAACGGTGACAGTTTCCGAAACGTCGTGGCATATCAACGATACCACCTAGTTAATTTCCTGAGAAAATTTTATACCTCCAAAGATAAATATAATGTTGTTGTTTAATATTATCTACATTTTCCTGGGTTTTTACATTTATCATTACCCTATGCTAAGTTAATCTTTGTGTTCAAAACCCTACTCTTTTACAAGCAAGTGTAAGCTTACATATAACTGTACTTTGTTAAGGAAAACCAGTCGACAATAAGTATCATCTTCCATTAAAAAATATATATAGACTTATTGATTTATTTTTATTGAGCTTCATGTATCTCTAATTACAGAATTGTGTGATCGTTTTATTCAGCTCCATGTGTATAAATAATACATTATAAATTATTGTTTGCTTTTTTTCACTGCTCACGCTATTTATATGTTGCACTGCGCTCAAAAATACACAGCTATCTGAAAACTATTTTCTTTTCCAAGAAACAATATTTATGTGGAGGAACGAATATTTATAAAGTAATAGAAATGTTAACTGAGTGGCTAACAACTTGAATGAACATATTAATAGCCTTGCTTGTTCACCTTCAGAGAGATTACGAACTTTATCCCTTGCTAAGTAGGCGGGACACCTTGATTAATTTCAACACTAACCTGAAACATCCCTTTAATGAATTTCCCTGCAGGTTCGCAGGAAGTGGAAGAGGAGTGTTAACTGTAGTGCATAAATTTACAATACTCGATTATGTGATAGATTAATAGACTACGTTTTGAGACATGAGGGTCTTGTAAAATTAGTATTAGAGGGAATTTTTTGTGTTATAACAGGAGAGGGAGGCCAAGAATAGAGTTCGCTAAACAGATTAGAGAGGATGTGGTAGTCATGCGGAAATGAAAAGTCTTAGGACTAAATACCACAACACACATTCGAATTATGGAAAAATATATTTAAATAGATGTTACACAGCTAGACTATAGAAAAAACTCCAAGGAATTCCATTAGTTATTCATGACAAGTTTTATATTGATTATAAAAAGTTACCGAGAATTTTTAAAAATTAAATGTATTTTAGAGGTGAATGTTTGAGGTTCCGTGTCAACCAGTAAAATTTGACAATTGACTTCAGTAAATGTACCTGTCTCCATTCTACGATAAAAGATGATACAGGAATCGAGATTCTCAGTTCAGATAAACGTATTAAATAATTGATGGGCCACAGCAGTTCACGAAGAGCTTCCAGCACGTAAAATGCATATTTCATACCTAGCCATAATTTATAATCCATATTGTCACCAATGTGCAATAAAAACTAATATGGATTGTAACTATAGTATGGTAGGTTGGAATAGTAACCGGTAACGCTTGTCGAAGTACTTGTACACCTCGTTTCTAAAAAAATTGATTAATATCTTTGTGTAATGCATACATTTTATAAATATTAAAATTTGTTAAAAGTAATGAAAGTTGCCTTTGAGTAACGGAGAGTGCCACGACTGTAAATAATTTGATATTTTTTATTACAGTAGATGAAGACAGATATATTAAAAATGGAACAAAAACATAATTTACTCCGTCCGACGGTCACAGAGACTGACAGAAAAAAATCTTACAATTTTTATTAAATATTAAAAAAATATCCTGCGTTGAGTGTCTTGCTCAGTTACCGAATTTTTAATCGATTCGTACGCAATCTGTTTAGACCATCATTCATGGCACTGACTCTGTGCATTAATTATGTATCGTAATACTTGAAAATATTTTGATGTTATTATTGCTTTCACTGTTTTCATACCACACCAATCTGACGAGGCGAGAACTATGTATCGTGCCACCAAATGAAAAGAGTCGTCCATCTACGATCTATGTACACGTCCGTGTCTGATGGCAGCTACAACGTACAATTGCTTCTGTCAATCATAAGTAAATAGTAATAAAAATAGTAAAATGCTAAAATAAAACTAAAATTTTTCATTCTGTACAAGTTTTTTTCTCTTTCTCTCAGATTAGAATATTTATAAAGCTTTTAAACCTTATGTAACGAGTTTCTGCCTTCAGACATTAATCCATTTCAACTTATTGATCTTTCTATTTTAATATATTTTCACTCTCGATTTCTGTAATTGTATTTTTAAATTTGGTCCACAAAGAAACAGAATGACTTTGTATAACTCTGGGAATCTGATTCTAATTTATAATGTTATTGGGAAAGTTATTTATTGATATACTCTTTATTCGATCAAGCCGCAAAATAGGTATCAACAGCGCTCTAGCGGAGAAAGATCGAATCGCGTGAACTTGCAAAGCAGAAACTGGCGGACTTTCCGTCACTATCTGAAACGCTTTGTAAAAGATATACGCATTAGAAATGAGTATCGACGATATAAAAGAGAGAGGGGAGGGATGAGCGGGAGGATTTTTGAATATATTTTAGTACAATGAAAGAATGTGAGGTTAACGCCAGGCACAGCTTAAAGATTGTGTAAATAAAAAAAGATAAATAAGAGAGAATAAACGTCAGTAGAATTGAACCACATGATTTAATTATGCTCAGTATTATTGAGAACTTTACTAAGATAAAGAAATGAAACAAACCTTGCGAATTTCAGTTTCTTTGTAGTAAAGAAAAATATAACTTTGAAGTAGGTATAATAATCCAAGTAATGCTTGTATTCAAAAGTTGTTATGACCTACAATTTAGAAGTATGAGGCTACAAAAATTGTATTTAGGTAAATTAAAACTGTTAGTGACGATGAATAAAAAATAATTTTTAATTATGGTAATTCAGATTTCCTATTAAAGATATATTTAATGTTGCTTTAGTTGTATTAACAGAAAAGTACAGCGAGAAGCAGACTGACATGTACGACGAGTATAAAGGTGAGTTAACGAATCAAATGTAATAAAAATAATATTGCAACATTTTTTTGTTTCTGCTTTCGGCCAGCTCATGACTCAGATGATAAGTACCCGTACCCAGTTACTAATTCCAAGTTCCGCCAAAACCCCTTGTCACAAATGAGGAGATTCTAAATTACAACTTCATCTTACTATTTCCGAAAGACGACGACCACGTATCCTCCATACCGTTCCGAAAGACTTCATCTCAAATTTTTTTTGGTTACATTTCCTAATGATATTTCGGTCCTTTGTTTCTCCGAGCAAGCTATGGTGACGGTCGATGTCACGTCCGACATCTCGGTCGCAACAAAATTGATTTATGTGCAGAGTCAAGATTTAGATCGGAAAGTCTCCTTCTTCTATTACGTTACAACCAAGTTCAAAAAGCATACTTTATAAAAATATTTCCTTGAATTTTTGACGAGGAGCCTTTGACATGACATAATCCAATCAGCTCAACGATGATCATTTATATGCATCCTCCTTAACACGGGAAGACAGTTCCAGAATTATGTCTGATAAAAACGAGCCGTCATCTCCAAATGCTGGTGAGGACCAACGCATATTATATTGAGGAAAATATTCTATATCATATAGCTGCAAAATATGCTTCATTTATGGATCAGGACCCTGAAAATCCTCGCACCACGACGGTTAAGAACTGTCTCTACGATGGGGTTTAAAATGTATTACAGAGGGAGGAAGATACTCGATTATCAACACCACTTTACTTACAATAAAATACAATTTATTGTTATTATTAATTCAAAAACAATAAAAAGTATTTAAGCTGAAAAAAATTCAAATACATGCACTTTCCTTAAAATCGTTATGGATTTGAGAAACGCAGTAGAGAACACTTCTAATAGAGAAATATATTGGGTCGGACAATGAAAATATAAAGCAATTTGATAATAATAGGTGGATCTCACCAGCGTCTACTATCCAGCTACGCTATAGTGCCAGTGGTGGGAAGAAGGCAATAGACGTCGGCTACTCGTGCGAACGATGATTATGAGGACGGGGTTCACATTGACAGTAATAATCAATCGATCAGGAGCAAGGATCACCAATTAAATTTCCCCCGCCGAATTTAAATAAAAATTGAACTGAATAATTGAGGGGGGGAGCACGCCTCCTTTAAGCCGACATCCCCGAGACGTCACTCATTCACTCATTCCCTCATTTCCTCATTCGTCACTCACTAAACTCTCAAAGACGGTTTTCAATTCGTTACCTTTCCTGACGTCGTCCGCTATCTCACATTACTCCACCATCACTCTTTCGAAGTGTCTCTCAAAACTGCGTGTCCTCGTTCATTTATAGATTTTTTCAAACTTCTGGTGTTCAGCTCAAAGAGTATCTTAAATAGGTAGAGAGGCAATACCAGGGCTTGCCTACAGGCGGCAGCGTGACGGCCATCCCCACTCCTGTAGGTGTAAATCGCTGGTAGGCCCATAAGAGCCCATGTAAAAACAGTGCTTTTTGAGTCCTCTAAAATCCTTCTTAAAGCAGCAAAAGACAAATTTAAAGTGGATTATTTATTTACACTATATTTTAGTATTTTCAAATATATAAGGTACAAAAGTGAGCATTGTTATAAATCAGTAGTGTGAGTTGGATGCGACGTTGAATGAGCATATTTCTCAATTAAATGTTAAAAATATCTAATTTTCTATTCGCAAATGTTGGAGGAGAATAGAAATTAATTTTTATTTTGTCTAATTACTGATAATAAGATATTTTCTATACGCTTGGGCGGAATAGACTTTAAATGTGAAACACTACCTCATTAAATTATTGAAATGTCACCTGTTTTAATTCATCATAAACTATTACAATACGTTATTTAAACATTTTGATAGAAAAATAACAATGAAGATTCAAATTACTAAATTTTTTTAAAATTATTTATGTATGCGAGACTTATTCAGCTAGATTAAATAATTATAAAAGGATCTCACCGAGATAATGTCCGGTTGTTATATTTTTAATTTAATCGAATAATTAACTATGAAAATTAAAATTAATTTGTAAAAGTAAGGATTATAAATTTTAATTTAATAGTGATAACACGGCTATTTGTCTGTTTCTCGTTTGAACTTTGGTGTATTTTCGGAAATAATCGACGATTTTATGAAACCAAATAGTGCACTAAAAAGAGAATCAAATTCTAAACAAGTTTCCAGCTAAGACAAATTAGCGTCGGAGCGATCCTAAATCACCTGATATAAATGGTTCACACCCGTGTGCATTGTTATCCTTAGGTCATACTTGGCTTTTGGCTCTGGTGTTAATAAAACAAGAGATACGACTTCATTTAACACAGAGAGCTCAATCAACAGAGTGAACTAATTAAAAACTTTAAATTCCCTTTAAGAGCCATTTACTAAAGATGCTGTCTCATCGAAACGTTGGCCTATCTCAATTATATTATAAAAAATATCTTTTTTTCCGAATTCAGATCCTAGGAAAAACAATTTCCATTCTCCTTCAACATAAGCGAATAGAAAAATATATATTATTAACATTTATTTGAGAAATATGCTGATTTAACTTCGCGTCCAACTCGCAATACTGATATAGAAACATGCTCACTTTTTTTTAATATTCCCATTTGACATAATATTTGTACCTTACATATTTAAAAATACTAAGATTTGGTAAAAATAAATAATCCACTTTAATTTATCTTTTACTTCTTTAAAACTTTGGGGTGGCAAAAAAATAAGGATTTGGTGAGATGTATCCATCCACCTTTGCACATTAATGTTGGCACCAGTGGACACGGAAAGGTGGGCTACAGTCTCCAAGGGGACAAGGCCATTAAAGAGAGGCCATAACGCATTGTCTGCATAAATTCAGGCTTTTATTGGCACTGGAATGACAACGCGGACCATAGTAAAACAATTTCCAGTCGCCATGCTGTGCCACCAACTCCAAGTCGCCATCATCCAAGACTTCAATTGTGTCTTCTCAGATGAGGCCATTTCTGTCTTGGTGCCACGGACGGCTGTTTGTTGGTTATAACGAGGTTAAATGAGTGTCTGTGGCAAAGGCACAAATTGAGCCGTTTTGTATAGTAGCAGGAGAATTGTTATCTTACGCACATGAACAGTAAATTTGGCAAATTTGTACATCAGATTGGTGATGAAATGACCGTGCTGCCATATTTTCAGAATAACGTTTGTCCATCAACGCTGTTGTTACTCAACGTTTTCTGAAATTTTTTTGCTGGCAGAATGTTGCCTTGGACTGCGAGATCATCAGATGTATTCCGATCGAGCACGTATGGGACATTATTTTATGACAAATCCAGCGTCACCACAACCGTTGCTGATTTGACTGGACATGGGACTCCCACAAAATCACATTCGGCGTCTATACCACATAATGCATGAGCGTTTGCATGCTTGCATTCAAAATGCGGTTGTTAATGTACCACCATTTCACATTTGAAACGGCTCTTTTCGCTCGTACTTAAATCTGCTATCTTTAACGGGTAATAAAATAAATATATTGCTTTGTCTACATTTCACTCCTGTAAAAGGAATTTTAGTTGAGACTCTACGCAGCTTATGCAATGGATGAAAAAGGCTCTTACCTGCGACGAGTCGACTGAAATAGGTCAGATGGTATGACAACTACGAACCAACTGGTGGTTCTCGGTCCGATATCGAGACCGGTCCAATTGTGCTCTATCTGATCCTTTAAAACTGGTTTCTGAATAAAATTTTATTTCCATATTTCTTAAGGTTGGGAATGATTTTCATTTGTTCACATAATCGTTTTCAGTTTTTGTTGTTGTATTCAGACCTAAGACTGGTATTATACAACCCTCCATGCTAACTTATCTTGCGCGAGCCTTTTAATTTTCGCATAACTACCACAATCTACATTCTCCCTATTCTGCTTAGCGTATTCCATCCTTACCTCCGTCTTCCGTTCTTACCCCACACACATTAGATTAAAAAATCTAATGCTAATTTTACAAGACCCTCATGTCTTAAAAGGTGGCCTAGTACAATCTCTTGGTCAACGTCCTTCATACTCTTCTGCTATTCTGCTCAGTTCTACTCAGTTTCTGTATCTTCAGTTAAATATTTTACACAACATTAATACAAAATGATGTTAAAATTATTGTAAAATCAGTGAGATACGACAATAGAGGTTCGGTTCATAAAGAAACAAACATTAACATTATGGTTATTACGAAACTATATTCCCTATTATTTCTCATATAATGGAGGAACGTGACAGGGTTTTCCGTAAAGAGATGAACTTGGCGAAGATTCCTCAACGAATTCCTTAATGTGTACATTATTTGGAAATTAAGCGTGTATTGATAGAAACTCGCTGTGAAAAATGAGAAGTTATAGATGATCGAGAAAATCCGAATGCACTCATTTTAGTAAATTTTGGTGATTATTCGCAAGATTGTAACAAGAAGCAAATGTCGAAAATAAAACACTTTCTATTAATTTTTGGGTGTAAAAAATCCTTTTCATCTAGTAATATTAAATTATATGTATAAGAAAAGCCAAAACTTCAATCCATAAAAATGTTTTTAAAAGTAAGTACCTAACTAACTCCTCGGCGCTACAGTCCATGTAGGACGTTGGCCTCTCTGACGGTCATATCCCAATCTGCCTTTCCTCTGCTCGCATCCTCCATTTTCTAACACCCATCTTTTGTAGGTTGTCCTCAACATCGTCCAACCATTTGCATTTTCCTTTTCCTTGCATAAAAGTAAAAGTAAAAAAATAAATATTTCTAAGAATCAGTCTTGCATGAACTACTACTTTAATTTTATAGGCTGAAACCTAAAATTATAATATACAAATTATATATATTTATTATCTTCACTGTGATTTAATATTCTTCTTCTTATTATTATTACAATAATTAAAGCATTGAAAAAAATTGTTTTACCTGCGACTGATTAAACCTATTGTTTGTATAGACTTGTTAATTAAAATTTAAAATATTTAAAGATTGAAATGTCTAAATCAATTAAATTACGGAAAGTGAGCTATACAACAAGTATAGCAAAAGGTAACAAGTATCATAGTATTGTATATTAATCAAGTAATTGGATATTCTGAATGCAAATAAACTATGAGAGATTAAAAAATCGGTTTACGGTAAAAATTCCATGGCATAGAATTCCAAAACTACCCTATGGTCTTAGTTTCTCATTCCTTTCTAGTGACCTTAATTATATTCCTTGCGTCATTCTGCTCCATATGTTTTATGTATGCGCCCCTTCAGTGCTGTAGTTTACGACTGTAAACTGCGGAGGTACTGAAACAGATCCTGCAATAACCCTAGTAATTAGTCAGTTGTTTGCTTTAAGTGGATTTGGAAAGAGGGAAAAATACGTTCACGGTAGGTGATTTAGTGCTTCCGGCGTTGGAGTCGGTTGCGTGCCAGAATATTTCGCCGCGTTCTTGCCTCTGCGGAAAATGTGACAAGGCCGCACAGAGAGACAAAGCCAACTTCCTGGACCAAAATAACAACTTACTTCAAAACAGTTTCAAGGAATTGTTTCAAAAGTATCCCTCAACACACTTAACATTCCCAAAATTTTAACCGAACGTAGGTTCTTTGTCCGTTACAAAATAAAGTTTGCAAAATATGTTGCCAACGATCAAGAAAAGGATACAATCAACGTTGTGTCTTAATTTGTAAAATTATTCGTACAAATATTAGCAATTAAAATAATTTCATTACGCCGCAACTAATATATATTATAATTGTAAATACAGTCTCCCTGTAATAGGAGAATCAAAAGAAGATCAGAGATTGTAGTTGGGTTAAATAATTAACTGAAATAAAAATATAATTAGTTGATTATGAGGGTAACGTGATATGTATAATTTTAGTTTTTCGTCGTTTTTTAATAATCGGTTATATTTACCACCCGTTAACTCAACATTGACATTTTATATAACTCAAAAAAATTATAGATCATAAAATGATTATTTAAGAGCACAGCAACGTTTCTGTAAATATTTGCAGCATTGTTTGTAAGTCTGGCTGTTAATATCAAAACTTTACAGCCACTGCCGGAAGAGGTTATATAAAAGCAATGTAAACGTTTTTATGATGTTTAATATTTTTTCAATTATAAAACAATATTAAATATATCATACTATATATATCGATTCGATGATATTTAAAATTCTACAAGATAGGAGAAAAATAATTATATACTACAGATAATCAAGTAATCAATTACTCAATTTAACCCTGAGATGAAGACATACGTAAAACACTATTCGAGGAAGATAGCTTAGAATACAATATAATATTAACTCTGTTTTTAATTACATAAAATTAAATGTAGTTTACTCAAAAATTTCAGTTCAAACTACCAACTCAAAAAAATGATGTCCAAACATTAACTAATATTAATAATTTATTTTGTATCTATGTAACTTTTGTTATAATTTAATTTTGAAATTTTTATAGGAGCGTGTAGTTTATAATACTGGGTTATTGCTAATATATTTTTTGTTACCCCTACACCACTAAGAACAGAAAAATTCAGCTATACATTTAAATTATATAAAAATTTCAATAAGAACATGTCGCTGGCCAAGTAAAGGGGTTTTTTCCGGGTGCCGAGTTGGCGGCTGGATAGATACCAGTCTGCGTGCTTATAATGATAAGATTTTTATTCGCTAAAAGAGCGTTCACCTTCGGAATTTCCTAGGGACACTGTTACCAGTGTTATGAAAAATCTCCCGCGCTTGACGGAGAACTCACGATGATTGGCAATAAAACGTCAAGTAAGATAGCGTTACCCCTTGGGAGGGGACATATACGGAGTTTACCTGCGAATGTGAATCCCGGGAAAATTGAAAGTATAAAGATGGTAAACCGTCGGACAACTCGAGGAACTAGCGGAGAAGTATAAAGTATGGACTAATCAGTCGAGGAAGCAGCGGAACAGTTGAGGTGAGACATCGATAACTGGAGGAAACAGAGAAAGCATGGTTTGACAAGTCGAGGAAGCAGTAGTATGGTGTGAGACGTTCGAGAAAGCAGCGAAGGAGTAAGGTGTTAACGACGAGGAAAACAGCGCGTCAAGAAGGCGGAAAAAGTTGAATTTTCCTCAATTCCGGCAGCACGACTTCATACCATTATTTACCGGCAGATCCAGGCTCAACCCGAACAAGGAGGGAAGAAGGAAGTCCAGCCACCTGTTAATTCGCAAGGAGATGCACAGGCAAACAAAACATGTGAGTTCATCGAACTAAATCTCTGCTGTACGTGGTTATCCAAATAATAATTTAACAGTGAGAACTTTAAAATCGTTCCCTTTACACCCCTTATTTATTATGTATTTGTAAACTTCGCGCAGCACCCCATTTAAAATTATTGTGTTTTTTATATAAATAAATGTATATATTATAAACTAAACTAAAATTCATTAAATAATTAATATAATCCCCCCTTTTCGTTTACAATGGACTGATTAATACAACAAAAATGGTATAAAATAAACAGTTCATAATAATTTTTTGCATATTTGAGGACAGTCACAACAAAGTGCGTTGCGTCAGATCGTGTTTGGCCAGTCCAGCGCAGAAAAGTAATTGGTTTTAGGGGGAATTGGTGGTATATTGTTAGAAATCAATATGACGCTGAACGATTCCTTTGAACCCAGCTATCATTTTTTATACAAGTTAGAGTGATTACAGCAATGAGCCTCAGATTATTTACGCCTTCGCCGTGACTATACACAAGAAAACGCGCCAGAAAACCAGAAAGGGAAGAAAGTTAAGAAAGGAACAATACAGATACATTTCGTCACTCGAGGACGTAAATTAAGACCTGGAGTACGGAAGCAGAGAATATATAAATTTATGATTTTTCTAATATTAGCATTTAAAATAATTACATTCATTGTTCAATAACAAGAATATACTTCAGTAAAAAATATTATCAAACGACTTCAAACATAGGTAAACATAAAATTTTTTTATTGGTAACGTGTAATTAAATCTATTTTATTTAATAATAAATTTATTATTCTTAAGGGGATTCGGAAGGCCCCATAATGGCAATGTTAAATGAGTGATTCTAGGCATATTTTTTCTCGGAAACCATTACAGATACTGCACTGAAATTTTCTTATCTTATTTTTGGCCTCGTGGTTCGTTCGTCAAAGCTGAATAAATTATTATTACAATTATTATTTTATATATCAAGATCTCTATTTATGCAAATTTTGTACGTTTCTTATCCATAAATACATTATTTTGCTATGAAAATTGGATGAGAATTTGTTTAAGAAGCCAATTGCTGTAAATACAACTTTAAACTATTATCCTAATTTAATTTACATTTTTGTTACTTGGCATTGAAAATTTGTAATATAATGGCCAAGAAGTCAGTTAATAATTAGTTAATTACTAACTTGCACATTATTATATTAACAAAAGAATTCTAACCATCCCTACCACATGATGATGAATATAACGCGCGAGATATTTAAATCAATATCTATTACAGATAAATTATTTATAGTATTTCTATATATAAAAGTTAATTCGATTTTAAGAAAAAGATTTATACATTATAAACAAACTCTGGTCAATTATTATGTCTGAATAAAGAAATTCATTTGTGCCTATCAAAAACTTTTAATAAATAAATTATAAAAATAATATCAATGTAATTAATCTTCAACCCAAAAGAAATTTTAAACTAAAATTAAATTATTATTGTTCGTGACTTGAAATGTACTATCATCCTCAATATTATTTTTATTTAATGTTTGATATAAATGTTATTGTTGTTAAATTTCTAGAATAATTTAAAAGCTTTGATAAATATTAAATAACTATACAAGGCATTAACAATAGGCCTGATTGGCTGGTTTTTAATAGGTTGTGATTATTCCGTATAGTTTGGATTTTTTATTATAATTGTTTGAAGTATGGATGATTCAAAGTTTATAAATTTTAATTTAAGGATTTCTGTAATATATTATATTATTTGTTCTTCTCAGTATTTTGTAATCTTAAGATATTAAATGTAAGCTATTTTCTTTTATGCAATAACTAAATATAATCTTATTTATCCCGTACCTGCATGTGTTTTTGGAACAGGCGTACGATGCGTACTGACATACATTGGTGTCCATAAAGATCTTATCGTTCTGTAAGATATATAAGTAACCTATAGATAATGGTCTTGTAATATGATAAAAATAAGAAGCCCTTGATGTTTCCGAGGCGCTGTTCATGAGCAGATAAACATAATAAATATGGTCGGAAATTAAAGTGTGGTTTGTCTTTTACATAAGATGAAATACGATATATACACCTCCACGTATAATTATGTAGAAAATATTGGTCACACAGAGGTAGATCACTTTTACAGTCGGAACATTCAACTGATCTTTGTGTCGGTGTGCACCGTCAATCTCGCTGGAGGTGCAAATATCGTCAACATTATTCTTAATAAAGGTCTCCCTCACACAAGCTGTGTGATCTATTGGTTTGTACACCCAGAGAATGACCTTCAGGCAGAATAGTGCTTCGATTTACTTCCACTACATAATAATAGGGCAAAATGTATTCACTAAGTAAACAGTGTCCAGGACATGAACTCTTTCACTAAATCGAATACTGCAACAGAAGCAACAAGGGCGTATTTAGCCTCACAAGTTTCTATTTCAGTCGGTGAAACACACAGGCCAGAGATTTCGCCGCACGTGTATTTGTGTGTATTGTGTTGCTAGATGGGCGCACTAAATCACGCTCGCCTCTGTGCAACCCATTCTCTGCTACATATCCCGTGTTGCTTTCAGGTTCGATCATGCCCCGGGATATTAGGGAACAGGTCTAACACACACGCACCTCCCTTTGTTGCTGTGTTCAGAGATATTATAAATCATGTTCAAAATGCATTACATCACACCACTGTTATTATTATTTGATTTTATTATATAACTTAGCTCAGTAATTAATTACCTAGGAACATTGTTATACATTTAATAAGAAGAGTTATATTACAATACTTTTAATATTACATAAGAACATATATATATATATATATACACGTAAAATTCATGATTTACTATCTACAGAAAACAAGTCAATTCGATAACGACATTCACATAAGGTTCGTACTAAAATTTGAAAAATAATTTATAATTTAATATTGAAACATAGCAGACAAACGTTTAGATATATGCATTATAAATATTATCAATTATCCAGTTTAATAATTTATACCAATAACTATGATATCAACTTAGTTATTCTTTTTATGATTATGTATTGCAAGTTACTTGCACAGTAAAGAAAAAAGAATAGGGAGGGGAATATTCCCTTTTGAGGAAGAACTTCCCCTTCAAGAGTACCTGCGCAGCTCTAAGTCATTGTTGGAAGCATATGTTTTATTCTTACGAACGTGATATACAGACTGACCCAACTTCCTTTAACCACACCCTTTACTTATTGACACTTAGTTTTTACGGGCGAGTTTTTTGCCGTAAAACATATCCTGAACTAAATACAATATATAATATGTATTGTGACTTGTATTTTATAATTTATAAATTTATTAAAAAATTAGCATTGTATTTAAATGGGTGGGCGCCAATAAATCTCAACTGTGAAATTTAAAACATTTTATATTGTTAACAAAAATAAAAGATTCACCAATATTACAATATTTAAATTTTAATGAATTTTACTTCCCTAGCTGAGCAATAACCAAAGAAATAATATTACATTTACTGAGAGTTGTATTACGTGTTTATACGCATAGCAGAGCGAGAGTTTATTATTGTCTTTTGGTTCCTTACGTTCCGTTCATCCTCCCTAGTTTGCATGTTGACCGGCAGTCCTGGATTTAACGCCAACGCAGCTTGCGGGTCACCATAGAAACAGCATGTCTCTATTTTGGTGTTGTTTCCTTGTGATACTTGCAGTCAGGTCGCCTCGCCTCTCAGCTTAGCCAGCCAGCCCTTTCCATTTACTCGTGCTGAACTCTCACCTACAACTCTCCTTTCCGAATGCCCTTTTCCGAGGTCCTCCCCACCTAGAACTCACCTCTCTTAAAACTTGACTTGTCTCCCCGATTTTTCTACCTTCCCCAGGTCCTCCAATGGGGTTGGAGTCCCTACCCTTTCTCTCCAAAAATTCAAAATTTGGGAGGGGCCACCCTAGCAATCTTTTGGGTCAACCAACTTGCTAACCTGGGCGGACCTGTTTTTTTTTCGGCGATCTGCAAATACCTTTCAGACAAAGGCTGAGCTTGTGAAGCTTGTAGTTATATGGCTGTGTTTGTCTTGCCGGGAGCCTTGCGCGTACATCAGAAATGTTCTCCGCGCTATTTTGTACAAAAATACTCAATATTGTAAAATTAATTTATATGAATAAAACAAAATATATACCGAAATTTTATACGCGTCACAATATATAGTATTTCCTAGCGCAAATGATTTCAAAATTACTTTCTACACTACCAATTGTGTTAACAAAGAAAGGAGCTTAACTGAGCTCCTGTGTACCCCTACTACAATACCGGGGAAGTTATCTATTGAGCATCGTTTTAACACACGACAAGGTAAATTTCCTGAGTTATATGTTTGATTAACGATTTTCTAAAATTGCAAATTTAAGGTTGAAATACGCATATGACCTCATCCACGTAAGTACGATTCTAAATAGATTGCCGTTATGTTGCACTGCAGTTCTCCGCCATGATTCCCCAAGATGTTTGCATATGACATACTATGCTTTAGATGGTCCAAATTTACAAGTGAACTTTGTAGATTGTTGGATTATAAATGAATGTTCATACAATAAGTTTACTTGTCTTAACTGCGTGATTGTTTTTAGACGTGGCGATTTTTGGCGTTGATTCATAACATTGCCATTCGTTTATAATTTAAATTCATAAATGATTTAATAAATTTTTGTTTGCCAAATGAATTAATATAACTAAGCGATCAAAATTTTATTTTATATTTGTTACATTTTGCCATACAAATCCAATGTAATCCTCGGGTATTCTCTGGTAGTTCTAATTAAACTTATCAATGTTAACCGATGTCTAATGGCGTTGTACATATAATTATTGATGAGGCGAAGTATTATGGCAACTGTCCACTGCCAGTTTAATGTAGTTTGATTATGAGGTGGTGAAATATAAAAGCAGAACATAAACGAGCCATGCTACGTGCTGAATAAAGGGAAATACACTATTATAATAGACTGTGAATTAGGGTACATTGTTATGGAACGACACCCGGGAATGAGCACATAGGAAATGGTGATGCTGGTCGGCAGTTTGTGTGATTCAGTCGTGATCATGTATGGAAGATAGTTGAACCACGGCGAGGTGGCAGGCTATTGGACGTCCACGCCTCATCAAAGAACGTGATGGTCGGAGGTTTTCCCGCTTTGAAAATCGCTACAAGCTACGATCTGACGGCACAGCACAATTCTGGTGCACACTCAAGTTTCGGAGCTTATTTTTAAGCCAACACCGTTGAACATGGTGTACCATAGTGTCACCATGTGAACCTATCGACATCATCTGTTACTATTGAAGTTGTCATTGGATGGATGAGATTCGACCAAGTATAATGGAAAACACTTCAACTCCTCGATGAATCACGTTTCCTGTTACATCACGTCAATGGAAATTTCGCGACATGTGTCGAACCCGTGCCATGCCGAATAACTGCTGTATTGCTTCCCAAATGTGAAGAAACGTGCCATTAAGCAGGTGGTTCATCAGTGTAGATATGTTGTTTTTTCTAACTCGAAAAGTACCCAGTATATAAAAAAGTTTCTGAGGAGAGGGACAGCGTTCCCAGTGATTTTTTTCCAAATGCCAATCCATATCATTGTTTTATTCAAAATTTCGACGAAAAAATTCACCATCGTCGTCAGGTTGACTCATTGGCTCGGGTTGATAACCGAGAATTGTATTTGAAGTTGTTTGAGAAAAGTTAATATTTCTAAGGGAAAAACCAGTGTATGCTAAAATTACCCCTCTCAGAATGGCATGGACTTTATAAATAATTTGTTCCCTTTGCGGAGCTTCTTCAATGCGAATCTCCTCACCTCTCATCATTAAAGTCATTAAATGCTCAAAATAACCCACATCTTTGATTCACTTGTTGTTTCGTGCTAAAAATGACTGTACTCAACTAAAAAGAAATGTAATTTTGGTGTAATAAAATCTGATGCGTTGTATTGTTTCCGCAGGTCCTGCTGATGAGACGAAGAAATACTATTGACACTGTTCGTGGCCTTGTGAAAGAGACGTGTCGTGTTCCTGAGGATCCGCCTAGTGTTTTCATGAGCCTGATTGAATTATATTTTCATAAAATAATATCATAAAATTGATTTAATTTGTTTTGTCCATGACTTAACTGAATAAGGCTGTTAATGAATGTTCGTTTATGGGAAATACTACCCTGCGATTAATAAATTTTTTAAACTTATTCACAGCATTCTTATCTTCTAAATTTGATTCATGGCATTTTCTGAGCTTTGAATTGTAATCGTTTATGTATATGAGGTGTAACAAATTAATGTAAAAAATAAAACAGCTGGCAAAGTTATACAGATCGTTACTGTTGTAGAATATGTACGTAATTTATTTATGTATACAGAACTTTTTTTAGTAAAATATTGTAATTATCGTTCATCTCGCGAGGAGTACCAGGGTTTTAATTTTCTTGGCTATCGAGGCTGAGCTAATTGCCTAAGTGTATTAGTTCAGTGCCACTCCTGTAACAAACCCCCAATATTAACTGTTGCCTATATCTAAAATTATTGAACAACGGTAAACGCATTGAAAGTGGACGCCAGGAAAATATTAACTTAGTTCCCGATAGAAAATAAGATTATTCATAATCATAACACATTCTATTATTGATAGAAATATAACAAGTATTCATCTGAAGTAAGGAAGAAATTTAAAGTGGGGAAATCTCACATATTTGAAAGTATCTTTTATCTAGAAACAATCGATTTTAATATTAAATATTTGTGTGTGTATTTTTGAGAGTAAGGGAAGTGTAATCGCTAAGCATTCATTTGATAGGTGTTGATATTCTATTCCGCAATAAACATTTGAAAACGTGTCTAATCAACGATAAAACTAAGTGTATTTATTGTAAAAAAATTATTAATAAGGCTGATCTTATTGTTCTTAATTCACTACGCACTTTATAATTAATGTTGCCACTTTTTTTCATTATATTTAAATTTATTTTGCTTCCTGGTGTTTGAATTTTATTTCCGACGGTTTTAATCATTTACAATTTCTAAAAAAAGGCTATTTCATATTTTCTCAAACTATTTTATTTGGATTTCTCTCCGGAGTATTCGAAGTAATGCTATGACCATCTGTAGACAGAAATATAACTACACGATTTGAATTTGCAAATTATTCTACATATATAAAATTAATTAACGGTCATTTTTTCATATCCTAATAACCTAGATAATTTTATAATTACACCCACCTTCAATAGATAAAATTAATTAATTTTTACTACACAATATTATTTAAATTCTAAGTCAAAGGCTTCCAGTAGGGTACAAGTCTGTCTCACGGAAAGACAATAGTTGGTTTTATATTTAAATTAAAAACGAATCTAGCGCACGCATTTCATTTGTACCTTCAAAGCGTTTGCTTTGAAGCTAGCCTCAAGTAAGTCATAAATGTATGGACTGCCAGTACTGAGGAACATGTAGGCTGTTTGTGTAAATTAAATTTATAGAAATGTAAATACGTAAAATATATTTCATCAAAACGAATCAAGACTAAATGCTAACTGGAAAGAAGGTTCACTTCATTCAAGGTAATAATAGTTATTATTAATTATCAGAGGACTGTCTTGTTATAAATACTGAAAACATAAACGAGAAAGCTTTATTCATAGGAATTTGTTTTAATAGGACATAACAGAAAATTAGCAGTTTTATTCCAATCATATTAACAATATAGTGAGTGTGTATCATATATCCATATAATGCACATTGTGTTCTATTTGATGTTTTTAAATAAATCACGTCACTTAAAAAATATAAGATTTCTTCGTTTATTTTACGCAATTATCTATTTAGAGACATAAAATTTAAACCAATCATTGCAGAAGACAATTGAGTTCAAATAATATTTCGTGTAATTATTGCATTTTTTAAAAGTATAAATTATATATTTGAATCTTTATTTTTGTCAAGATTATTGTTTAAGGACACTGTAATGTGATTCTGTGAAATTACAGAATTTTTAATGTTTTCTTTTATATTCCTACTTTAAATATATATATATATATATATATATGTTTAGTGTATAAGAGAAAATTGAGAATATTACGATTTTAATAAATATTAGGCCAATCTTAAATGGATGTACTAGTCTTAAAGTGGAAGACCCGGACGTGTCAGGCCCCACCGTCAATAAATGTGGGAAGGAGCCGCCAAGTTGAGGGAAAAACACGAGCGGTACAGGCCCTTTTCTTTATTTGCCAGTATTCTGCTGCTGACCGTAGGTCAAACAACAAGAAGTAATGGTCAAAATATGTATGACAACGGTTTTTGAAATGAAAAGGAGATCACAACAGAAAGATGACACAGTTGAGTAGGGGAACCGCGGACGGAGAGTATGATCTGGAACCGCTAAACGGAGAGAAGAAGCTAATCTTATCTGCGACACAATAAACTCAAAACATCAACTACGCTGTGGACCATCACATAACGACACCTGGGGAATTGCTGTGACTCCACCAGACCGGGCCAGGAACACGGCAGATGAGAGCCATGACATTGTCTGATCGAAATCCAGGCTGGGTAATGTACTGAAGTTTCCGTTTCTCCCCCTGGATATAAGACTTTCGGAGTATCTTCCATTTCGACCATTGTCCACAATACCTCTGATGAACTAGAAATCAATTTGCTGATATCTGGAGCTTATAAATAATTGAATGTCTTTTTATTCAATAAATTTACTTTACATTTAAAATCGTTTCTATTTTAATTATCTCGGCGAATCATAACTTAGATAATTTAAATATAATCAGTGAAAATGAGTATAATTAAAACTTCAAATAAGGTTCCTTGCACTAGAATATTGATAAAGAAAAACACCACAACACACTTCAAAATTAAAAGGAATATTTTTTGACGAAACTAATTAAGAAAGTGAAATTTTGAATAATTTATTTTTCAATGAAATACAGGGTGTTTCATTTTGAATGAAACGAAAAGAAAGCACACCCGTGAAAGCTGTAATTTTTTTTATAGATGTTCTAGTGTGCCTCTCTGGTGATCTGTAAATATCTACCCATGATAGAATGTCCTTTATTAATGTTTCAAGCAAGTATGTCTTGAAAAGGGAGCCACAAACACGTGATCTTTAACAAATCCTCATAGGAAAAAAATAACAGGATGTTAGATACTGGGATCTAAGTGACAAACAAAGCAATAGAATATCGTTTCAACAAGGATGGCCATTCCAACGATGGGGTAGTCAATTACCGAGGATCAGACGTCCGTTTTTATGCCAATACTATTTCGCTGTTGTTAGATTAACTTGTATAATTGTTGTTTCAAAATTATTATTTTTTAAATCGAATTAACCAGTGACAGAATTTGTATAATGCTTTTATTTTTGTCCCATACTACATTTTTAATTAAAATTTCTAACATTTTAACCGATTTTTGTAGTGAAAAATCGGAGTTCATATATTTGTACCTGTTAGAGTTCCAAATCAAAAGACGAAACGTAGTAGAAAATTAATAAAGCTTTTGTAATTTCATTAACTATTCATTTTCATAAAAAAATGTATTATAATTTTAAAAACTCAAATGTTTAATATTGGGGAAATTTATATAGAGGTGTAAGCGTTTCTCTATTAAATAGGGCAAATTCATTATGAGGGACAACTGTAATTTATTTTTCTTTATTGATACATAATATTTTATCATCAATACAGCAGATCAAATTAACTCATATCACGATATAAAAAGATATCTGTTTGGATGGAGAGCGCTGTTACAGTCACTTTTCTTGGAAAATATTGAAATATAAAAATAGTCAAGGTTTAAGTTTTGCACAGAATGGACCAAATACGCAAGCCAATGTTTGTCAGTGTCATTAATGAAAGCAATTCTATAGGTAAAAAAATCATGAGTGATTATAAAAAACACATTCTATCCCCAAAGAACACGGGGACTTCGAAAAGAATTTAATGAATATAATTTAAGTGAAAAGAACGAAATTAATTTTAATTAAGTCCTTTGTCCGCCCAACGACAAACAATTCCTCGTCGTTTTTGCTTCGTTCTAGACTTCCATAATCCGAGGGAAATTGCAGGGGAGGTTGTCGGTTGGTCGGAACGGGGAGGAGAGGAAGTGCTTTGTAAGAGACTTAGAATAGATTGCTTGATAGAAATACGCCAGCATTTGCAGAATATTCTTTGCTTGGTAAGAATCTCACTCGCAATAGCCAGGTTTTTCAATACAGTGGAGGCCCGAAGAGGAATCAAGGCGAGAGCGGAGAAATCTGTGCATTCCTCACGTTCCACCCCACACCCTCACCCTACCCCACCCCTCTTACCCTGCCGCCATCAGTACTTCTCCCTTCTAGACCTTCTGGGGAACGTCCAAACCCGCCAAGTACATATCATAGCGTACAGCACTCGTAAACAATCACTGTGCACCTTTGATTTAGAAGAAAGAAAAATGTTTATAATTAATGCACCGCATTGAATTATTTGAAAATTGATAAATTTCGACAATACAGTTTTCTTCAGAGAAGTATGGCTAAAATTTATTTTACTGTTTATCAAGCGCTGTAATCGGCCCACGATAAAAGCATAATATATGATATTATTATTTACATTGCTTGTATTTATATATTTTTAATGTATTATTGTTCCCGTAAATCACATAGCAGGAAAAGATAAAACTATTATATCTCCTTTATTTTCTAATTAATACAAATAAATTTTGAGTAATATTACAGATGCTATTAAATAATATTTTAAATTAATATTGTTTCGGTGATCAATTTGAAAGATGTGGAAAATTTTTTTATGAATAAAATGTACGCTTTTTCAAGATTCATGGTCCAATTTAAAAATAATTGTCGAATCGGCAAAGATCAACCTGTGAATTAATCTAATCTATTCATTAAAATATGGAAACTTAAAGATAATTGAAATTAGGTTAATTTTTTTTAAAGATTAAAATTTGTTCGATGATAAAATATAATAATATAATAAGACAATGCAATGTATAAATAAATCAATCTATGAAATATTTCGAGTTATATATTACATCAGTTAGCAGAACAGTAGTAATTGTATTTCTGAGCAAAACACATGCAGTAAAGACAGATGCTAAATATATAATTTTTCTCAGCTCGCAAAATTGATCTGAGTCATTAAATCCTCAGCTTTGACCCTGGGTAGGGAAATCTTAAATCGTTTACATTGGGAGAGGATAGACGAGAAGTTCATAGCAGAAACTAATATTTAAAGAGATTATAAATACAAATAATTCCTGGAAATATATATTTGGGGACGAAAATGAAGCAATCGACAATGCTGACGAGTGAAAGTATTTAGAGGTGAAAGTGAGTCTTTAGCATGACAATATGATAAGAGAAGAAGTGTAAGTAAATGTTTAGTGGAGCAGCGAGTAAGCGAATTAACGGTAACGAGAACTGAACGAGCATTTGCAGAGAATTTAAGCTTAGAGGACCCGCACGGCTCCATATTCCAGGAAATAAGCCTGCAGGTGAATTTAAGGCGAAAGTAACCTTAATTACTGTTGGAATTTGTAGTATATTCGGACCACGTAGCTGTCCCTAGAGAATAATTAAGAAACAACGTCTCTTAATTTTCGACGCTGTGAATTGCCATTGCAATTCTTTAAACATATTTTTGTTAATATTGAGTTAATAACATATTATAACACAATAAACGTTAAGTTTAAAGTAAATTAAAACACCCTTTAATAATGAAACGATAAAAAACACTTTATTTCAGTGTCTATTTACAACACCCGAATGGATATCGGGAGGTCCTGGGTTCGAGTCCCTGGTCCGGTTGACATTTTTCCACTCTTGTCTCTCTTCTAAAATTTGATATATGTTTTACTGAGCTTAAATATACGTATTTACACTTCCTTAGACTAGATTTACAACGTTAGCAAAGGGACACAGTCAGTAACTTTCGGAACTGTCCTTCTATAATCATCTGTAAGGTACACAGTTTTTTTAATTAAAATTAAGAACTGTACACATAACATCATACAGGAGTCTTAGACATTATAGAATCAATACACATATGCTAATAACAATAGTTATTTACAAAATTTATAGCTTCTGTCCAACATGTTGGACTTCTTGTTTACAACATTTAAATTTTTGCCCATTCATACGATTGGTATATACGTTCTAGTGCCTTGCCTACAAACAAATAAATTCAAATATCGTGTTTTGACAATGTCGACCGTGATCGATATGCTACTATAAAATAAACAAATAAGTAATTATTTAAAATTTGGATATTAGCAAAGTGTTTACCAATATCACCAGATTGTAGTCTATTATTGAGAACTCTATGTTTTTATTTATGTACAGGCTTTCCATTGTTCACTTTCACTCCCTAAAAGAGAAAATCACTCGATAGACCACAATAAAGTGAAAATACTAAATTCCGTAAGGAACGCGCAATAGAGAATAATTACTTATACCTATCTAACACCCTTCAATTTTTTATCTTTAACATAGCTATTATAACAAAGAGTCTGCGACACTTACATAAGTGGAACTACTCAGTTTATCCCCGATCATGGCTGCAAATTTTTTGCATTTATGTGTCAGAAATATTCTATGGAAAAAATTCGGAATTCTATAACATTACTAGAAAATTTATTGAATTCTTTCTTTGAATTATGCAACCGAATTTGTTATATTATCCAGGAAAGGATATGAATTATATCTATTATGAATTTAGTTGATGTTCTTATATGTTCATAAAGGGCGTTGCAGCATAATTTGTTGATTTGAAGGGTGAATAACAGAAGACGTTACAGATGTCCTGTGACGATCGATACCTCCATAGGAAGTATGAAGAGGCTACATCAGGTTAGCTGGCGCGACCACTGAAGATCGCTACACTATTGAAATCTACTGTCAGATCCTGCGCCACAGTCAACTAGTATTAACAAAAAAAGCAGGATTTAAGTGGAAGTTAAGTATTGAATTAACAACGGCTTAGCTCAGGGTATTCTTATACATGAGATTATCAGGGTTAATTTTGTGGGGCATCAACGGGTAGCAGAGATCTCAATTATTATGACGAACCTTTTTTACTGTGTTTGGCGTCTCGGAATCTCGTACGAGTTCTCGAAATTTCTTGTAGATGCAGGTAAACAGCAAGGTCTGGCAGCCCTTTCTCAAACAGGAGATTCCGAAAATCCATTCTTACGGCTCGGTGAGGTCGTTCACGTCTCAGCAGAGTTTTGACTCGGATATCGTAATTTCATTATACTACTATTTTAGCTTTCTACTAATTGTTGAAAGAGTATTATTTTATCTTCTTAAATTAACTTTCCTTACAACCAATACTTCTTCTTCTCTCCTCTCCTGACCTCCGTTTCATTCTAACTTCAAAACCAAACTCACTGCATTTCACTTCCCCCTAAGTCCTCTTCTTCAGAAATTATATTTGTAAGCTGAAATCCGTACTAGCGTGACATTCTTTCGTCCGCTTGCTTCGAATACTATGAATAAAAAATCGCAAAAAGATAGCTATCAAGCCTTCCATAATTCCCCAACAAGGCTAAAATTCAACCAGATCCAGCACCAGAAAATTACCGTAAAAGTTCTACTACATGTTATGCCAAGAAACTTATAGTCAATACTGATCTTTAAAGAGATATATTCATACGTTTATAACATATTACTTATAATACAGACTGAGTAAATGTCATGAAGTTTGAATAACATATTTACAACAAAAAACTGATAAACGTAATTATATTTCTATTTTAGTGTTAATTCTCAAATACTTTTAGCCCGAATCGTATAATATTAAATAAATGCAAATTATATAATTTGACACTTTATTTCATAAGATTTATTTATTGAATTATTTAAATGAGTTAGTTGTTTTCAATTTAGCTTGAAATAAAACCAATAATTTAAAAAAAATGAACTTATTATAATAAAATTGTTGCTGTAACTATTTTACTTTTCCTTTCAAACTGTATACATCGATCTAGGTAAAAAATTCTTAAATTCTCTTGAGCCTTAGTTATAAGTAAGATGTTAAATAAAACTATACACACCGTGATCCATTGTAGGCAAATCTGTATGTCCCATTGACAACAGATTTATTTTTGTAGGCATTTGCTTTTCTATATATTTATATTGGAGGGACTGGATGTTTCTGGAACTTAGATGGAAACACCGTCAAAGCCTGATTTAGTAGTCCCCGGAATGAATGCATCCTCCCTCCTTTCACGTGAATGCTATCTCAACTTGGACAATATCGCGGGTAGAGATCTCTCAATCCATCTTCAGTCAGTTGAACAAGTCTCGAAGAACTTGAAAAGTGTTAGTAACACAAGTCGCCAGCTTCGCGAAGAACATAACTGAATTGGTCCAAGATCACACACAATGAATTGCAAAATGACAAGAACGTAGAACCCAAAAATAACATTTTTTCTACATGTTTTAAACAAGTTTACATTTTCCGGTATCTTTAATGTTCTTATCATATCTGACCACTTTATATTTTCAATTCTTCTCCAACACCACATTTCAAAACTTTGCAGGTTGTTTTTCCCAATTTTCTTAATGTCCTTGTTTCTGTTTCATACTAATAAGGGGATACTACGTTCCTAAAGCAGTACGATGCCATTCACAAAAACACTCGATAATATCGTCTTTGAAGATTTCCGAGTTCTATAGATTCGGATATCTTTGACACATTTTCGGAACCGCTCGTAGCTGCATGTGTAGTGTTGGCGTATCTTTTTTATTTCAATTCTATATATATATCATATTAACAATAATAAATTTTGAAATGCTAATTCACAAATATTTAATCGTTAGTTTTTTTCAATATAAATTAACATATAATTACCATTCGTTTGAAAATACGAATATTTATAATAAATTGAAATGTGGTACAAGAATAGAAGGGAAATAAATTAAATTTTTACTTTTAGAATTAACGAGTGAATAAAAAATTTAAATTAACAATATTAATTAATATAATACAAATATTTGTTTAGTTTTCTATTAATTATTAAATAAAATATATATATATATATATGTGAGTGTGTGCAGATGGAATGTATTAACAAAAAATATACATTTTACAAGTCAATATTATAAGCCCCGGTGATATTCATAATAAAATCAGACCAAACAATAGGTTTCAAGGCTTGTAGAACTGCGAGTTTTTTAAAAAAAACTATACGGGAAACAATTTATTTATATTCAAAAAAGTTCTGTCATAGCAAATTTTTGAGCCAAAGCATGTGGTTTGAAGCTTACTTTCGAAAATGTTGTGACCATTCATTGAATTGTAATACAATTTTTTGGAGAAGTAATTTAATGATTCTTTAGGTTAAATACATTCAATTTTGAAGTCGTTTTGTAAAATTATTGACCTGCCTATAAAAATATACCACACAAGATTGGACTGCAGGAGTACATTTCGGAGGAATAAATTTGACTGTACATGTTAGAATAAGCGAACAAGGTATGATTAAAAAAATTATCATCATGTTTTTACGACTTGTATTGCCCTCCCCGAGAATAAACAGGCAAGAGAAATTTAAACTTATCTTCTTTCAAATATGATTTTATGTTTTTAATTAAAAACTCTTGTTAGCTTCCATGAATCCGACGATGTGCTGTTGCTTCTTGTAAGCACACAAGAACTACAACTACCAATTTTGCAGATAGAGAAATACTATATTGTTCTGAAAATACAGAGTGGTCAAAAAAATGTATATAATGTTTAACGGTCCATAACTTCAAAACTAATTGATTGAAACGTTTTATTTTTGGTAATGTAATAGTTTGTAGTTCCGACAATAGAAGACAATTGCCAGATAAGCATTATTGTGTTGTTTTACAGATTAAACATGGCTGGCGCAAGGCTGACATTCGAAGACAGAAAGGCAGTTTTGAATTGGTACATCAGGCATGAAAACATGAACGAGGTTCAACGCCAGTGGCGAAATGAGTATCAAACAGAGCCACCGAGACGTTTAACAATTGCGCGCATTCGAGACAAATTTGAAGTTGAAGGCTGCAGAAAAAACGATCTGGACGACCTGTAACAGCAACAAGTCCAGAGAAATCCCGTCTTGTTTTACAATTCACTCGTTCACCGCAGAAGTCTACGAGACAGTGTGTCCGGTGAGTCGCTCAAGTGTTCGGTGCATTTTGAAGACTGCGAAGACTTAACGCCTCTGGACTTTTACCTATGGGGAACACTAAAAGACGTCGTATATCAACAAAAACAACGCACACTAGATGAACTATAATAATCCATTGTCCATTCATATGCAGATATCTTTACGTCTACTATGCTTCTACCATCCTTAGTTATTTTAATAAAATTTGGATAAATCTATATATATATCGCCATTATATACTTCATTCTGTTTACTATCCAAAATGCCTTCAAATATTGTTCCGTCGCCTCCAACAATACCAGGTATCCTAAATAATTTATTGAGCTAATTGATCTCCTCCTTATTTCGATATCTCCAACTCCTTTCAAGGCTTCCTTGTTTTTTACTATTAAATATAAATGCCCCGATCAAAAGATTAATGCCAGTTAATGATGCAAACACAAACTTCCTCTTTGGCTTCCTCTGTAATAACCCCTACTTTTCATGTCATTCCTGGTTTTCTTTCCTTTCCTCAAACCGTAGTTGACACTCAGCAGATAGTTTCGAGATAACATTTTTTTTGGCTTATGATCCATTTCAATGATAACAAAATTGAATCAAGTACGTTTTCAGCCACTTTCCAATTTAAAAAATTTGACTTATCAGTTCGGTCTTCTTCAAAAATCCTTCTGCCCCTAATTTTTCAACAATATGGCTGATATTTCTTCTTTTCATTTATTTCCGTTTTTTTTCAATTCTTCAATGTGCTATTTTTCTCGATGTCAAGTGGCCGACCTCCTGTGATAGTAGTGGCTAGCATCGTCGGCTCGCAGCACAGAGGTCCCTAGTTTGAATCCTGCCAATGGCTACGATGTTTGTGGCGTTATGGTCACAGAGACTGGGATCCACACTGCTGGAGAATTGATACGCTGACCACGTAAAAACTCCAAATTCGGAATGTGTCATGCAAGATGACAGTCCGCTGTCAACCCGGTAGGCCAAGGCTCTGAATGGGCTGTAGAGCCAAGAAAGAAAAAGAAGAGGAAGAAGTGATCTTTAGAGATCTCTTCACATATCTTTATCTTGTTCGGTCGTTATATGCCTTTTAAATTTCTCTACTGCAATTTTTCATTATTTCATCTCATTTCGTTCCATGCCTTATGTCGTATATTAGCCAGATCATAACATCCTTGATTCTGGATCCAAATAATTTTCTCAAACTGTTATTTTAGGCACTCTTGTTTTTTATGGCACATACCTTCAATAATTGTTCTGTCTCCTATACTGTTCTACATTGGTGTTATTGTATTTCCCTTTTTTACACATTTTTCAGGATTTCTTGAGTTACCCAAGAATTAATAATTTATTTCTCCATTTTCTACATGTTGTTGAGTGTACACATAAGATTATTCCTTACATTTTCCACTCCATTTCAGTATTTTATGTATTTAGGTCAGTTTCCCATGTAATGATCTCAATTTCCTTGTTAAAGAGATTCTGATTATTTTTATTTTCAAGTGTGGCGTTTAATTAATTAATTAATAACTTTATACATTTCTTGTTTAGGAGCCAACAATGATGGGATAAAAACCAAACAGTCGACATTATTAGGCCAAAATAGTTTATTTTAGACTTCGTCATACAAAACTTAAAAGCTTTCGTTCTCGTAGGCCACGAAAGTTATTTAAAAGTCGCTGTACAGTTTTATGTGACGAAGTTTTAATAAATTATTTTAATATAATACAAGTTGACTATTAGCTTTTTATTTCATCTTCATTAGTAGCTTTAAATAAGTATAAAATCGAGGTATCAGACGAACGTCCAGGTTGTCCAAAGGATGACTTGATTGACGCGTTAGACCAGAGAACATAGGGAAGGGGAGGATAACACCGGAAAAAATCTCCTTAATCAGTCACAAACAACCTGCACACCCACACAAACACATTCTTTCGCAATTCAGCAACATACAACAGGAAAATCTCAGATGTCACTAAATCTCTCAATAACACTGATAAACGGCGATATATAATATGTCACTTTGAATATTTCCTATTTAAACACTGTACTCCTGCTCATAATCTGTCCAGTTACACACTCCAATCAACAATTAACTTCGGAGAAATTTTCTGCGTCTGTTAATCTGTTCCGTGACACGTGACTGCTGGTTTGCGAACTTTGACTATGGCCAATACTTTCGTTTCATTATATTTGTGTTCTGAGACCTCAACTTTTTCCACGATGCAATAGAAGCATTTCCCTTACCGCTTTCTTCTTGCGCTAATATTTCTCTCTGGAGTCGAGTAGCGTAACGAGAGATCAATTAGTTGCTTCAGTTAGATACAAATGCGTCACAAGGCCGACGTCCCTATTTTCCGACATATTGTAATTCCGGGGCTCTTTGCCCGGCATGGTAGATGTCCCTCAAAAGATATACTGCGTTGGACGTGAAACGTGCTATTGGAACTTACAGAAGCGCGAATGGCGCTGAAACTTTGGGGTGATTCTGGGGCGTGTAAACATAGTCATAGATCGCAGGGCGCATACCATTAACCTCGGTGTAGCATTACTTCGGGCCCACAAGTACAGGCACTAATGGCGACGAGCACGTAGCCCCGTAGCCCACGGAAGCGGCCACGAGAAGCTTCCATTTCGACGAGGACGTAATGGCACGTATTACCCACGAGGCGGCTATTGCGGGGAGATGCAATAATGGCCGCTGTATTTCAACTACGCTCGTAAGACGGTTACGCCTTTAAATAGTTCCCAGGAGCAATAAAGCAAGCCGCCGCATACGCTAAGTTTTTAATGACGCTTGGCATCAAACTTTAGGGATACCACGGCGCGGGCGTCCCTACTCCAGTCCCTCCATATCCAAAAGTTTAATTTATGATGCGGCCATCAAACAACTATGCGAGTGTTCTCGTAGACACATATTACATGAGATAATTTTACTTTGTATTATGGACTCTAAGCCTTGAGCTGGTGATCCGCAGAACAGAACAGAACGTTCATTATTCTTGACTCCTACACTTTTGATGATAATAAATGAACAGAAATCTGCGGTAAGGTATAAAGTTGAAATTCATTTTTTTTTCCAATTTCATAACTACTAGGCACTAAAACATGAATTCAGGTTGTCGACAGAACTTTTTAAGGATTACGAAACATTCTTCTCTTAGCTCACATGGTAGTGCCCCAGCCAAGTCGAGATTTTTCCATCCCGATCCTTTAATCCACTTCCATTGCTTATATGACTGACCTTGTTTGAAAGGAATACTTCTTATCATGAATAGGTAATTTAAAAAAATTGCTTCAACAATGAACTACGTTCCGAGAATATTTTGAATAGTGTAAAATACAGTTATTAAGTTTTTTGGATATCATAAGGATATTGTGAATGATGGGGGGATATTAATTAATGAATTTAATAATTGGGTTTAAATATATACATTTATTAATTGTAAACACAATAATTTTAATATGGGTAGTGCGTGTAAAAATAAAAATGTACAAAAATAATTAATTAAAATGGGATTGTATTAAAGATCTCAGGTATTAATCGTTTGGGTGATCACGTGTAGCAGATCTATTCATTGACGAACCTGAGTTGTTTTCATAGGCGTCTCGCTGTAATTTCCGTGTTGACAATAGTACGAAGTCGCTCTGCCAAATTGAGGAAACTCCGCTTTTTCCTCTTCCTTCCCTTGTTGTTAAGACCTTTCTTCCCTGCTTCCTGGACTGATCAAAGCATGGTCTCCGCTGCCACCTCACCAATCTCCTCTCTCCACCACTCTGCTGCCAATCTCCTTTCACCACCACCTTGTATCACCAGCAATCTCTTTCTCCACCACTCTCCTTCAATATCCTCTCGCCATCCCCTGCAAAAATCTCTCCAAAATTCTCTCCGCCAGCATCTTTAAAACCTGGTCCCCACTTATCCGACACCTATCCCTAAGGTGGCAGGGATGGATATTCTCCAATCATATCCCTTGTTTCATTTGGGGAACACACGTCACCCGGTCACCAAATTCCCAGGCAGATTAAGACATTCCGAAACGGCGACGAGGTGTCCGAGCTTTATGGTCCAGGTGTCTGCCGCAGTCCCTTTGTTATTATTCCGAGCCGCCAAGACGGCGCGTGGAAAAACCCCTTCTTCCTGGCAAGCGACTTGCTCATGCCGGAATATTTCTTATTTAAGTTTCCGTAAATAATAATAAAAAATTGGACGCGGGTTCTACTGCGCTACAATATATATGCGTTAATTCAAGAGAAGTGGAATGAAATTAAAAAGACTGAATTAAACGTAATTGACTAAGGATTTTTGATAATTATTTCGTAAAACATAGATAATGATGGCATTTTCGTCAAAATAAATAGTTAAAATAAAACTTGTTAATTCAAGAGTTGAAAAACAACTGTGAGGATAAGCAATTAATTATTCATTCAAAGTAAACCTAGAATGACCTCAAACTTAAACTATCCTAAATGATGTAATTTGTTGCTCTTTCCTCACATTTGAAATATTATACACATGAGGACTTTAATCGAAAGTTCTCGAAATGAGTGAGTGGCTAGATTTGATATAGCAAAAACACACATTATTAAATCAAATGATAAACGTGGCACTTATTTTCCTGATCAAAGATATATTTTGTAGCATAAAATATTGATTAAAAAATAAGGATTTACGAAACTAACGGAGATCTTTTGATGATGTTTCTGATCTTATACAGGATAAAAGAATAAAGTTAAGTGAATGAAAATTATGGTGATATATACAGTGGAAATTTTTATATACACTATACGATTAAATGACCATGAAACGCTTATAAGTGATAAGGGGTGAATAGCGTAAATAATTCGCCAATCGAAAATAGAAGACGTGTGTGTTAAATGTATACTAATTAGATTAATAAATAGTCATTTAACAGACAAAATTCAATAGAAAATATGTTGAGAGCATTACTGTAAATCTGTTGCTTTATTTAATATTTGTACCTGACAGAAATCGTCCTAAAATATAATTTACTTATGACCTCATATTATTCGAAATGCTTTATTGAAGGTTTGGTAAATTAATGGCATTGCCTTTCTTTCTGGGTATATACTTACAGAATCATTTGTTTCTTTTTTTATATATTATGTTGTCACAGTGTTTTTTTCCGAAATAAAAGGAGATATTTTTACGGATTTTCTGAAATTAATCAGAAACGCATTTTATTGAAAAAGATGTTCATATGGACCTAATGACTTTGTGAAAAATTAATACTTAAGCTGTTTTCACTTTCAGGAACAAGATAATTCTTCTAATTATGTGAAATTCTAGTGTTGACATCATCTGTAGCTTAGTCAGAGTTTGTCATATTAGAGAGAGATTGAACAATGATCTGTCTGACAATTATTATTTCTATTGTAAAGTCACTGAAATATATCAATTGTGGGGCGTATCTGTTATAAAGCGAGATTACTGGAATATACAGTAATCCTGGATTACAATCCCCAGTTGGACACCATTTTCCCAAAAGATGGATTAATATTGCCCATTGTGGCTGTGGGAAGTAACTGTAGCACTCTGTTCATAAAATAAAGTGCCTCGGAAATGTAACACAACGAAAAAGCGATCAACTGTAGGATAAAAAAAACCTAAAGATGTAAAGAGTTTTATTAAATTAAATTTTGTGTATTCATTTTAATTAAAAATATCCTGATCCGGGGGCTCAGGCAGAACGGAAAACTTGTTTCTTTTTAAAAATTCACAAAAAACGGAATTCGTTGTTTTTAGTTATATTGACATTAGATTAAGTAAATAATAGAATAAAGTAATGTTTTATACTTTTATTAATTCACTTTTCTTTTGCCATAATTTTACGAAAATTGTTAAATAACTTCCCCTATCTGTTCTACATTTCCGCTACGTCTAGCTACGACATTTATATCCAGACTGTTTCTTTATGATGAAATCATCTATTATAATTAGTAAAAAATGTTTTAAAATAATATGTAATTAATTGATATTAGGGTACAACACTTACAGGAATTCAGCCGAATAAACCACATTAACTGTTCAGGATTCTAATGTGAACTGGCACAACAATGCACAATTAGCAAAGGGAATTTTCAGTGTTAGAAGCACAACGATGTATAAAGTAGTTTCCGAACTTCATCCGTTAGTTCAAACGATGGAAATTTTAGGCTCCGTAAACTGTCAGAAGTAGCGAACTTGCATGTTTAAGAATTTAACCCAAACAGCTATTTATGATCCTCATAAGAGATTAGTAATATTAAAGAGAAGTTCAAAGGGATTACAAAATTTGAAGAATTTTTTTAAATTGAATAATTATGAAGAAATACAAACTACCATAAATAATAAAAACCAATATTTTTAAATTAATAATTAAGAAGAAATACACACTACCATAAATAATAAAAATCAATATTGTGATAATAGTATCACATGTTTGGTTAAATTTATTTATGTACTTAGTTCTCTATGTATATACTTAGAACTAATGGGTTAGTCACATCAACTATATATGTATACATATATTTATATCAAATATTCAGAATGAAATTGGAAAAAATTAATGTTTCTTACCAAAGTGCATGTACATGGAAATGCGGAATTTTAACTGGAATGTAATACCTAGAACGATAATTAATTAATTTTTGGCGAGTGGGATGGTGTAGCCCCTCATTTGTGTTGCACGTTCTATTGAACATAAAACCTAACACACAGCGTAATCTGAAAGGGCCACCTCTAACTCTCAACAGAAGAATTCTTCTCACCCCTGCAGAGATGTCAAAGTTCCGAGGCTTAATTAACAGGCACTGTGAATGGGCCACCTCGCTCGTCAAACTGTTTCTTTTATATGCCGCCAGAGAGCAGAGCCTCCGCACCTTGGCTCATTCAGAGTTGGACGATTTTTCACGCCAGATGATATAACACAGCGACGAACTTTCCAGGAGGTGGCAAAGGTTTAAAAAGTAATCTTTCTGAGGCGGTTATTTAGGATTAAGGGCAGACAGTTTCAACTCCCTGCCTGCTTTACTACTTAGAATACAAAGAAATGGCCAGTTTTTATATTAAAAATCCTCTTTTAAAAATATTTTCTGGAAATTACGAAAAACAAATAGAACATTTAAAGGGTCTATATTAAAATTTGCCCGACTATTTTTAATCAAGGTTTTAAGTACTCTTTTAAATTAAAACTTACATTCTTCTTAATGAATGCACTGAAAGATAATTAAAAAACAGTTTAAACACTGTGGAATAGATTTGTCTGATTAAATGATTCAATGTTGGCAAATTTATACAGTTAAAGCAATTGAAACTTGATTGATTTACATTACGTTTCCGCCATCTGTTGTGACTTTTATCAGGTGCGAAACACGTGTATAATAATCTGAAGAAAGTCACAACAGATGGCGGAAACGTAGCGTTCAACTTTCACATTTTTGTCGTATTCTAGTCTCAGTCCGCTATTTTTCTATCGTTTACTAAATTAAATAACCGGTACATTTGTAATGAAAAAGAAATGTGTCACATAATTTCAGATTAGAGAAAAACTACTAAAATATATTTCAGAAAGCAAATAATGCGTAATAAGGTGCATTGCGGAATGAAATTTCTTCTTAGACAGATATGAAAGATTAAAAATGGACTATTCTGCGTTATCCCGGTGTTCTATCAGACTGATAAAGAAATACATTCTGTCTATAGTGAAATATAAAAATTAATTTTATTTCCAGGTTTTTATCAGATTTCTCATCTAACTTACGGAACATACTGGAATTATCCAATCAGATTACTAATTTACTTCCTTAAATTTATTGTCATTGTTCTTTCTAAACTACATTTCGTTGTGTATATTTTAGTTCCATTTTACTAAATCCTTTGTTCTCCTTTCGCTTTTTATTGCTGTATTTATTTGCCAATCGCTATATACTGTCTCTTTGTATCCTCTGTACTGTCCTCATGTGTAACCCATGTTAAATATGTATATCTATGGCATAGGAAGGGCTGTGAAAGAAACAGTGCGGAAGGGAGAGAAAGGTAAAATGCCAATTAATAAATGGTTATTACGAAGAAATGAATTTTAATAAATAGGGCAGGGGAGAATTAAGTAATACAGATGCAAAATATTTCATTTGATGATGAAAAACAATAAAAAACTTTATTTTCCTGCTCAGGTGGCAAATATAATCAGTTTACGCATTCTGTTTAGAACTTCCTCGTTAGTTACTCTATCCACCCATCTGATTTTCAAAGGCTTCTATTCTTTTCCTTTACGGAGCTCCAATCGTCCACATTTCGCACCCATATAACGCCACGCTCCATACGAACATTTTTAGCAATGATTTTCTAATATTCACACTATTACCCGTAAGTAATTTCCTCTTTTTCGCGAAAGCCTTCCTTGCCTGAGCTATCCTTTAAATATTAATAATATGTTAACACGCGAAATAAAGACCGCGAAAGCCAAGAATTTCTATTGACCGCACGTTGCCAATGAAATTCGGTAAAGAAATAAATAATCAGATTGCATGATCAAAATTTTCCCTTTTTGAAATTTGTTTCTTCCGGTGTTACTGCTGATTTCTAAGCTGTGGTTTTACATTAGGCCTACCTGGGTTTTTAATATTCCTAGACTATTTGAAAGTGTTGGCATTTGTAATAACTTACGTCAGTTTGAAGCATATAAAAATTCCATTTATTGAAAATAAGGAAAAATATACTACTGTACCACTACAAATTTGAACTATAGTCGGGTGTTAATCAAATTATGATAATCGGTATTCAATGGATATTGATAGCTTTAGATTCTGAAACTATCACGATATAAAGTGACAGTATAATCAAGAAATTTCTCTTAATTTTTTCCAAATAATTTTCATTTCATATATTTAAGTAATTAGCCATTATTATTATTGATAATCAGGTTACCTGAAGATCATCCACGTTATGACTCGTCTTTTATGTCTCCCCGGGATCGTGACGTCATTTTCGATACAAAAATCGTTGTCTGTATCTCAGTATTACCCTTTATAAAAAAATGTAATTTTAAAATAGATGTTTCTTTTCATTTCCTTTCGTGAAAAATGATTGTGTTTTCCAGACTCATTCGGCTACACGCCGCATAAAGCAGTGTTCTCGACCCCTTTATAGATGACATGAAGAAACGCATGTCTGGAAGAAAATAAATCACCAGGCGCGCATTATGATCAGAGCTTTAGTGCCCTGCAGATGTAATGCAGTATAAAACTCTTCGCGATTGATTCGCAGCCATTCGTCCTTTTCGAGGATGCCTGAAACAAATATTACTCTACATTTATTTTCCTATCATAAACAAACGTTTATATACAGAACACATTTTCTACTAATTTGCTTTTTAAGTTTGAATTAACCCTGTTAAGAGGCCTACATTTCAATGAAAATATTAATATTTCTCCAAAAATTCAAAATATTGTTTTAATTGTATCCATCCCATATATCCGATATTTATAAGGAACATATCGTCACACGAACGTGCGAGTTACAGTGCTGTGTTGTCTTTCAGTCGTGAAATTTAATATTAGTAATTCAATTTGATAAAACATTTATGTATAATAAACGTAATGTACATGACCTCTATGAAAAATTCTGCATCATTTATACTATATATGATAATAGATATTACAGTGATAATGTTCTGTGGTACGCGATTGCCTGGTACCACATTATATTCATTAAATTGTATTTTTTTTCTTATTTTAATGTACATAAGTATGCAGATCTAAGCAGGACGAAGTCGGGTTCATGAATGAATGCGATAGGTTAATTAAATGACGAATTACAGTCATCTCTTCTGCCAGAAAACGGAAACATTAAGGTTCGGCAAATATGACTGGACGAGGTAGCGTCAAGTCTGGCCTGCGGAAGACATGGGCGACAGATGTTATTAACCAGCAATCCATCTGGTCAGCCGTGGGAAAAGGAAAAATTGACTTGCTTGCTACCTGCTAAAGAGGTCAAGTATTTATCCCGAATCCCCGAAAGCCGGAACAATAGAGGCAAGTGACTTCATAACAACAATTTGTTATGCAGTGCCCAAGATTATGAAGGACACTTGCCGAAATAACAATTTTCATAATCCTACCATATGGAGGAAGTAGAAAGTACACGCCCACCAGGAGAGATTTGGGCGGGGCGAGAAGAACAAAACCAGGGTGCACTAGGAGACGAAAAAGCAGTTTGCAGAAACATTTTTGGACGCATTTTAGAAAACAACATTGCAAAATTTAAATAGTTACGTCAGTTTCACTGGACGTAAAACCGACAACCATCCGGCCATCTTTGAGAAACCTCAAATATCGAGTCGACGAGCAGCCCTGGAGTGAATGTGACGCCCAGCATACTTCCGACGCTTGGGAGACGACACCCAGCAGCCATCAGCCGAGTAACCAGCCAGCAAGGACGCCGGGGATCGTCAAAACGCCGTGGTGATGTACCCACCTTTTGTTTCTCGCCTCTGGTCGTTTGTCTATAAAGTGTTCGCTTTTCCCCCCATATTTGATTTATATACCCACTGAGCATTGAGCTTTCCCTGAGATAAATATTCAATTATGCTCCCGATGTACTGAGAGAGGATCCCCTTAAATATATAATTTAATAAGTCAGTATTTGTTAAAATTAAAACTTATAAATTTTTTATCCCGTATTAATTAATCAACTTAAATTCATTCTCCCCCACCTACCAATTCATAGAACACGCACCACAGTTCTAATAATATTGTCGATATTTTGATAGAATATAGTTTATAATGAACGTAAAAGTACTTAAAAATCAATCAATAAATGAATCCTTGTTAATATATTGAGAAAAGAATACACACTTAATGATTATAATAAATGTCCCAGAATGTATGGGTTACTTAAAACACATTATGATAGAAATTTAATTACACCAGATATTGAAACGATTGATAGCAAATTATATAAACTTTCAGAATATTTTAATAATTCTCTTAATTTTCTAAATCAAACTGTACAGTCGTTACATCTCTGTTTATTAATCCACCATCCACCTAGATTTTAAAGTAATCTACGATAATTGGGAAATATTGGAAACTTATACCGAAGTTAAGAGAAAAAGTATGTATCTAGAAGATCTAAAATTACTTTTAGAGATTTGTTATTTTACTCTTATAGTCAAATAATATAAACGAATTTTTTGTCTTCCTTATAGGTAGGTGACAAAGAATAGTGATGAACTATATTCTGAATAATACTTTGACAAACTTCTGTATTATGCACAAAACATCGTGAAATAGATTGATAATTTATTTACAATCTTTAAAGGCATCAACATCTCGTTTTTCTGAAACAAATATAATAAATTCTAATATCTACATTATAGATGAACAAAATAATAACATTTCTTAGACAATCGAATGTAATAAAATATAATTATAAGTTTTAAAAAAGGTATTTTGAACCTGTGCCCTTAAATTATTCCATAACCACTCGCACAAAAAATGTGGCAAATAATTTAATATATAATGTTAACTGATTTTGATTGCATACTTGTAGTAAACATTATTTTGAATAATAGTTTTTTCCTTTACAATATGGTGATGAATTATGATTTCACAGTTTAAATAATTATCAGGACGCACCTCAAAATAACAGGCATGCTGAAATGACTTGAATGTTCGTAGTGTATTACGAATAACATGCAAATATTAAAACCACCTGAACAAACTAATTTTTTTAAGTTTTAATAACTATAAGCTGTAAATATGCTCTATTATGCCAGAATAGCATTTAAACACAATTGATATAACTAATAAAATTACAAAAGTAAGAAATTTTCTTAAGACTAAGCTTAACATATACGTTAAGGGGCTTGTAAACGAGCAACAAAAATTTCACATTGCCGGCAATATTTCTGAAAACTATAACCCGGAAATATTGTCGGCAATGTGTTGCAATGTATATCCCAGCAATATTGCGGCCACAATGTAGCCACAAAATTTCCCGCCTATACGTAGTACAGCAATATTGACCGAAAATGAAGTTCTTATTAGCGCATCGTTAGTGGTGATAAAGTAAAGAAAATGAGAACCTGGTTTAGATCTTTTTTTAAATAAACAAGAAACATTTCACAATTTAAGCAACGAAATGATTCTTGATTATTTATTCAAAAACGTCGCCTTCTATGTCAAAGAGACTTTGAATATTTCCTTCAAAAATAGAGGTAATTGTAGGGAAAAAGGATACGGTTATGGGGAATACAACACCGATCTATACGAGATTGGTAATTATCAAATATTATTTTGACGGGACTGCCCTATACATCTTTGACGTATTTATTCAGTGCCCGACTGTTGGATTGAAGTATGCGTAGTTTTAAAAGAAGGATTAATTGAATTTATTTAATTACAGGCTAGACCTCTTTATTTGCTGAATAATTATTTTAAAAATTATAAATTACTTTGTAATTCTTTTTTTGCTACTTTTCAATGAATGACCAATATATAGGTTTCACAAGTCGGCTATTATTTGCCAAACATCTATGTTTTTTTTACTTGGTATTCTCTAATGACCCACGTCTTGAAATGATGAAATTTGTGTGAATTAATTAAATATTTACACGTGGTGCTGTTTATATTTGATATTGGGGCTTGTATTAAGTAGATTATCTCTGCATCACTGAAGAAACTGACGAAGGACAAAGTAACGAGTGATATAGAATGAAGGTTTGTTTTAAATATCAGTAGCATTTATTTGAATAGTTAAACGATTATATTCTTTATTAAACAGTTATGCCCTGTTCTGTAAATTATTATACCTTTTTAGCAAATGATGACTGTTGAGCTAAAAAAAATTATTATACTGCATAAAGATACATATTGCAAAATATTGTGTAACGCCAATTAATAAATTGGTCCTACTGTGCGATTGCGATTGCAACTTGCCATTGAAACGCACTATATGATAAGAAAATGATATAATTTTTATTTTTATCCATTCAATACATTTTAATTTAATAATTTCGTGCTATGTTCTTCCAATTTTTATCTCTACTAAAAATTTTAATAGTTTTGTCTTTAGATATTCCTTAGAATCGAGTGAATTGTTTTTACCTTCGTGTTTCATGAAATTCAGTATTATAAAATAATATAATTTTTGTCTGTAGGCCGATATTGTTCGATTTTTCGCAGCACAACGGTCGAAAGAATTTCTGCGAAATGAGACTTTTGGATTAAAACAAAAAATTCTCAATGCCTTGATGGATTAATTTTTTGTAAGAAAACAGTGGAGTTGATTTCGTTGAAACGCTTTCGTTATTATATAGGACCGTAGGAATAGTTTTAGGAATTTGAGCCATGTCGAGATTGTACGGTGATTTTTAAATTCTGGTCATGAAACGCAAATTGTATTCCATAATTTAAAAACGGTTAACTGTAAAGTCAATATGACAGCTGAGATGTAGATTCTTCCATTTTTGACCGATTTAAAAGTGTAGATATAAATATTGAATAAAAGGGGAGAAAGCGTTTATTAACTGAAATGACATGAGCAGTGTTAATACTTAATTATATCTCTCATATGTTATTATTTCTACTCCTCCTAAAAACGCTCATCATTTCGAGTGTAACAATAGATTTCATAATTTATAACAACGTCCCCGAAAGCCAACCGCACGCTATCTCCGCAGTTATTGCCACCCATTACAATCATCGATATTATAATCAATAGTTGACGTTTTTGTGTTTTTCCAAGCAGATACCAAGTCCTTTAGATAATTTCCTCTGGGAATTTTTTAAATCAGTATGATTTCCCATGAGTATGGATTTCACAAAAATATTAATCAAATCAAACGACACGCAACGAAATTGATTGAATTGCTCCTACGACACGTAACGAAGAAATTTGTAGAATATCTGGTTGTTAGTTACTTACTGGAACACTCACCACTGGGATGGATGAGATGCACCTCACCAACTACTGGGTTACGTTCGCTAGATACGAAAATATTTTATAACACTATCTCTAAAGGGAGTAAGGAGAAGGCTTGTAAAACATAATAATTGCATGATCGTGGTCCAGGACGAAGAGTACAATATGAGGATTAATAGAGGGAGTGTAGTATGGAAAATAGTGGAATAACAAAGGGTGTTAGATTGGGAAGGGATATTTTGAAGGACGCTAAGGAATTCTGCTACTGGGTAAACGTAATAACTAGGGATGCTAGAAGTATAGTAGACATAAAGAGTAGAATAGCTCAGTCAAGGAAGGCTTTCGTGAGGATTTTACTTACAGGTAATATAATGTTGAATATTAGGAAAACGTTGCTAAAAATGTTCATACGGAGTGTGGCGTTATATGGGCGCGAAACGTGGATGACAGGAGTTGCAGAAAGGAAAAGAATGGAAGCATTTGAAATGTGGTACTATAGAAGAACGCTGAAAATCAGTTGGGTGAGTAGAGTAAATAACCAGGGAGTTCTAAGCAGAACAGGGGAAGAGAGAACAATTTGGGGGACTTTGACCGAAAGAAGGGATAGATTAATAGACACGAGGGACTTGTAAAATTAGTATTAGAGTGAAGAGTATGGGGTAAGAACAGAAGAGGAAGGCGAAGGATGGAAAACGCTAAGCAGATTAGGGATGATGTGCAATCTGATAGCTATGTAGAAAAGAAAGAGTTTGCGCTGGATAGGTTAACATGGTTGCGTCAGACCAGTCTTAGGGCTGATTATCACAATATTAATAACAACGAATTGGTAACGTTTTGCTTTTAATCAATTGACAAAAAGTCTTTAAAGGATGATTAGTTTAAAATAGCAGTTAATGTGTATACATAATTTTAATTAATTTAATGACTTTTTAAAGTTTCATGAAAAGACCTTTAACAGTAGGAGTGATTATTATTTTTTCCAAGTAATTGTTACAGAGTTATTTTAAGATTGGTCTTAAAGATGTTGCAGAAATATTTATTTTCAAGACTTTGTAATGGAAGGATTTGATCCTAAAGATTTGATAGTGGCTGATTAATTTCAATTATTTCAAGGAGTGACTTCAAAGTTCGTTATTTTTGTTTGGTACTTCGAGATTGAAACAACGTACAGCAGGTTCCAGCAATTGCAACTGATGCGAGTATACACCAACATCCTGGAAGATACAGACCTATCCTCACTAAATACTGCAGGATGGGAAATTCGTGCTCTTCATTGTGTTGGATTCTTAGAATTTCTTTTTTAATGAGTCTAATTATTAACATAAACATATTCCGTGGATCCTCTAATGAAGTTGTGCTTCGAGGATATCGATTGAGCCAAACGTTTTACAAAATTTTATTACATTATTAATTGGATAATGTGAAATCAAGTAACACATACCAACTATTGACGGAATAGAAAGATTGGTTAAATTAAAATGTGACTTGTTGAGTTTTAAATTTGTTTGTTGCATTTTTGAAATGTTTCATGTGCAGGGGAAGCTTGTTGAACAGTGTTGTTCCCTTATAGTGCATTGTGTTCCGTGATGGTCTCCTACAATCTCTATAAAATCTATTTTTATTTCTGGTGTTAATTCTGTTTTTGTAATGTATAAATTTTTATTGATAAACACAAAGGGCATTAATGAGAGAATGTCCTAACTTGAGAGTCTAAGTGTATTATTTCTAAAGTAAACGACAAGATGTTCTAGAGTTGACATTTAATTAGTGTAATAACCTGTTTTTAAATTAAAAATACCTTTCATTTCTCTGAAGAGTTTCTAAAAAATATGTCATAATGTAATACAGAAAAAATATGCATTTTGTACTAATTTTCGTGTTTGGATTTCCATATAATTACATATAACTCTTCTAGTATAAGAAGCTGCGGAAAATTTCTTTAATATTGATTAATATGCGCTTTGCAATTTTGTTTATTATGTAGAAAAAGTCCTAAAACTTTAGAATACGTAATTTTATGTATTTCCTCATTATTATTTACTATATTTACAAGTGCTAATGATGTTTCGAAGTGTATAAAATTGGTTTTTCTAAAGTTAGAAGATAGACAATTGACATTAAAGTATTTAAGCAACTGATGTAATACATTAGCTTATTTGTTTAGTGTGTCCTTAACACTTATTAAAACTCTTTTACCATCTGAAAAATGTACAGCTATTGATATTGTACCTAATATTTTGGACAAATAATTTATTTAGATTAGTAATAATAGAGGGCCCAACACTGAACTCTGTAGGACTCCCACCTTTATTTCTCGCCATTCAGAATTAAACTTTTCACCTTTTAATGGATCTTTCATCACAACTTTCGCTATATAAGATTAAAACCGATAAAGACATTCCAGTAATTCCATAGCATTTTATTATTTAGAGTAAAATATCATGGTCTACCCAATGAAAACCTTCTGGCAATCACAAAAAATTACTAAAGGATACTGTAGCACAGTAGGACCGCTACCGAATTTTGCACAAGCTTTTAGAATTGTAAAGGATTTAAAAATTCAGAAAGAAGATTCGAACTGGCGACAGGCAGGTAGAAGTGGAATTTCCCAGTGCCAGACTGCCGGACGGGAGGCGTGCCTGTCTGCGGATTTGTAGTGTTAATCTTGAAGGAACATTACCCCTTCAAAATTTCTGAAGGCCGCTATTCTCTGTGTCATGGAAAATTTCCCACGCTAGACGAATGAGTCATAAAGATTGGCATAACTAAAATCACGTGGGATAGCGGTTTCTATTCGAAAATGGATATACGTGGTTAGCTGTAAGGTGACAAACCGAAAAATATTCAGAATTGTTCTAGACGTTAAGAGGGCGAGGTGGTAGAGATGGATAGATCTTCAAGACATTGAGTAGGCGAGGTGGAAGGGAGGAGAGTTAATCAGGACGTGGAAGGGAGGAGAAGGCTGGAGAGTACAACGAGAGTTGAAAGTGACGTGTGAATTTTTGCTCTTTAGTGAGAATGTATTTTGAATAAGTAAGACTAGAGGGAAGAAGGAGGAAAATCTGGGCTTTTCTCAATAACCGGCAGTACCAGGTTCATCCCACTTTCCACCGGCTGAGGGAGAATTTACAATTGAACTCGAAGGAAGAAGGAATTTCCGGTTGCCTAGTAACTGCGTCGAGAGACGAATGAAGATAAAACAAGATCGTCAAGTGAACGAAATCTCTGTTGCACATGGTTAACCCGTAAGTAATTTATATTGAAATATTCGTCCCCTTGAATTAATTTATTAGTGTGTAATAGCGCGCAGGACCACTTAAAGTAATTATTATATTATTTCTTAAAACGCAAGTGATTTCATTAAATAACTTAAATAAAACCCCAATAATCATTTATATTTTGTCACAATAAATTACTAAAGGATATCTCTTTGCGTTTAATTATTATAGAATTAAATCAGTGAGAGTGTAGACAGATTTTTATGTGGAAAAACCTTTCCTAAACTAAAACAGACTGTCAGTGAGTCAATTATTTTTGTGGAGATGAATGTAGACTATAGTAAACCACTTTTCAACTTTTTATTAAATAATTATTAAAGCTAGTCATTTAATCACACTAAGTAAATTTATATTTCACTCAAATTCAATTTAGTTAAGTTAAGCTACATCATCAAAATCAAAACAACATATTAACATTATGAATTAATTTTTTTTTCGTAAAAACTGCAAACTGAAGTATCAAAAAATAATAAAATTGTAACTTAAAACAATCTTGTGACAAGATTTTCAGTAAAGATACCGACTCAAATAACCATACGTTTTATTGGAATAATATATTAATATTACAATCAAGTATATTGTGGCATTAATGTCTGAAATTCTGTACAAATTTTCATTTATTAAAGTTAAAAATCGAATAACATGATTGGTCTCCTCTTTCACCTATCTTTGTTTCAGATCTTTTGTAGGTCGTATATTATGAAGTCCTCTGATTGTAGAAGAGACATAATATAATAATTAGATAGTAATTTTTGTTTTTAACGAGTGCTGAACTGACTACTTGTCCATTCCATATTATTAATTGAGGTAGTTGATGTTAATTAAAGAAAGTACACTTAATAAATATTCGTTATCCATATGTGACCTATATTTGTGATATTTTTAACAGTGCCTATTTGAAATGAATTGCCGGGCAGTAAGTAGCAAGACGTTAGTTAGGGAGGAAGTTTCCGACGCTGCCCTGCGAACGTTGTTGTGGGACGGGTTGCCGCAGCAGGCGAGTCCCAGTCCCGTAAATAGGAAATTTCCGAAGCACCTGAATGAATAATCTGCACATTCTGCAGGCGCGCCGCATTCCAATGAACCCTGAGCATGTCGGGGCCTTGATTAGCCTCTGTGCGCACGTCAGCCAGGTGAATAGTTTCCAATTTCCTGATTAATCTCGGTTCTCAACGAACAATGGCGACGACTATTCGCGGTAGAATTCACACAATTCACACAGTTAACATCCCACCCTCACCGCTCACTGCTTCAGAGATAATTTCCAAGCCCCACGATGCCTCTACAAACACTGTTCGCCAACTCCAGTTAGCTCCAAGCAAATAGCGAGCTTTATTTCACACTCGCCTACTGTTATTTGGAATAAATAAGCGTGCAGTTTCTTCTCCGACACTTACGCAGAATATTATTTGGATAAGTATCATTTATACTATTTCCACGGAACCGCTTTTCTTAAAGTCAATTTGTATTGGAAATACGTAATCTAAGGGCATGGTTACTATAACATTTGGAACAATATTTATTTCATTTATGAATGGAGGCCGCTGTTTTTGGAGTATACACAATTATAGACTTATTGATGACTAAAGTCGAAAATCAGAAATTCTTATTGCGAAAGAAACTGAAGCAAAATTTTAGAAAACTAAAGTCAATTGTGGAATTCGTTCTAATCGAGCGTGAACGTAATCATAAAATAAATAGAAAAATCACTATTGAGTAATGCATAGATATTCTATTTTATATTTTTATACGCGATAATAAGGGTATTTAGAATATAAAATCTTCAATGGGTAGATCAGATATTTAATAAACACACAAAATTTTTAATTATGTAATGGTATTTCAAGAAATAAATTATAGTTAGACAGGTATTTTTTCTATTTTTTTTCTCCTGAATAGGTTCTAAAAAGGAACGATTCACCACATCAACTTTTATTTTATTAATATCATACAATTTTTTATATTACCACATATTTCTCACAAACTTTCCGTTTTATTAATTTAGTTCGAGACTAATAAGGTTATCTTTCGCTTTCTTTCTAATGCTAATTTTACAAAACCCTCATGTCTCAAAACGTGGTCTATTATTATTATATACTCTAAATTATTATGATTCAATTGCGCATTCTTGAAACTTTGAAGTGTAATTCTTGTAGTTAAAAAAAATCGGTTACAACAACAAAAGTAATTCGATCCGTTTCTTACTTTCGTTTTCCCTTATTTCGGCCCGGGTTGTTGAAGTAGTAACACGAAATACCAATATATTTTAATTGTAATGAACTACAATATACAAATTTATTTATTTATATCCAACAATGTATAAGTAATTATGTTCAATTTTTTTTAGATCGAACTGAAGAGGTCCCGAAAGTTGGGGACTAAACGTCTTAATTTAAATTATAATTATCCTATTTATAATACTAAGTCATATTAATGTAATTATTTTATTTATACCAGAATAAGTTATTTTAAACGAAGAAGAGCCTTGAAGATTAGAAGTTTCATGATGGTGAAATCTTGACCGGTTGATAAATTTGCACACAAAATATCTGTTCTCTATTGAAGTTCAAATTAGGCAGAGAAGAATTTTATTTAGAAAAATTGTTGGTGAGTCTGTTTTCAAGCCTATACATTGGATGGAGAAATCTTGAAGTTGACTTTGATTGCTCAGTTGACTAGACATACCAATTGGGGATAGCGTGTTCGAATCCCGGTGCTATCTCTATTTTCCATCATGAACTTTTAATACTAAAGACAGCTAACAAACAACTTTGAGATTGAAATGAAAACAGTTTGTGGGTGGTAAATAACTAGTTATGCGTTGCTAATTCGGAAGGGTTTGCCCTCGAAATTTGGAAGTTGCGTTAATAATTTGGAATCGCAACGGTTACGGAATAATATGAAACATACACTTGTTTACGCCCTGCATCTGAATCATTTCCTATTGGCTGCAATTGTTGAAGTGCAAGTCAGTGGAATCTATTGGGAATTTCAGCTGATTGGCTGCCGGAATTAAGAAAGATGGCTAAGAATTCCTACCGAGCTTATGTGTGAACTGATTTTGAGGCGGAGAGGCAGAAAATGTTAGGAGATCAGCAAATGTTGATCAAGACAATAAACTTCAAGCCTCCATGGAGAGAAAATTGCTAGCCGCTAAATGGAGAAAATTGAGTCTGCGATATTTTGGGGCCAAGGCTCCCGCGATGCAAGGAGATTAACGATTGCTTGGTTAGAGTCTCTGGACGGTCAGTCCGATGCAGAGGTGTTCCAGCTATCATCACAAAGAAGAGCGCCGCCAAAATGCAGCCGCAGACTTCTTCGGTATCGTTAATTTTGAAAAAATACATTTCACATTGCCATACGAATTGCCATAAAACGACGTTGCGTCTCTCGATCTACCCCACAGGTGACCCTGATTTTAAAGTGTCTCGATATGAATTTATTATTATTGACTACGTTTTCTATCATACTTTGTATCATTTAATTCAATACCCATCTCAAATATTTTATTGTTATTAAATTCAGAATTTTAAATCTAATCTTTTTTTATTTAAACCCTATCGTTAACAGTTCCATTAAGGCTAATAAATTAAATTGTACCCAATTGTGGAGATTAATAATTATTATTAACTACTGTAATAAATAATAAATTTAATAAACCCCAACCCATTTGTTTTTACAGTAGAAGGTAATAATATGTAAATGAAACAGGAAATGATTTTAAATATTAGTATCTAATATCTAATAATTAACTTACAATTTTAACAAAATGTTTCTTCTACGTATTTGAATTTCACTTAATGAAATGGCAATTCAAATTTTTGATAATTTTCACACCCTAAAAGTTTGTAATAGTCATATTGTGTGTTCTAATTTAAGTTTGTTGTAGCCATTTTATTAGATAATAATAAAATCTGTCTGGAGAATAATTTTTTGAGATTACTCTAAATGTTTCTGTTTTGGAAATAAATGAAATCACCCAGTTTACAACTGTAAGGCCCAAATTTAATTTAATATGACAATACCAACTGTGGCCATATAAATTGTGGGTTTTAATTTTGCTGCACGAAATGAGCACGCAAAAAATGTGTTATGGCTTGTATAAATTTTGTAATTTAAATGAAAAACTGTACGTGTGATTTATTTTGTATATGTACACTCTCCCGGATCGCAGATTGCTGCACACAATTTCCTTACTTCCGAACACATGAAAAATTTATTCCCGTTAGTATCCGTAATGAATTTTTCGTTAATCTGGGCTATCAGTGGTGTGTTAATATTTCTATTATGAGCCGTATTTTATTATTTTAATATTGAGAAATAAAATATGTATTAACACGTGTTGAATGAGACGAAAATACGTATGAATGTTTGTGGAAAGGAAAAAGCACACATCCATGGTCGGTCGCAGCTTGTTCTACGCACTACATTAACAATGCGTTCCGGCAATAAATTACATTCTCGTAATAAACAAAACTCATTTGCTCTGCAACAATGTACATCGCATTAACACCACTACATAAAGCGGGACCGTAAAACATTTATGTTCCATATATTAGCGATACAAGGTTGCCGAGATATTGTTCGACCCCCCACGTTGTGAAAAATCTTTTTTTTCTGGACATGGTATAGTCACATTAAATTATCGCGAAAAGACATTTGTTATAATAAATCAACTTGTGATAGTTGAACCGTTATGAACTAGTGTTGTTTGGTCACATTAGTTGAAAACACCCCAATTAATAATCTATATAATAAATCATTAACTTGTTTTGCCAACAATTAAATAAAATAAATTAACGTCCTGTTTTTCAGACACAGTTAATATTTTTCTCAAACGACGTTTCGTCACTACATTTCAGAATTTCTCAGGTAATATTTTAGACTGCAAAATATGAACCAAATACACTCTCTGTAATATACTCTTGCATTAAATTGCCTTCTCTGTCCTTTTATTTTTGGTAATAACTACCACTTATAAAACAGCCTATACTGACCTTTCACAAAATATAAAGGGAAACTGGACGCGTTAATCGTTTCTAATTTTTGTGCTCGCGAAAAGATAAGGGATGTGATCATAACCTAAAACATATACTCCGAGTGAGCTCATAAGGGTGAACCTAAATTATTAATATTTTCTTAATATTATTCTTTATACAAGCTACGGCTTTGATTGTTAGGTGTAGGCGCATTTCAATGCACAAGACTGAAGAATTGACCTGTGGACGAAACCCCGAAAGAGAATTGTCCGATTCGGGTTCGCTGGAGTTAATACTATTTCAAGCCCTTCAAAATGCGGCAGGGAATGGAATTGGATACTAATAAAACAAGTGCTGGATTTAGATTTGATGAGGTCCCTAACTATTTGAAATATGGCGCCCTTTATAAATCCAGTATACTATTTCGGCGACAAATACTATCTTCAGATACCAGGAGCGTAAAAGTTGACTAAAATTTAGTAGTATTGTAATAAAGTATGTATTATTAATTACTATTTAAGTTATTATATTTAATATTGGGGAAATTATAATTTGAAGGAAAATGCTGTGCTTCGGCTTGACGAACTCAGACTTGCCGGCTTAGGCGATTCGCTTTTCGTTCACTACATTGGGATGATCTGACTGCATGGATGACGTCTTGGGCCAAAATAGTGTAAACTTGTACAAAAAAATTTCAACTTCTCAGAACTAAAGAACTCAGCTCCGCTCGCATCAGAGGCCGGCAATTTTATGACTCTCTCTGCACCAAGCTTCTGTCTATTTCACCTCGTATGACCCCGAATTTTCCTCCTCGCTTTTCCAACAACCAATCGGCAGCGATTTCAAATATCATCCATTGGTTAGTATTTGCACAGTTGCAGCCAGTAGGGAAATTTTTAGCCGTTGGATGTGAATGAGTTTCTTCACATATGTTTTGCATTAGTTACAATTAGTTCAATTATCTACGCGTAGCTTCCAACATGACGGAAGGAAATTTTTCTTGGACTAGGAACGGGTTAAATTTATATATGAGACTGACACCCATTTGTCAGTAAAAGACCTGTTCCGTATTGTGTGAAGAAAGGTCCATTTCATTTTCCGAGGAAGGCTGTAGCTCTGACCGTCACGAAGGATACCGCGTACAAACAAAAAGTACTTTAGAAGTCTTCAGTCTTTTATTCTCGCGCAATGTATTACAGTATATTGATAGGGAAATACTATAGCTTTAACTCAAAATCATTTTTATTTAAAACAACTTAATGGGGTTAACTCTGGTTGGGGCCGCCATCAAGGTTGGTGCTTGTGTAGCTTATACGTAAATTAGGTTCTGAATAAAACATTACAATTGACCAACGGATTATTAGATATTATTTCTTAAATGGAGACTAACACTTTCGAGAAAACGCATATTTTAAGAAATTGACTTTCTAGCAATAGTGTGATGGGAAAACGACCCATCGGGATATTGAACTATCGTTCAAACGTCAATCCTGATAATGCATCGTGAGAACGTGCTTGGGTCTTTCAGCCAAACGACCAGATCCAGATGAGAAAGCAGCAGAAGTACCAAACGTTTTACTACAAAATAATATGCTCGTATATTTGATCATGAATCAGGCAAATAAAACAATAAATATATGAATCTAGTTTTGTGTAGAAAATATAATAATGCATGACGATAGATACGGTTTGCTCCTAACAAATAGGCTACCGCAACATGTCATACGGTACAACGCTTCAAACCGAAATATAACTACCGAATAAGAATGATAATTTTAATCTGTTGGAACCGCTTGACTTATCTAACAACGCTCCATGACTGCTGTTCGCTCGGAACTGAATGCTGAAGACCTTTGTCCTGTGGGACGGAATCTTTCTGCGCGGCCAGTTTGGCGCGTGTCTGTTCGGTCCGGCCGTTTGCGATGAAACGTCCAACTACTCAACACCGCTCTGACTGATTTCAAAGAAAACGCAACCGACTCCGAAGCGTGATCTGTCCGCAGAGGCAGGTCGCGTGTTACAGATGGCAGGAGGGAAAAGAGTGTGCCAAGTAGCATTCAAACGTATTACGCAAAAATTGACCGGCAGCTTGTCACTTAAAAATTTATTACGACTGTTATTGTTTATTAATTCTTGAGGAATGCCACTAATAACTTTTTCGATTAAGAACGAGAGTCTAATCTACCTTCAACCCGACTACTCAAGTAGCTCACCCCGGAGTCGACTCACATAGCCAGCTCATGCAGGTGGCTCGCTCAAGACTCGACGACTCAGGCACTTTGCTCACGACTCTGCTGCTTAAGTAATTCGCTGAATGAGTCGTAACTCTTTTCACTGAATCGTTCTAGAGAACGGTTCTATAATAAAACCGACTCTTTGAATCGATTCTCGCTTCTTTTACCCACTTCTTGCTTGTACAATGGATGGAACAGGCTCCTACCTGACGGGGAGTCAGCTCGGATACTTCAGTTGGTTCGTACTTGGTATCGATTTCCAGTCCGGTCAAGATTTTTCGACGCCCGAACTGTTGCGCGATCCCTCCATCTCTTGTATGGTTAAAGCTCAAAATCACTTAGAATTTACTTAATCACATTCTTCACAACTTCATTTTTAAGTTTATCTCAGATCGTGGAGTGCGCGCCTGGTAGGCGAGAGGTCCCAGTCCCGGTCCGTAGGAAGTTTTCCATTCTGATTTTCGAAATTCAGTTTCGTGGATTTCTTGGGTGAGCTTCAATTGGAGGGAACTCTCAGCCTTTGATTCAAAACGTTTATTTGACACGTTTTCATGAATCATGCGTGTTTTAAGAACTTTACTCATGAGTGTATTAACATGGTCAAAACTTGAAATCTTCGCATATTTACGGAACTGTTGGGATTGGTAATAGATATTGTGGTATCTCAATGTTGTTTCAACATATTTTAGAAACTTGCATAACAATTATTCCAGTAACTAAAAAAATTTGCTATGTAAGCAGAATGTTAGCCTTACTTTGTAGTTAAATCTTCCTTAGTCGAAAGCCGAAATCGTTTTTCATAAAAGCAGATCTCACATTTTTCTTAGCAGAAAATGTTTTCGTTTCTGGAATCGTAATGAAGGCGGATTGTCTTGAGACTCGAGTAGATGGATTTCGACTGGTTACCCCACTAATTGTTTGTATTGCGCAGGAGACCGCAGTGACAGGCGCCTTCCTACTGCTGCTCTGCATATCTAATGAATACGGAATTGTCTCAAACTCGGGCGACCAACACTCTCCTAATTAAACAAAGGGATGAGGCTTCGCAGAGGCAGGGGGCTGGGGCCGGCTTGGGGATTAAGGTTGCAATTAATCATAATGAGACCCCGGCGCTGTCATTCGATTAAGGTTTTATGCAGGTCGAAATTAATGCAGCGGCGCGCGATACTTGCTGCTCAGGGTGATTCAGCTGCATAAATCAAGGTGGTGAATGCGCTGGCTTATTATTCATGGCGCCCCTGGGCCGAAGGGGCGCAGCGAGGCGCTTAAGTGAGTTCTCCTAGGAACCACCCAACCAGGACGATTAGCACGTCATCCAATTATCTCAGTATGTGCGCCAGGAATTGACGCTAAGCACATAACATCGTCAATAATCCGATTTCAATTTAATTATGGCCTTTTCTCCGAAAAGAAACACCTTTCAAAGTACTATGACCATAAAATCGCAGTTCATTACAGGGAAGTTGAGAAGTTTAATACAAAGTAGTGATGGGCAAGATAGTTCTGTTATACTTCATTCTTTGTATTGAACTAGTTCCTTGAAGTAGTTCAACTGAACTGATTAGTTGATTTGTCTTTTTTAAGAGGAGTGCACCATGGGTCTTATAACTCGAGGAACCTAATACTAGCTTAAAAAATTATAAAGCTTTAATGAAAGGGATCTCTCGTCTATAAAAATTGATATAAAAATCATTCTCGGGTTTAAACCCTATGATATACGGACGTGTGGGATTTTAATTTAAATCAAAATAAATTATCGGGTTAGATTAAATAAAAAATAAATTAAACTGATTCACAGAAAACAAAACATAAGAATAATTTCAATACTTACGGTCCAATTAAAAAATTTACCACTACTAGCTCAATTGCATTTAGTAAAACTCTATCTACTTAAGGGCCATTTTTTGTGGGCTTATCGTGCAGCTACAAATTGGTCATCACGCACTTTTGAATATTGACACTAACACACCTGAAATTTGTTGTCGGTCGTAAACAGCTTCGTCCTTTACCCACGCCGCTATCTTGGGGTTCGTCTTCCTCGAATTATGGCCGCCTCTGGAGCTCGTTCCTGGATTCTGGTAATTTGCTTGGATAGGACTCACCCTGCTTTCAGTTTGCCTCGTTGTAGGGATATCCTTCCTTCTCGTTTTCTCTCCGCCGGATTACTTCAAAGCTAGTTCCTGACTGACTAATTTCACTAGTGTCGTGGTTCAACTAACACGCACTCTCCTGACATCTACTTGTTCAATTCTCCATGCCCAACTTCCGGGCCGTGGATAAAAAACCACGTACCCTCTAGACTTCTTCCTTCTTCAAATCTACCTTGGCCAAGTGACCAAATTTCTGTCATCCATCCTCGCAGGTTATCTCCTTCATTCACCTCATATGATGGATCATCTGACCCTCAGTCTCTAATCAAAATTCAGCTTGGTATCAGCGCGGTTTCTCTCCCTAATTTCTGGTCTTCCAAAATTCCCGGGGTCAAAGAACTGGTCTCGGATATCAGATTTGTAAGTCACCAAACGGTGGGAGCACTGGATGGAGCTCATAGTTCTTTCCCGGGTGGTATAAGGAATTATCCTTCCATTTACCCGTAACTTGGACTGTGTTACTGATATTATTGTATTCCAATATACTTCTATTAATAAATAAATAACGATATTTATATTGACTGATGTGATTCTTAATATTAAAGAAAACATTATTTTGAAAAACCATATGCAAGTGAAGAAAAAATCGTAAGATGATGGGAAAATAAAATGTGGAAATTATACAGAACGCTCATACACTCATACTGACTTTCCTTTGTCGCAGTGTAAAAGAAATGGTGGGAAAGCACTGAAGGAACGAGGAAGCATAGTCAGTCAATCGATACGGAAGAACCGAAAATCTTGAGTTTTAATATCGCATCACAATCATAGCGATACCAGCGTTGGGAATGTATACAATAGGTATTCAACAACTTAGTCATTTTACCTTCTTCAGACTTTCATGCCCAAAAGCAACATTATCGTGGTTTATCAGATACTCTAACCCCCAGCATGGTGCCGTTTGTTTTTGTTGTTGTATTCGGTTCTTAGCCTCTCCCTGCTAACCTATTCCTATTCCCTGCTAAAAGCATTTACGCATAACTACAACATCCCACATCCTCCCTAATGTGCTCAGCGAATTTAATCCTTGAACTCCCTCTTTTGTTCTTACCCCACACAATTCCCTCTAATAATATTTTTTCAATACCGCCATGTCTCAAAACGTGGCCTTTAATGTACCCGTTATTTTGGTCAACGTCCTACTATTGTTCGCTCATCCCCAATTCTTCTTAGAACTTAATCGTTAGTGATTCTATCAACCTATCTGATTTTCATCATTCTCTTATAGCACCACATTTCGAAGGCCTCTATTTTTTTCCTGTGTGCAACTCCTACCGTTCACGTTTCGCACCTATATAACGCCACACTCTATACCAACATTTTTAATAATGATTTGCTAATATTCATACATATATAGGCAGTAAATAAATTCCTCTTTTTTTGCGAAAGCCTTCCTTGCCTGCGCTATCCTACTCTTTATGTCTTCTACCATCCCTAATTATTATGCTTCCCCAAGTAGCAGAATTCCTTAACTTCTTTCAAAATATCCCTTCCCAATCTAATAATCTTCGTTATTATACTATTTCCCATACTACACTACATCAGCGTGGTTGGTACTTTTTCTGCAGGACCACGTTCATGTAATTTATTTTGGTTTTCAAATTTTTTTCCGACTCCCCTAATGCAACAATATTATCAGCAATCCTTAGGGCTTTCTTTCTTCTTCTTGCTGTATGATTTTTTCCCTATTTCTTTTTAACCTTCTTCATCACCTGACCTATATATATATATATATATATATATATATATATATATATATATATATATATATATATATAAGAGCTTGGGCGACAATCTGCAATCTTGTCTTACCACATTCTTGATCTCTGCTTTGTTTTCTTGATCTTCAATTCTAATTACTGCCGACTTCCTTCTGTAGGTGTTGTATACTTCAATATATTTAATAATCTTTTCGGACAAGGGAGTCAAGAAGTGAAGGACATGCATTCATAAATTTTATGCCTGATGAAGCCTCGAAAGGGAGACGAAACGTCGCATTTATATTAATGAAATAGCAATAAAATTACTTGCTGACTTATTGCCCGTCCTTTTTAAATTTATTGTCAGAAAACTATGTTTGAGTTTTGGATAACTCTTTGTTTTTCAATATTTTATTCTTGTCCTCTTAAAACCCCTCAATAGTTTGTTCCAGTTTACATTATCAAAGGCTTTTGTTAAATCTACAATTACCGTGAACATAGGTCTGTTTATTCTTGTCCTGTCTTCTTAAATTATACGCACAGTCAAGATTGCCTCTCTTGTTCTTACATTCTTCATAAAACCAAACTGATCGTCTCCTAACTCGCATTTTATTTGACGTTCTATCCTTCTATATAATATTTTCGTTAATAGATTTGGACGCATTGGATAAGTTAATTGTCTTGTGGTGTTCGAACCTATCTGCGCCAGTTTTCTTTGGTGTAGGTATAAAATGTTGTTACTAAAATCTTCTAGACTGACGTTACTCTCATTCACTAAGGTTTGAGCACGGTAAGGTCCATTCAAGTGATCATGTGCAAGTGTAATGTCGGGAAAAGAGCGACCCTGAGATAGCGTACCGACTTGATAGGGCGGGAAGAGAGTCTGTGTGTAACTGACAAGTTCTTTACAAACTGTATTTCCTGGAAGGTTCGCGAAAAAGAAAACACGTAGCGAGCTGCTTCTGGCATGTATAAGGTGGTTATCGAATAACGATATTTAATAATTCCTTTGAATTGTCAAACAACGAATAATCTTAATATTATTTTCAGTCCACAGATGTTTCAGGAAGAGCGTTGGCGTTTTTTCTTTGAGGACTTACATTTGATGCATGAATGATATATTCCACATGTCTTTACTGCTGTGAAGAATGTACAAGGTAAACGTACAATATTTGCAGCTCACATTTCCTCTGACCATGACCAATATTTTTACCCATATTATTTTTGGTGCGTAGTCTTAAACTGCAGAAATGCAACAAGAGGAATCTGCCCGTCGAGAAACACACAAAGAAAAAACCGAAAAACTAAACAAAAATGAATCATTTATGAAATAATAGTTTGAATAGCAACTCATTCAAGACTTTTGTAGTACAAAAAAGATTAATTCTAAGAATAACGATCAAGAAACTCCTTTACTTTTGAGACTATTAATTAATTCGCGTTATTGTTTGTTACTATTAGATAAAATGCTCAAAAATTATACCAATCTATTAAGAGTTCGGGAGAAATATGACACCTGTTCCGTAGTCACTGGCTAAGTTCAGATTTCTGGGTTGCCGTTGCGGCTCATACTTTCAAAAATCTGCATCTGTAAAACGTATCGAGGTGACTCAAATAAAAGCCAGAAGAAATGCTTCTATTGAAGTTCAGATAAAGAGGATGAAGCTGAATTTAGAGGATCAGAATGGCAAAATATTGACCGGACGCGGGACTCGAACCCAGGATCCTCAAATGTACTCCCCTTTTTCTCTCTTCTTTCACTGTGAATGCATTTTTTCTCTGACTTAATTTACATTTTGCTTTCTCATCATCGAGGTCTGAAAATAAAATTTACTATTTATTATTATATTTTGTCCTCACGAACGGTGGCTTCGGATCGATTATTTAGTATTTCCATTGTTTTGCGCGTTTTCTGGAGCCCCTCAATCGATCTACAAATTTGCATTCTGTCTTCACATCGGTGTTACTCCAGAGCGATTAACGTTTAAGAAACTTTCACACAGCTGTCTTCACTGTCCTCTCAACGCAGGCCGTCAATAAATTATGTCATCTCACTCCCGCTTCTGAGAGACCCCAACACCGCTGCGTCACCACTGCAAGCTCTTAATGTTCACAGTGATACTAATGAACTTACTAAAACCTGTCATATACTCCTGGATACTTGCGATCGTTCGTTCCATTCAGGATGACAGTTTTCGTCATCCAGATCGTAATTTAAATGTACTAGATAAGGTCTACAAATATCTAGAGGAAACGTTATACATATGTAGTGTTTAAAATTGTCTGTAATTGGACAACTTTAGTTTTTATAACTCATAAACAGGCGTTAATTAATCCGTATTAAAAAATTATGTGACTAACGAGATCTCGGTCAAAACAAATCATATTAGAGGCTTGCAGCGAGAATATTCTAGTTTGATGAGTTGCCAGTCAACTCAGCGCCTGATTGTAATTAATATATCGGCACTAATCCCTCGGCCTCATCAAATATATAATAATTAGTCCGTTATCACGCCGCAGCTCAACACGAGACTTAATAGGCGTCGGGAGCGTTATTTTTACCACGACGACACCGAAAACAATGAATACGACTCTTATACTGACCATTTCGGAATGCTTTTCTCTTCCAACTTGGTTGGTGTGGGGTTGGAAATGAGTCATGAACTTCAACTTAATATGCATTATACCTGTGACTTCTTCTACTACGATAACTATTGAATTTAAAATGTATGTGGGAACATTCGTCCTTTGGAATTCGCTGTTTTGACTAAATAAAATAATTTATTATACATAAAGAAAACATATTGATTTTCCCAGCCTAAACTAAGAGCACATGTGACCTCCCTCTCCGTAGGATTAACCGTGGTTGTATTTGGTTGCAAACCGACGCGTTACCCGGAAACATGGACTCGCGGCTTACCAATTCATTTTGCTCCGCGCGAACACTTGAAATAACATCTGCAGCAGATCGACCCAGGCAATGTTCTTGGGCCTGCATTCAAAACCCATCTCAGGTCTTGGAGCAGATCGCTATCCGTACCAAGTTCTTTCCGACCCGAAAAATAAACACTGTCGGAGTAAGACTCGGCTACAAGCGCTATGGGCGGGGGTGGATGGGGTGGAAAATTTGAAATAAGCAAAAATGTTCAATATTTTTATCATATCAATACATTCTTGGATCAATTAATGTGACGGCTAGCATACAATTTAAACCCCATCCATAATCGAAGGGTTGAATTCTCAGGGGTGTGGGTGATGGGCAAAACATAAAAATAACGAGAAAACAGTCGAGATTGGGCTCTAAACGGGCGTAATGTGAGCCTCTGCGGAGTTTAATTGTGTAATAAAAAAATGCAATTTAAATTACAGTTCATCCCCTTAGAGGGGTTGGAAGGAGGTAAAACAGACTTCCGCATACTATCTTTAACGGAAGGATCACTTTCCACCAAGGTTTGAATAGGTGATCATGGTGAACCAAACGAAACACAATGAGGGTAATACACGGCTACCAGCACTTGGGGAGGGGGTGAGGGGGCGGTAATTTTTAATAACCTATAAACTGCCGTTATTTACTTCTAATATATATATTTTTGGGTCAATTAATTTAATAGCATTTTCGCTGAATTTGTTTGCCTATAATTTCAATTCTGACATTTCGAATGCGAATTAAATTGTATTTCATTCCGTAACAGGGGGGGATGGGGTAAAACACACCTCTGCATAATACATTTAAAGGTCCGACCAAATTTGATAAAATTTTGTTTCCATATTCCTCGCTACCCAAAATCAAACACTTTGGAGATAAGACACGGCTACACCCCTAGCGGAATTTTTAAATTCTTGAGATCAATAATTTTTATATTGTGTCCCCGACAATAATTGTGTATACTTCAACCTTTTCCCAAATGTGAGGGTGTGGGGGTGGAAATGAGTCATGAAAATAACAAGGAAACTAACGAGTTTAGTCGCGAAACTGGTGTAATGCGAGTCGCTGTGTTACACTATGACCTTTAATATGCGTTTCAATTAAAAATTCATCCATCAAGTGGGGGAAAATTTTTATTGTGTTAGAGTATTGATAATATTTTTAACTCTGCAATTGTGCCGGGAGTATTTTTGACTTTCTCGAAATACTGTAAGTATATTTGAGGTTCATTATGTGACGTTTTCGATGCCGATTTAATCATGTGTTGACCAAGAATTAAATAATGTACCAGGGTAATATGAATAAATACTGGGCAACAGGTTCCACGCTAGTTATTAATAAAAAGAATGGCGTGTATGCGTTACAATATATAATTACTTTTACTATAAGTGCGTGCCAGAGAAACTATTAAAATTATTTTTATTAAAAAATAATCTCCGCATACAAATTTAAACCGTCAGACCAATTACGACCAAATTTGGTAGACGTGTTATTGGTGACCCAGAAATTAACATTATTGGGGGTAGACACGGCTACCATCATCTGGGTGGGGATGGAGAGGGCTGAAGTATTTAAATATTCATAGAAGCCGTTATTTCTTTCCAATATATATTTTTCTCGTCAATTAATTTGGTAGTGTTTTTTTCTTAATTTGTTTTCGTATAATTTCAAACCCATTCAGCGTCGAGGTGGAATATTGAAAGGGGTGGCGGTGTAGGGGGCATCATATGAAAATTGAAAGTAAACAGCCAAGTTTCGTATCGAAATCAGTGCTATCCGAATCTTTGAGTTTGATTCTGACATTCAGCATGCGATTCTAATTGCAGTTCTTCCCCTAGCTGGGGAGAAGGGGTGAGGGTAAAACACATTTCTGCATAAGTTCAATTTTCGTGTTTATACGGGGTAAATTAGGTTCTACAAGTAGGGCACTTAATGGGTAAAATAATTCGTAGTTCCTTCAGGGATGTGGCTCGAACGCTTCCCTTACTGCCTTATAGTACTGTAGGGTTATTTATTTATGATATTTCTATAAAATGTACAGTCATGTCAGCAATCTAAAAGTAAACAAACTGCGTCGCTATGTAACCTGCTATGCTCACTGAAGAAAGAATCTCTCTGCCCGCGATCAAACACAAGCCAGAGAACCGTCTGAAGGAACACGGGGACTGAAATTTCGGCCAAAATATGGAAAAATAGATTTTCTATTTTTTCAAATTAATTTAGACATCTATTAAAGGGATCAATAATGTTTCATTAGCCTTACAGATCATATAAAAATCACTTTTAAAGGCTCAGAAGCAATTTAAAAGGACTGGATTCTAAAATAATAAATTATTACTTTCTTCAGAAAAATGTGTTTTTCTCAGCTTCGTGATTTCTGCTACCAAAAACCTTCTATACGTCACAAATATTAAGACATTGTCTTTATTCTTTTAGTACATAATCTACATGCTAATACTTTTCAATAAAAGTATCAGTTTTTGAATTGTTCAAGTAGTTTAGCTGAAACATATTTTCAAAGTGATATACGTGCCAATTTTTAAGTAACGCTATGAAGCCCTTAGTAAAAAATTATTTTCTCCCCACAGTTTTATTCAATTTCACAAATAATTCTGACAATTGTTGACAATGGCCAGTCCTACATATTAAAGTAAAATAGCTCAAATATATTGAAGTAACATTTTCAAAACTGACAAATTTTGAAAATAATTTTCAAACTAACTCAATAAAAAACAAGTTTACAGAGACAAAATTTTCTACATTGCTACATATGTATGTTGTGAACACTCATTTAAAATTTCAGCTCATAAGTTTTTCATTTACAGGAATTTCAAATATCAGACTCCGTATCCCTTAAAATACCGGAAACAGTGAGCGTTTCTTACTCTATTCGGTTACCGGAAATGCTCTTCACAATCTTAGATTACTGGTGGCTATTTTTATTTCTTTAATTTACCGGGAGTATTTTTGTGGTCTTGTGTTAAAAGAAATTTTATTCAGTTAATTTAATGAAATTAGTTTTAACCCTTCGATGTATCGGGAAATTTCTTACTCCCTCGAGACACTAGGAGTATATTTGAGGATCATATTGTGACGCTTTCGATGCCCGTTTAATCATGTGTTGACCAAGAATTAAATATTGTACCGGGACAATATAAATAAAAACCCGGTCAACGCCGGGCCCCTAGCTTGTTGTGTACGCCTGTTAATACGAAAAACGTTTTTTGACGTCACTGTTCACAGTGAAAGCAATGAATAGGTAATAGTATTCTGGATATAAATACATTAAACTCCAGGATCCTGCTAAATCTTTATTCGCTTTACCAATACAACTAATTTATGAGGTAATATCAAGTTTTTGAATAAATAAATTTAAGTGAAACCATGATTATTGAATCATGACATTGCAGTAGTGAAAATAACAGTATTAATAAAAATAATAAATCTGTCTTGCCTAATAGTTTTGAGTTTGTTTCATTAAAAGTATTTAAGCCGACTATATTTGTTATCCATATTTCATGTGATACGTTTATAATATTAATAATATGTCTTGAATATATCCTTACTTACTTTTCTGAAGCTGAGATTCAAACCTTCAGTTGCCAGCCATTCAATGGCAGTGAAAAGGCCCCTTCTGTCAGCATCTGAAGACTTTATTAGCGAACAGAGGAGGGTCGACGTTCCCCTTCACACATTATCTCAATTTGTGAGGGAACAGGAAAAAACACCCTCTGTCGAATGCTTTATCTGCTTCATCTTTTGCGCAATGGCATTTGAAACATGCGACAGAGACAGACTTTTTATAGATATATATTAAAGGGATCAATAATGTTTCATTAGCTCTATTCTCCCTTTCACAATTAGTATGTACATTCCTTGTTGAACAAGGCCAAATGCGCTTTGATGTAAAGTTTCTTCTAATTACAGCAAACGATTCTGTTTTAATTACGGTTTAAATAATGAAAATATCTTGTTAATTAAAATAAATAAAATTTTTAATATGTCAAGGCAAATCTTTGTAAAACGATAAAATATTTCCGAGATAAATAGGCAAGCACTTTTGAAGTAATGTTTAGTTTATGTATGTAGAAAACTTTTAACATAGGCTCACAACTATTCTTGTGCGTAAATTTTTTTTCAGTAGCGATGTTAGAATTAATAGAACCGTGGTCAAATAAAGGTTATTTTAAATTTTAGAAAGAAATAAAAGTCTATAAATAAATAAAACGGAAAAGTCAGAAACAATTTATTTAAAATAATAAGTGTTTTGTTCTTTTGTTTTGGAACCCATTATGGTGTACAATTCTAAAAGTATGGCATACATAAAAGATATTGGGGAATATAATATATTTTTCTGTAATACTCTTTAATTTTAATAAAAAATTATTCATCCTTAGAAGTTCCAAAAGAAGGAACGAAACTAGGTGATAAATTTTATTTATTCGTTCCTGACTTCTTAGCCATTTTATTTAATGATTGATTTAATTGATGTTAGGTAAATACAATAATGAAATACAATTCTATTACTTCTCCATTTGTGATCAATTTTGAAATGATAATATTTTCATATATATACATAACGAAATATTGATCATATTGACCATTAGTTTGTTATAGAAATTAGGTTATCTTATCCTTATTTGGTATCATAGAATTACGTTTATAGAGAACATACACAATATTGAAGTGGACTACGATTTATTAAATAAGTAAATAAATATTTACTTTATTGCGTAATTAGGTTCACAAAGATTAAAATCAGTCTTATTTTCTTCAAAACGTTAATAAATGATTTAGAGAATGTAAGCTTTCCCGGTGAATGGATTGAACATAAAGTTTTCGGGATTTCACCCGGGTTATATAATTTGTAAAATAGAACGTTTAAATTTTAAAATGTCCCAAAAACAATCTTGCAAAATCACCAATCAGTGATTTACCTCAATCGTTTAGTTTGATTGTGGAACGATAAAAATTATTTAATATTGGAGGAAGAAATGTGCAGATTGTTACAAGAGACAACCAAGATTAGAAATTAACTGAAACTTTCCTGACAGTATCTGATTTTACGGAATGAATTTATTTCACAAATGTGAATATGTGTTAAGGAAAACCTCAAGCTTACAGTTCGTCGTCCCGAGAGTGTGTCTCCCGATAGCTGCGTGTAAGTCCGATGGTTGACTCCACAGTCCGCAGCGTCCGACTGTCCTGCAGATCTGCACTCCAGATTTCATTAATATTTTCTTGATAGGAAAACAACTTTAGTGGATGTTCATTTAGTAATATTGGAAAATTATTTAGACTAAAGAATCAACGACTTAAGAGATGGCAGTGATATTCCCCCAACCACATGTCCGTTCTCCCTCATTGAAGTCGCGTCCATCTTGGCATCTTGCTTCCAGACGCGTAGAATAATGGTCAATGACCAATGCCAGTAGTAGTTGCAACACTATAAGAATGAAGATTTAAAAAAAACTGTCATAGGCAATAAACAATGCAGTCTCTCAAGCTGATAATGACTTTAATTACATCTTTAATAGTCAATGAAAAATAAAACAACATTAATGCAGCAAAATATTAGACCACTACAATATATTGCAAGCTGATATTCTTAAAGTGAGAAATGTAAGTAACCTAAACAATAAATTTTTAGTATGTTACATCTTATTACATCACCAAGAAACATATAAGACTTCATTATAAAAAAAAATTCTTCTACAACCCGTGGACTTCGTTAGATACAAACTAAAAGCGGCGGTTCTGTAAGTTTTCTAAAATTAATTCATTTTGTGCGATTATTCATACTATTAAAATAAAACTAACAGCTTTAGTGATGAATTTGTTTTCGCATTATTAGTCATAACTGAAACTTGATGTGTTAAGGTAATTACATCACATAGTTTCTTCGTTGAAGTTGCAAAAACTGATTTAAACGTAGTGAAAAATACTTGCTATACTATAATTGCATGAAAAACCTTTCTATTCATAATCCATTAAATTTATGAATCATGCAGATATAAAATATCTCGCGCAACCAAATATTTAAGTTAACTGAAGAATAGAAATTTTATTTTCGGAAGACAATTGCTACATTGTAAGGAATTTTGTACGCTATGTTTATTCTAATTTCTTAACTATAATTCTTATTAAATAATTCTGTATTGAAAAATCCTTATTACCTATTAATTATGAAATATAAAGTAAGAGATATAAAATAAAATAAACTGAAATGTTTTAGAGTTGGAATGATTATAAATTTTACAAAGACATCGCTCCCTCATCTCCCATGATTCTACTGAAACTATAAATAGACTAAAACTAATATTTTTAGTGTTCTAGAGATTTTTGTTAATATACCTATGTAAAAGTAATTATGTTTATAATTAATTCATAACAGACTTCTTTGTCATTACGGATTATTACTTTTCAATTTCAGTTAAAAAATGTAATGTATATCTTGATGTATTGGAAGTTATTGAATTTTATAATTTTATAGTGCATGTGAATATAATCTAATCTTTTTTACAAAAGACTAGAATTACGAAAAAGCGTCACCGCTTAGTTGAATTGATAATTGTAATCATTAAACTAATTTACTGTTTGTAAAATACATCACAAAAACCTGTTATATATAAAATTTGATTTTTACTTGTCTATAAATAATGGTTGGAGCAAGAAATATATTTATCAACGAACGTAAGCTATGTTCTGATTTGTCCTTAGAGTAATTTGGATTTGAAAATTTATATGCATACAGCTGCAGTTAATACTAAGTACGAGCACAAGTTTTGAGAAATTTGTATAAAGGTATGCGCAACGTTTCAAACAAAAATAAAATTTGGCAGTTCTATGTAGTCGTATCTTTCCCACCTTGGTCGGTTAATTTTACTTTTCTAGATTCTTCGCAGTTTGTTTATGTTTCTCATTTGTTTGCTTTTAGCTTCGATGAGTTACATGAACGAACTTTACATCAGCAGCTTGAATTTATGTCGCTCTTATAAATGTACCGTTAATGGTTTATCGGAATTTGGACAATGTCGGCTTTAAGCGTGTTAGACATAACAGAACGATTTTGTATCATAGAGAGATCAGAGGGTTAGATCGGTTCGTTGCAAGAGGTTTAATAACCCATTATCAATGGTCTCGGTTCCAAATGAAGAATCGCAGCTATAGACCATTATGCCCCTACATTGGCAATTTCTGTTCTGCCATTGCAGGGCCACTGATGGAAAAATGTCCCGCATTTGTCTCTTGGGAATTGAGGCTGTGATGAGCTTTTTTGAGCACAATACACTCGGAACTTTTAACTCTGACGTTTCGTTTACATCCTTTAACGGGTATACCCAAAAGTATGAAATAATTGAAATACTCAATACAAAAACGATAGTATTTCTACGAATTTCTGGTTAGTAATATTTTATGCATGATTAATTTATTATTAGAATAAGACATTTGAATCTCGTACTTCAGCAGGTCCATTTATCGCTATAAATTTAAATAAATAAGAAATTATTTTGGAGGAAGACAAGAACGTATTTCTAGGAAACAATTTTCCTATTCACTGTTTCAATAGGGCTAACCATGAGTAATCAATTGTTTTTAGTTTGGAGAATTCGCTCCAGTCTAGTTCAGAGCGTGAGCGATTATTTCGCAATATTACAAAACATTGTCTTGGCTGTTGTAACTTCTAAGTTCAAACGTTTTTATTGCACCGAAGTAAAATGGCAGACAACCAACCATATGAAGAACATTTACGTCATTGGATGCTGCTTCATTTGCGCTCAGATATTAATGCAACCGTTACAACAAGAAAAATTTGTGATGTGTATGGAGACGTAATGAATGCCAATGAGTGCCAACGCTGGTTCAAAAAATTTTCTAACGGTGATTTTGACTTGTCTGATTAGCGATCGAACTACGCCCTGTAGAGTTTCATAATGACGCTTTAAAATAACTGATCCCAAGTTAAGTATCCAGGAAATAGCAAACAGTCTTCTTGCTTTTTGGTCAAAATACATCTTCAAGAAATCAGGAAATGCAGGGTATATGGGTTCCTCATCTATTGTCAGAGATGAATAAAGATCTACGGCGTACAATTTGCATACGTCTATTGGGCTGACAACGACGTGATCCATTTTTACAAAGAGTTGTTACTCGATGAGAAATGGTTCTTGTACAACACCAAGCGCACCAGGCAATGGTTTTCTCCAAATCAGCAACTCGTATCCACTCCTAGACCGTCATTCAGTTTAAAGAAGGTGTGATTATGCGTTTGGTGGGACTGTGGTGGCATAATTCATTTTGAACTACTGATACCGGCAGAAACAAATACGGCTGAATTGTATTTACAACAATTAGGTTGCACATCCAATTATTAATAAAACGGCCAGTTCTGGTTAACAGAGAAAGGATAATTTTACAACACGATAATGCCAGGCTGCACGCAAAAAGATTAAACCAAGAAAAAATAAAACAGTTAAAGTGGCAGCTTTTACCACATTCCCCCATATTCCCCATCCATAGCACCATCCGACTTTCATTTATTCAGATCCACGGAACACTCCCTAAGAAATAAAGATTTCAAAAGTATGGATGATGTGCGAGCTTACCTGGAACATTATTTTTCTTAAATAGAAAAAAAAATTACGAACAGGGGATTGGAACTCTACCAGAAACGGTGGCAAAAGGTCTTGGATAACGACAGAGATTAAGTAATTGATTGACAATAAAATTAAATGTTAATAAACTCGTTCTTATTGCTGCCTTTGAAATAACTGATAACATATACTTTTATTTGTCTTTATTGGCGATGCAACGAGGAAACTAATATAATGTGCATATCTATCATTACCAAAATCTTTGGAAATTAAAAAAATCAAAGTTACACAAACAAAATTGCGTATAAGAAAATTGTTACATTATACACTTTCACCCTGACGTCATTAGTTGTGAAAAAATCTAAATTCTATTATTTATTTCATTATCATCAAATTTATTGCGACATACATCACAGACTTCAGAAATTATTGTTATTTGTTGGGCACATCAGAATTTTTTTTAAAAAAATTAGTTATTCTGAGCGCTTCAGAACAAGAATTCATTACGCGAGTAAATGAATACAGTTGTGATGTAAATTTTACTGCGGGTAAATAATTAACTAAGAAAATTAATTTTGGACGTGACATTCCAATCAAATTATTTTTGTTGCCTTCGAGTTTTATCACGTAAAAACACTTCAGCACCGTCGGCTTCTGTATCTCAAGTCTGCATGCCGGTTTACTGGGCTCAAAATTGAAACGGAAAGTTCAATAGTAGGTATAAATACATTTTTTTGTTCCCAAAAATCATTTCAGTTTTTGTGTTCAATGTGTGTATAATTTGCACTGAATTCAGGAAAAACGAAGAAAATAGAGAAATTTAAAATGTAATGGAATTAATACTAATATATATTTGACACTAATCTTTGAGATCAAATGGATTTTATGCTTAAGTACTCATAGAAAGTTTATTGTGATAGTTATTTACTTATCACAGGATTATGAAACAAAACCTGTTTATATTTATGACACTATTTATCAGGTTAAAAATTATTACGACCGTATTTAATAACCCTGAAGTTTCGTGTGTCTAATTGTAATGAGCAAAATTATTTATCAACTTGATTCAATTTATAATTACGGTGAATACGACCGAAATACTCTGTTATTATAAAAATGAGAATAACTACAGTTTGTAACTATAATTTTGGTTATTATTTCCATATAAAAACTACTACAATAGCTTTAATAATAAAATATTAAAAAGTATTAATTTTGTTGACGTATTGTCTCTACCTACAAGCTAATTCGACGGGTATTTTCACTTGTGTACAATTGCTAATAAATATTATGTTTTCCTGCTAATGACTCACTTGTGCAAACAAATGTTTTTTAAGTCTTAACTTTTTGAAATGGCAGAGGAAAATTTAAGATAACTGCAAAAGTTTCCCGTATTTACCGGTTCAGACAAACTGCATTGAAAAGTTGATGTGTAAATCAACGTCCACGGATTAAAATCAGGTGTGGACATTATCGCCATTTTGCCACATAATTGCATATTTGTCTGTATAAAAGTGATAATGTGTTTAATCAAAATCTATTCGAACGAAATATCTACGAAAACCGAATAAAATCAGAGCTTTAGACGAACGTTAATACAAACTAAAGTGTCTCGCTTTTAAGCACCATTCATTAAATTGTACACATAAAGTAAATTATAAATTATAATATATGTATTTTTTAAATCACGTTTTTTTTGTATTACATAACTAGATTTTGTTGTGTGTTCTATTCGTATTCTGTTCTACTATGTGTTTTCAATCATGAAAATTTAGAATGTTTTATGTGTACGTAGGTGCGAAACAGTCCCAGAAGAGGCCGGAACTAATCTCCGATTACTGTCGTGCTACCCAGCGTTAGTGTTCATCTGAAAGAACTGTCTGCCCGTTGCCGATGCCGTGACGCTGCTACGTGTTAATGGGCACTCCAGTCCGTAAACCTTTAAGTGACGTTACGAAGAAATACGCACAGTTAATGCTCAGCCGTGTTAGATGTAAGTACTGCGAAGCATGTACAGTCGATGCTCAGCTGAGGCCATTGGAGTATTCGTTGGTGTGTACTGCGAAGAGTATTGTTTTCATAACAGTTATTATGTAATTAGAAAATTTAGTAGAAAATTGAAAAATTTAGATGTACTGGAAAACTCAGTTGAAGTCACTTAACTGTGAACAGAGCCAACTTCTGGCAAGGGCGTCTGTTGTAGTGTACACGTACTTACTAAAGTATTAAGGGGGCATTTTATTTCATTTGAATACAATAATTTCAATTTTACCGAGTTCCGGCGCTCACGGTGGGATTAAATACCTGGTCCTTATATTATAAACACTACTTGATGGTGCCAATTGCTACTGTGGCTTTCAGTAGACAGCATTGATGGATTTATGTATGATTTAGTACATTACTGACACCGACCCTCGGAGGAATATATGACTGGAACCTTTTGAACCCTTGAAAAGGCAGCTTCTGGAATTCGACAGGTTGCTGTCGCTGGCTGACACCTCTTCCAAATCTCTCATCAAATCACCCTTCTCGATCATTCCTCTAACCACTCCACAAAACCACTCTACAACTCTTTTACAACACTACTCTTTATCTCTCCGCCTGTTACACAAAGGACCGAACAAACAACCATCAAGGGTGCCTGTCATCACAACGTCCTCTTAGGAGTGGTTACTTTTAGGATTATGAAGTCGCTAGCCAGAAATGTCATAAATGTGTCGAATGGAATAGTCTTAGGTATCAATATTTGGTCTTGTTTCAGAATCTGATGCGTGTGTTTCAGCGACTTTTGGGTAGACGTGTGAAACCGGATTGGCGAACTATAAAATGTTAGAATGTTACATATTGGCCAAATTTTAATTCGGGAAGGGAAATCACAGGTTTAGATGTTTGTGATAAAGATTGAGGACGTTAGTTGTTGAGGAGTCTTGTATAAGGGTGAAAGTTAGTTGTTGAAGTTCACTGCGGAGAGATTGAGAAGTTGTGGAAAGTAGTTGCGGAGAGATGAAGAGTAGTGTTGTAAGAGAGTTGTAGAGTGGTTGTTGAGCAGGAAAGTAGAGTTAGTTGGAGGAATGATGGAGAAGGATGATTTTTGATGAGAGGTTCGGAGGAGGTGTTCAGCCAGCGGTAGAATCCTGTAGAATTCCAGAAGCTGCCTCTTCACGGGTTCCGAAGGTTCCGGCGGGATATTCTTACGAGGGTTGGTTTCGGTTACGTACTAAATCATACATAAATCTATTAATGCTGTCTACTTAAAGCCGCAGTAACAATTAAACAGCTCCGAAGTGAACGTAACAAATTTAAAATTGAACTAGCCACTTTCTTACTTAGCCACTCCTATCCAGTAAAAGAATTAGTAGAACTACGTAAATATTGATATAAAACTCGATATAAAATTATCATATTAATTATGCCATAAATTTATGTAAAACTATTTGACTCAATCCATATCCTTGAAGCATTACTTCACTGAAGGATCCGCGGAATATGACTATTATGCTATGTTAATTAATTTATTACCAGTAATTGTTCAATTATAGTTTAGTTAAACACAACTATAGGATATCCTGAGAGGTTAGAAATCCCTAGCTCAAACCTGGAAGACATTATAGGTAAAAAAAATGCATATCTGTTAACGCGATCCCCTCGATTGAAACACGTAAATCCACTATATTTAATCACGCAATATGGGGTCAATTTTCTTACTGTGTGCTAATCGCACATTTTTGTCATATAGTTAAGGGAAACGTTACATTAATGCATTATTCACGCCTTAAGATGCCAGGAAGACTTCCTTGATTGTATCGCTCACTTTATTAAGGTTTATTTTGGACTAATTTAAAGTGCCAGAATTATTTATAACTACTGTTCAACTACAAATAATATTTTCCGCTGTTTTAAAGCACAGGAATTTTTTTAAATTCTCGTAAGGTTCTATACTAATGTAATCTTGCAGTAAAATTTTTAACTACGTTCAGACACCGTAGGTCATCTTTCTCGTTAATTTTAAGCTAACTCTCAATCGAAAATGGTTGGTGTGTTCCTAATTAAGGGCTTAGTGCTGTTGACCAAAGAGATTAGTATTGATATAATACCTTTACCGGGATAATAGTATGTACATATATATACCGTATACGCCTGGCAACCGATTATTGTACATATATGTAGTTGAACAAAATATAATATGGTAAGAAACGAACCTGTGATATTTATTTCGGAATTAATCACTCAGGTAATATTTGATAAGTACTTGTAGCTGTCGCCCTGGAGGTGGGCTTCTATATCGGAGCTTAGCTGTAAATCGCTCTCACCCTGCTTTCCGAGAGTGCATTGCCTGCTCCCTGAATCTAAGCGCCTTACGAAGCTCCCAGTTTGTATGAAAGTGCTTCAAATTTCCCCAACTCAACAGAATGCTCCCGCGGCTTATATGAAAAAAATGACGAATCTATTTCGATAACTACGCTTTATTTAATTGTTAATAAATACTGTTTATTGAAATGTATTGATGACTGCATCAAGAGGATTGATGTGGAAACTAACAAAGTGGGAAGTCCTGGATTTTAGTCCTTGGTCCGGTCGACTTTTTCGATTTTTGTATCTCTTCTAACAGCATTTTCTAAACATAAAATTTATTGTTAAAAACTCTTGAAGTTCAAAATCGTGTTTAAGCTAATGCATTTAATCTTTCACCTGGTTACAAGATAAAAGAATTGATTTCAACAGAAGTTCAACTATGAAGGCTACGGAATGGAATTAAGAAGATCAGAATGGAAAACTCACGTTTGGTTTTCAAATTAGGCGACAGTTCCATGAAAATTAATAGATATATGTATAGGCCGACTTATCCCACAATTGTAGCAGTCAATAGGGTAGTTAATTAATTTATGAATGATTATTGTAGTTCTACTACATTTTGCACTCATTAGATTTACAATTTGAAAATATTTAAACTTTTGTTAATTATATTAACCTTCAGTTAATAAATTGGATGCGCTAGTACATGACTTTACAACTCTTTACTAGGAATTTTGTTAAGCTAACGTGAAACACTAAATTAACATTCCCTTCAGGTATTTTAGTAGTAAAATAATTAATTCGATATTTAATTATAATCTGTACCAATAAATGAAATTGAGTTGTCTGTCTGTCCGTATGTTTGTCTCGAATAGGTTCCGAAATGGCTGAACCGATTTCAATGAAAATTTAAGGGTTTTAAAAAAGGCAATTTAACTTAAAAATTAGTGAATATTTCATCTCAATAATGATATTATTATAATACAAATAAATAAACACACAAAAACACATATTTATATAGTGCATGTGAAGGTTTCTTTTCCTTACGTGCATTAAAATCTCAAAACTGAATGCAGGTTGCCTATAATATAGATCCATTTATGCTTCGAAACGGCTTAACGTATTTCAATTAAAATTTCAGGGATTGAAACAGGAACTTCAAATTAAAAGTTTTCGTGTATGTTTTGATTCGATATCTAGCAGAATTCAGAAGATATTTATTTAAGTATTTATAAATCTATTTAATTTCTGCCCAAACGGCTCATTTTTATTAGCTCCGAAACGTGTGATAGCGGACCTGTTCTAAACCAACTGCGAGTTGTAAGATTTACCCTGAAGCGATCATAAATAGATTATACCGTACTTTTTATATATTCAGTGAATTAATCTCTATGGAAATTTTGTACCTCTTTCGTTTTTAGCGAAAATTAAAAGAACTATTTCGGTTCGAACGAAGTCGCGGGGGTTAGTTAGTTACATAAATAAAAGCCACTCAATCAGAAAACTTAAGTATAATTTGTGTATCAAACACAAAATACAACGTTTCTTCCCGTCTTTGTGACTGCATAATGTGAGAAACTAATAAATTTTGTTATATAGGTTATATTTTTTTCATGGCTTATGATCTATTTTTAAACATTTAGAAATTTAGAGACGCTCATAACTTAGTTACATTAGTATTAAGTAGAAATGGGTGATCCGATCGAGATCTGATTCAAAGAAATAGCACCTTCTGCGGAGTGAGTGATCATTGAATCGTAAAAAAGAGCGGTAGTTCTTTTGATTCACTTCGCTCTTGCGATCCGAGAACAACCAGCTGTTTGAATCACTCACTCACGAATCAGATCACTGAGCCTGCGATCCCAGCCAGTGTTTGAATGACTCACTCACGAATCCGATCACCGAGCCAGCGATCCCAGTGATTGAATCACTCACTCAGGAATAAGAGTGCGAAATGAGAATCTTTTTCTTTCTGTATACATTATCGTGGGGTAAAATTAAATTAAGTGGCATATGCACAAAATCTATTAAATTCTCTTATCTGATTGTGCAAATATAATACCCATTATGGCTAAATGTTATCCTACACTTTTCACTTTTGCATCTCAAGATCGGTTAACACTAAAATTTGAATTTATTACATTATTAATAATTAACTTCATTTTTTATAATATCGAAGTAAAATTTGGGTCAAGTCTTTAATAACGTTAAATTTTTCTTAGTATTAATACAAAGGACGCGCGTACAAGATTAGTATGAAAAATTCAAATTTTTGAATGGAAAATACATTTGTTTTATTTTCCTGTATATTATTTTCCTGTGTATTGAAAATGTTGAACATGGTGAATTTAGTATTTGCGGCAGGTTTTAGTATTCTGCTTTCTGAAAGTTGACTGACATCCACAGATCTGCAGTAGGTTTGTCAAATTTGTAATGTAGTAAAAGAACGCGAGTAGAAGTCTTTAAGTTCTGGGAAGAATATTTTTGTGAGTGTGGCTCACCTGCAACTAAATTTTTTCCTATTGGCTGCAATTGTTAAAATGAAAGAGAATGGTTGCTATTGAAAATTGTAGCCGATTGGCTGCTGGAATTAAGTCGCTGGGCGTAGGATTCTTACCGAGGTTACGTGTGAGCTGACTATGAGGCGGAGAGACAGAAAATGCAGAGCCGCCGGCAAGAAATGATCTAAAACGGCAAGACAGCAGAAAAATGAGAGCCGCTCTTGAGACTTCAGGAAATAACTGATCTCCCAGGAAGAGTCACCGCTATTTTTGCCCAAGACGTCCGCGGTACAGCGAGTTCAACCCCGATGCAGCCAGCGAGGGTCGACTTCAGGCGCCTCCAAGTCAGCGGACCCGACCAAAACGCCATCAGAATGCAGTTGCAGTCTTCGGGGGTATCATTAACTTTTGTTTTGTAGACTTCATATTACCAGACCTCCTTAATTACATTGCTTCTTTTCGTTCTCCCCACAGGTGACCCTGATTTTTCATGAGTCTCAATATAAATTTTTTAGTGATAATATTTTTTATTTGTGTACATTCACTTGTTTAAATTCAAAATTATAAATTAAATCTTTTCTTTACTCATTCAAACCCTTCATAAAATTTATTCCTTTATGACTTATAAATTAAATTGCCACCCAAAATTGGAGCTTAATATTAAATTTTAATAATAATTACTTATAAATTGATAAAAATCCATCCCCACACCCTATTATCTTATTTTTTATTGAAATTTACACGTATAACCTTTATAAGTCATTACAGTATTGATAACATATTTCAAATAATAAGTAGTTCACACGTAATTTAAATTTGTTACACACAATACACATTTCATTGAAAACTTGACAGAAATTATTGATACTAAAAAAATTAATAGTTCTTTATTATTTTGTACTCAAATTAAAAAAAGTAATATGAAATCACAGTCACCTTTTTTCCATTAAAAGTACTATTTTTCGCCAGATATTCTAAATCGCTTCATTTATGTCTATTTAAATTATTACAGAACGCTGGGGAATGTTAACACGTTGTGACGTAAATGATTTGAAGTATTTAATGTCTGCAAAAGTTTATTTACTTATCCGTACAATATATGGCACTTTGACATCGTATTGAGACGATATGCAGTTTCATTTGAGGACCACACAACCATATTCAGCCAAATAACCCAATTACTCAATTTTTTGTTTCAGTTAAAATTAAATTACGGAAATTTTTTGATATGAACATATATAAAACATAAATACTGCCAGTAAGATTATAAAGTATCTTCGCAATTTACCCATCTAATGTCGTCGTCAAATAGTAGAGCCCTGAATTTGAAGCCTCACTGTGCCCATTCGGCATGATCTACGTCATTGTGAAAGGTCTCATTTTTCGCAGAATTTAATGCCATTTTATGACACCTAATTTAACCTCCCGCTCCAATAAACCTTTCCTATCTCCCTACAATTTTGAAGCGTTGCTACATCAACAGAGCTTATATTTTATATTTATGACTTTAAACCACTACAAGAAAAGCTTTGTCCCACTCTTCTGCGATCCGCTGTCCAAGAGTTAGTAGAGGTCCACTAATTAATTAATTAAAAAATAAGAAACACAGACGATTCATACTTTGTAGATACGTTTGCAAGGTTCAAATACAACTCTCGGGTTTCAACCCGTGTAAAAGTTTGTTTACATATCGTTTCGACGGAAAGCTCCGCCATCGTCGTCAGGTAGACAATGGTGTTGTGGAAACAATCTCTTCCCAGGTTGAAACCCAAGAATTGTATTTGAATCAAATTCACCGGGAAAACCTTCGCTCTTTAAGTTTGGAAGGGTTTGCACATTTTCTGTTAAATTTTCAGATCATTTGAAGCAATAATTTGAAATCTATGAGTTGTCAAAATGTAGTTACATGAAATAAATCCAAAGAACTAACTTTTTATTCAGTCTCTCCGCCGAAACGCATGTATAAAATGCTTTAAATTTTTTAAAATTTACTTCTTATAAAGTGGTATTAAATTCTGCGTAAAATGAGACTGTTCACAATAATTTAGGTCATTCCGAATGGACACAATTAGGTTTCAAACTTAGGGCTCTAATATTTTGACGACGACATTGGATGTTTTTCAATTCTTAAAGTACATATATACTCGCTAAACGAACCCACACCAATGACCAGTCAATTGAACCTGTCGTTTGCTTATAGTATGTAAACTTGGATGAAATAATAAAAGGATTGGTCCAAGAAGGTTGGTTGTTCCACTTGTTCTGCAGCATTTATAATTCCTTGCACAAATGATTTTCAAATTACAATTCTACTACTTATTACGAGCACTGAATTTTCAATTGAATTAGCATACGCACCTAATAGTATTCCGTATTAATTTGAGGTCGTCTGGGTCACTTTTGAGCCCTTAGCTTACAAGGGTCCGGCGCGGCGGCTTCCCTGGAAGTAATTATATCTGCTCGCCCACACTCCTCCTCCCTGTCAAAGAGCGCACGGCCTTAATTGGGCAAGGCTTTGTCTCTTTCTGCGGTGTTAGTTCTGCGTGTAATGAGATACACCAAGCAAGCAGACCTCCTTGTGTAATGTCTATTCAGAGACAGAGATCTGCCACGGCCAAGCTTTACTCACCACGTCTCTATACACGTCTCTGGAGGAAAGCGCGCTGATGCGCTCGCTGCAGGAAGCCGAGATTAATTCTATTCTTGAGGTAACCAAATATGTTTACTAAAGAGCTGTCCGTACTATTTTAATTGCTAGTCGGAAATGAAGAGACCTGAACACTTCCTACTGCAGGAAAAATGAAGATCAGAAGCCCATAGCAACGACAATAAAACCCAAGGATTCTATTTATCCCTGGAATTCAAAACAATTTTCTTTAATGTTTTATGCGTATCAAAACTAACTGATTTCGTTAAATGTGTTTCAGAATTAAGATTCCTGAGCAGAATAAATCCATTATAGCAGGAAATACAATTTTAAAAATTAATTTTTAAGTGCAACTAATAAATAAATAGTAAAACATCCTGAAAATCAGAAAAAATATATGAACTTAGTAGTAGTAGGTATAACACAATTCATTCCTGATTTGGAACTTCAATTGGTGTAAACGAAAAATACAAAACAAATATTTACAGTACAACATGTATAATAAAAATGAAAAATTACTTCGCACAAGCGAAAAGGCTGAAATAACAGTTCCAAACGATAACTCATAAGATTATTGTTAGTCTCCAGAAAACACTGGAAAAATTTAACTATGAGTGAAACAGCATGATTATAAGAACAGAGCATCATAAAATTTGTTTAAATTTAATTTATCTATAACATTAATAGCCGAATTATTAGATCTGACGTGGTGCATCTCACTCATCAGTCTGGAATAAAAATAACATTTTCAATATTTTAATATTTTTTTGAACCAATTTTATGATTTTTTAAATATATATGCTTCGACAAGACTAAATAATTGTGTACATTAATTCAGTTTATTGCAAAAGTTAAAGATAGTATAATGAATATATAAATTTGATACTGTGTAATTTAACAGGTGTTATTATATTTAAATCATGCAATAAATTAAATTTTGCTAAAAATATTAAAGTTCAAGTCAATAATTTTGGTAAATGTAATGTATACCAAATTAACTGCTTTGATTGTAGTTCATGCTATATTGGTCAAACTAAGCGCTGATTAAGAACCTGCATTAATGTAATAGGTACTTTTGTTCATAAAAGCTTATGCAAACTCCGACAGTTGTAAGTTAAGATGGAATATTTCTATTACTTTTTTATTTATTAATTAATATATTGGGGAAAATATATATATTAATAGATAAAGAAATAATATAATTAATTAATTTAAAATAAAATCAACATTTATTGAGCAACACGTGATTAAAAACTCATGATGAAAATGTGCGGCTGAATCAATTTCTTGGCAAGGCTTGGACCTTGGCTGTGGTAGGTATTAATTTCATCACTAATCTTCGTCAATAACTGTGACTGATGCTTTCTAAGCTGCTGGCAGGCTCTCTATCTTGAGACTGCAAACATTAATACTCAAAATTGAACAAGTATGGTCAACTGCTCCCCGTTTCCTCCAATGTTCCTTCATTTTCTTTATGAGTATTTATTTAATTGCTGACTGCTGGTTTCTTGCAGATGATTGGGGTTCGGTGACCCCAAAACAAGTCCATACTAATCCTTCCTTACTCCCCTTCTGTAATGCGTGACAGATAACCTATAACATTGCCAACTTTCATGGCCATAAATATGTCGTGGAACAATACCTCAACCTTCCAGTAGTCCCAGCCACACGAAAAAATGTTGAATTTCCTTCAAGCCATATTACAATGCATTGTATACAGGCATTACGCTAATACACTTATGAGTTATCGTTTGTATCTATTATGCCGGCCTCTTCTGTTGTGCGACATGCACTTCTAAATTTTCATCCGCAATTTCTTGTTTCCGTAAGTAAATTTTCATTTTCTAAGATAAATAAGTTATGAATATATTGGAATTGTTATATTTTTATTTTCAGTTTAAACTGCCGATATCCTGTGGCCTAGTGGGTAGCGTCGCTTCCTCACATCACAGAAATCCCGGGTTCGAATCCTGGCAGGGGTTTGGATGTTTGTAACACTCCTCTCACCTTAACGCATGTCATTACCATGTGTATATAGTATAGGCATCCTGTTCATTATATCTGTTTATATTAATGAATCTATATGCAGGATAGATGGGATTTTCACCTTCCTAAAAAAACCTTCAGTTAATTTGAATCAAATCTGGTTGTCTGTTTTATATCTTCGATTATTTCTTTTTGAAATTCAAATCAGGTTTCCTTTTTGCTCGATTTCTCTCTCTGAAGATGCGGTCATGAGTGTGACTAGATCATCGGCAATTGCTGTCATTCCATCTGTCCTGTTAATTATTTTTAGAAGTGAATCCATATATACGATCCAAAAGAGTGATCCCCTTGGGGACATCCTCTCTCCATGCCTTTGGAACTGCTGGTGAAACAGTACGCTGACCACGTAGCACTCCAAATTCGTATTGTAAGATGACAGCCCGCAGTCGACTCGGTACGCCAGATCTCTGAAGAGCTACTCAGCCAAGGAAGAATAATAAGAGAAATTTAGACCAGATGAGATTCCAAATCAGGAAAAAAAGTCCTGTTACAACAAATGTCAATAGAGTTCATATTAATTTTTTCTGACTTATAGACTGTTTTTATTTATTGATTGATTTATAAACACTAAAATATTGTAACTGATTTAAAGTCAAGCTTAATGTGACTAAATAATTTTATTTCAGGCCAACACAACATGCCCACTATATATAAAAGAATAAAGTTTATACGTAAATCTCTTTTAATTCAAGGTGAAAATAGATTTCAGAATGACAAAGAAACATCCAGAGAAAATGTAATTGAGGAAATAGAGAATCGTTGTTGAGAGCATTAATATAAATGATTGCGCTGTGACGGAGAACCTGCTCAATAATTTATCGACGAAACGTATAAAGCAGACTTAATAGCAGTTGCAAACTTCCCATCATCGTAAAATATTCAGACTTTGCAGAGTAATGGTTTCTCTTAAAAATCAAATGCTTTGCCGACTCGCCGGAAACACGTAGTTGGGGCATTTCTGGGTAAAGACAACTATACAGCGAGGTTAAAGGGGATGTCGTTTTCCAGGTTGAGGAAAGATATATAAAGTGCAAGAGAAAAATACACTAGTGCTTTTAAGAGCTGTTAACGTGTTAGTGTTGGTTTGTTACAAATCATACAGAAATGGTTCCAAGTGTTTATGTGCAATAGCTTTTTCGCAGAAAAAGTGACAGCAACAAGGAAAACAGACTAAGAAGAGAGAAGAACAACAAAGCAGAGGTAGGTGCTAACTATTTTACTAAAGCCAACAATCTCCGGAAAATATCCCACATTATGCCGATGTTACGTAAGGAAAGCAAACAATTTATTCTTATATAAAATCGAATTAAATTGACGCATTTTAAGTTGTTTTAAAATCGTGAATATTTTTAAAGCCCTGAACAGAGGCGTAACGTGCCGGGGACAGCACTTTTTAGGGACGGCAAAATTTCACAATAAATAAAAATAGATATAATCTAACCCTGCACAGTACCAAATTTATCCTTGCCGAAAATTTGTTTTGAATTTCTGTAAATTTTGGTGAGTTTTAATATTTAAATGAAGGGGCGGTAAATTTGACATACTCCACGGAGTCGCACTTATAATAAATATAAAAATGTATTAATTATAGGATTATGATTTCAAATTGTTGTTTAAAATAATTTGTTTGTATGATTTAAATACTATGTTATAACATTACCGCCACAAGATGAAGGAATAGCAGTACATAGCACAGTGTAATGAATTGGTGGGTATAAGCTATTTTAAAATGAAAGAATATTATAAAAACGAGAATAATATTGAATTTTACATTTATTTATTGCAATGTACACTAATTGGATGAATTTTAATTCGCATAGCCGCCTTTTTTATAATAAACACCATATATATTTACAAAATTTATACAAATTAAATTTCTTACAACTAAATACAAGAGTTATAACTTAGGGTGGTTATACGGACCTTTCCATAAAGAAGAATCAGTAACACAAATCCTACTGGGAATTGGAAGTACGAGGAAATCGTTATAACAGTGGTATTAACGTGTAGTCTCCGCTTGCCTGGAACGAGTCGCTGGATCCGTCTAGACGTTGAGCGATGAAGAGCACTTTGAAACTCCAGACTGGATCACACCTTCCTTCCAGTATTTAAATGTTCTCGGCCGGGACAATCTCCAATTTCTGATTTTTCCCTCTTAAAACTCAACCTTCAACTACACTTACAGTTCTTGAGAAAAATCCCAGTCTCACCATGGTGTTGGCCTAATATTACCCTTCCCTGTAACCTAGGACTTCCTCACGCCACTTGCCTTTGATTCTGTACCACCAAATTTCGCAAGTAGTTGTGTTTTATCGTTACAACAGACCTACTTGCCAGATTAATGAAAGGAGTGTGAACGCAGTTCAATTGATTCGTTTACTGGCTTATGCATTTGATCTATGCATTAATAGCATATTATTAAATCTTCTGATGTGCCTAGAAAAATCTCGATTCTTGATAATAAGTATTCTCTATGTTGTTGAGGCGCTGGAGGGAATCCGTGAAATTGTTCTAGAAATAGCAGCAGCCTGATATGAAACATTAATAAAAGTAGCCATTGAGTGAGTTCATGAATAAGACGCATACATAGTAATTAATGGAATCAGTCATACGTAGTCTGTGAGTTAAGCAGAGCAGAGAGTTGGTGAACGATTAGTCTGAACAATGCATATTTCGGTGTTGTAATACCGTGCACCTGCTTTGTTCCTCCGCCCACATGTTGGTATCTCGCCAACCTGTGGACATTGTTTTGGACTTTGTAGCAGCCATTCTGTCCGGTAAAGTAAAAATTTTGTAAAGTTTTAATCATTGTAAGAATTACTGCCAGATATTTTGTGAAATTTATAAGTCTAAGTTTTTTATATGGATATTAAAAATGATTAATATTGGTGGCCCACAATAATTTGTTCTATGGTAAGCTGTAAACTTTTACACAAATAGTAACTGTGCATTAATCTTCAAAGACGTCAGTTTAGCCGAAGCCCTCCCGTACATTACAATCTGCCAAACAACAACGTTAAGGTATAAAATAACATACTGTGGTGACTCACGGCCCCTACATTGAAGCGGTAAAGCAAAAATAATTTAGTTTTTGGTATTCGCGTACAGCAGGACGAAAAGCGTTCGTCACCCGAGTTCCCGGGAGCAGCCGTTTAGAAGCTGCATAGATTCTTTTTGCTTTCCCGGCAGCCAATTTGATTATACATTTTATTCGTAAATTTATATTTTTACTAAAATTTAATTTGAGTTATATTTCTTTTGTAAATTTTATATTGTAATTCCACAATTTCGATCTTTACTATCATCACAATTAAATGGAATATATTCAAATTAAATATACTCTTTTTATTATTTAACAATTCCTTGTTATAATAATATAATTTATTGGTGTAAACAAAGACTAAACACCACAATACTGTTAATTTTTAATGAAATAAATATTGTTCCCTCAACAAGTAATAATTTTTAATGGAATTGAAAAGCGTATTTTACAAGTTATTTTCTAAAATTGTTTTTGAGTTAAGATTTTTGCTAAAAGCAATCGTCCTTAAGTACAAACATGGCAAATTAATGTTTATAAAGAAAACAATTTGATTAATCCAGGCTATTTCCAAAAATAATTAAAAGTTCATAAAAGTCAAGTTTTGGTATCATAATTAAATTTGTCAATGTATTTTTCTTTTCAAATAATAGAGGAAAGTCTAAGCGGAATTTTGCTAAACGGCGCTGTTCCCCCTTACAGGGGCCATTGTTTCCTTTCTGCGGAGTATGCAAAGCTGTTCTTGCCTTTAGGAAATACTTGCCACATTTATTGGAAATTCCAAGTGTTTCTTAGCTTGCGGGAATTCCGATATTAAAGCTGAATTATTTATAAAAGCATCGTCTTGGGTGGTAACGGGAGACTTTGTGACTTTTCTTCAAGAAATAGATGAGCTGTGAGCTATGCTGTCCAAACACGGTGAAGTTTAATGTATGCGATGTGATGTGTACTAAACAGATTACCAACTATAGTATCCGACCATTTTAAACTGTATTCATTTTTCAGAGGACAATGAAATTAACGAATTTTAATTTGCATGGTGGAGTCCACTTAAAAATAACTTAGCTACTACTCGAGGGAAAAGTTGAAGGTTCCAATACAGAAGAAATAGTGAAATATTATTTGCGGCAGCCAAAATGAAACTAAATGTAGTTCTTGATTTCATATATTTAAATTTATTAATTTTTAATGTTGCAATTTCCCAAAGAGATATGAAGGAAGTGGAGTGTAACCTCTGGAACAATAGGATCTTTCCTGTGCGGATAGTATGTTCTCTGTTACGAATCTGTACCAATAAATAAAATTATAGTGTCTGTGTCTGTCCGTATGTTTGTTTTGAATAGGCTCCGAGAAGGCTCAACGGATTTCAATGAAAATTTATAGGATTAAAAAAAGGCAATTTAACTTAAATATTCCTGCATATTTTATTTCGATACTGATATTAATATAAATATATTAATTCTGCGTGAAGGTTTCTTTTCCTTACGTGCGGTAAAATCTCCAAAGTGTATGCGGGTATCCTTACTCGTGATCTGTTTATGCTTCGAAATGGCTTAGAAATTTTAACTTAAATTTTGGTGTATGTTTCATTTCCATATATTGGAGAATTCAGAAGATATTTATATGAATATTTACAAATTCATTGAATTGCTGCCCGAATTACTCATTTTTAAAGGCTTTGAGCTACATGATAGAGGAACCTGTTTTAAACAAACTGCAAGTTATAAGGTTTACCCTGAAACGATCCTAAATAGATGATACCGTACTTTTCATATATTCAACTTCAACGAAATTCTGTACCTGTATTTTCATTATTAGGGCAAAATAAAAAGAACTATTTTCGTGCGAACGAAGTCGCGGAGGTTAGCTACTTATAAATAATTGTTGTTGTGAAGTTTATGAATAAATTTTAGTCTCGATTAATTAAACCCTGACAAATATTATTAAACTCATTAGAAGTTAACATATATATGTGGTTGAAGAACGAAAAGTCAAAATTGGATACTTTTAAGATGTTGTAAGGGGCTAAATTGACTGACTAAATATGGAACAATGGAGGCTACGTGTTGGAAGGCAGTTCAAAAATTGAGTATTATTTATCGGTTTAAATAATTACTAGTTGAGGGACATAATTGATATAGAACCAACCCAAAATAATGTTGAAAATTCAATCCAAAAAGTTTTAAAGATAGTCCTTATAATTAAAACTGAATGCATGATGAAGTATTCCATTTAGCACAACATAAATTTTATTAAAGAATTTATAATTAATCATTTATTCATTATTTAATTGTTATTTTCTGATTTATTTGGTAATTGATGTTTATATAATATAATTAATTTTTTTAGATAATTTAAAATTAATCAATGATAAAAGTTGTGAAATATATGCACAGAATGTATAATTTGTAGTATTCCGACAAAATGAGGTTATTATAAATCTTGATTAGGAAATTCTTTTATGTACCAAAGAGAAGAACTTAAGATTAACAAGTTAAGTGGTAGTAACAGTGCACAAAGAAAATTGACAGTGACAATCAAAAGTTACATTTGTACTCCTACGTTAAATCTTTTTTTAAAAGGAACATAAATCATTAATTTGATTTATGACTCAAAGAAGTAGAGCGCTGAGATATTCTCCTCTATGTGTGTGGGATGAACGCTCGGCACCCATCACTCACACAAACATGTAGAAGTTGTTAAAGCATATTACTTTCCCGTTCATATGCGGCTCAAACGATCTAAAAGAGATTGACAAAGATTAAAGTGAACATCATCTAACATGATGCCGTAAATATTTATTTGTTATTTACTCAAAATAAATCTCAAACATTGTAATGCGTTGTAAATATTTATTTACACTATCTGAAAAGTATGCTTGTGAATGCGTTACGAAATTACCTGTAGTGACGCTGCGCATGAAACAGACAATAATTATTATTACGCCTAACGGTAGGTTCAAGTGAGGAGAACATGTTCTTTTTTCGAGGAAATTATACACAGTTGTGGTTTCCTGTTTCCTTCCGCCGGTTTATGATGGACCATGCGAACAAGGCAGCGGGAGCTCGGCAATGGGTTTAATACTCGTGAAAATGCAAAAGACACACACCAACATCCATGCCATGGGCGACAAACGAACCCAGAACCTCTATGTTATGAGCCAGCGATGACCACAGGAAGTTGGCGACCTGTATAACAGACAATTCAATTAAAATATTGAACAAAGATGAATTTAGAAAAAAATAGACTTTTCAACGCGCCTTAGTGGGCCTTCTCAGTATTTAGCAAGATTGAAATACTATGAACAAAGACAGTACAAAAGAAAGAATAATCCAAAGATGTGACTAACAAAGACTACATAATAAAATAACATGTATTGAATTTAACGGACAAGTGTTTTAAATTTACTGAAAATAAGATTTGATATAATTCATTTCGGAAATAATTTTTTAATTTATCTTATCTAACATAACAGTATTTTATGTTAAAACCATGTTTAGTGATAATAAAAGTTGGAAAATTTTAATTTGATTTATGTCCCTTAATTCTAGTTTTGCTAGATTGGTCAGACCAAACCACTGTCAGTTATACGGGTCGTAAATTCTTATCTTATATGAGTTTCATTCATACAGACGTTAATTGTTCTTATATGCATACAAAATCTATTATCGTTGATAAATTCTTATAGGATCACTGACAAACAGAGTTGGATTTTTAAGTACCATCAAACGTCTAATACAAGCTATTATAAGAAGGGAAATCTTGCAGACACTCCATTGTTCTGTTTCGAATCATTTAGCATCGCACTCATCAAGACTTAAATAATGCCAGTTTCCTTTAGGTCTATAATGGTGATAACAATTTATTTTTAAAAATTAGCAGTTAGTTGGTCTTGACACTGCTCTTAGAATTCTCACGCAAGCTGAGAGTTTCCGTAAGTCCTTACGTAACTTGCATGGCGGGCAGGGTTACGTATCAAGGTTTCATTATGGTAATTATCAGCATGATCCACCAGCGCGTGATTATCCCCACCCACGAACCAGAACGCCACGCTATAAAATACTGAAGAAAAGTATACCAGGAAATTCCCCTTTACACTAATATATTCGAAGTCACTAGCTCTTAAACGTTTATCTCATTCTCGTGCCAGAATATTTTTATATAATTAATAAACAGTGACTCGAGGTTCGTAATCTTGATTCGTACACATTACACGTACATTACAATAAATTCGGGGTTCAATACCGTGCAAACTTCATCCTCTTATACCATTAAAGGTGTATAAATTTAAATGAACTTTGTATCCAGTTTTATTTTACTTGTTTGGACTTTCTTTTATAACTCTTTAAAGTTAGTTAGTATGTTTTTTTATAATTATGAGTTAATACTTAAAAATATTGTTGCGACCCAAATAAGGGTACATGGTTAATAATACTTAAAATTTATATTCATTTAATTTATTTATAAGCCTATTAACATTAAAATAGTAATATTAAGAAATAACATACATATAATATCTTTATGAAATATTAGACATGTATCTGAATTAAAATAAGATAAGAGACATTTGTATATATATAAGAACAATTAACGTCTGTATGAAACTCAAATTATATGATCTATTTCAGACTTTATTTTTCATACAATTAAAAAACCAACTTTTCGGTACGTATTTGCACCTTCTTCAGGTTCTTTATCCTGTGGGAAATATTGATGGACAACTTGTTAATCGTCGTTCATATCTACATCATGTTACAAAATTTACTTAACAGCAAAATTGTTTTTAAAAAAGTTACATAACTGAGAAACACACCTAATTATCACCATCAGATATTATATATTAAGAATTTTTTTAAGTAATCCTGGAAACTCCTACACAAATGCAACACCTGCTGAAACTGAATGTAGAGATCCTCAAGGTTGTGACCTGTTCCTCAAGTATTAACAATCTCTCCCTTGCACCTTAGGACGTATTTAAAAATCAATGCTTCAGTGACACATTGAATAAGTAAATGGAAAACAATACTTGGACAACCTATAGCAATTTTGAAAATTATTAAATGTTTCAATATTTACTTTTTTATCGTTTGTTTTTGCAAAATGGTTTGAATTGTATACTCCTTGGGAAACTATCGGTCAGCAAATAAGGACACAAAATATTCTGATATGCTTATCCAAGTACTGCATATTGTTCTGAGGGAGTTTTAAATAATTATAATTCATCAACAAAAAGAAATTAAAGAATTTTTTAATTTTTTAACTGACGAAATTCAAAAGAAGGGATGAAACGTTGTATTTCGATATTTTTCTGACTAAATGTCATTTTACTTATTTAATAAAAGAATATTTAAATTTCATAATAGTAGTACCAGTTCATAAGATTTTTCATGTGTCAAATTAAGTTTCCATTTCTGACTCTCCACATTTATAATAATCATCATTAATACAAAAATTAAATACCTTGACCAACATCTCTCGTCAAATATAATTAAGTTCAATTTCGTTCAAATGTGTGCCTCTGCCTTGGAATAATTTATGTAACCTGCTGTTTTGCCAAATTCGTAGTACAGCTCCGGTGTAAAATCTAATGTTATACAGAACTTTTTAAAAATTAAAAACCATGCAAGTAATTTTGGAGTCCGAGTTGTGTATTCTCGGTATTGTTGGTAAATATTACTCCCACGCCAGTGATAATATACCCACACACATGCTCCTCAGTTCGTATTATCCACTTGAACGTACCGTATTTTTGGGACTCAGGGCGGCTGCAATGCAGGATTAATAAACTGTGTTCTGACGCTGGATAAAAGCGCTTTCCATGAAAATAAAACCAGTCATAAATCAGAATAGCATAGCTTAAATCTTGCTAAAGCCAGTTAACATGAAACAACCTGCTCCCTGAAACTTCCGAGCTTGACATGTGCATTCTTCTTCACAGCCCGTAGCCATTGTAGCTGTCACACATGACGTGACACACTCGCGGGGCAATTGACGATACCCATATGCGTATTTCTACTAGTAGCATACATATTGTGTTTGTAGATAATACAGAATACGGTAATGAGGATGCGTAGGAAACATGAATGTAATGTTATTATTTAATATTACATTTTATTCTATAATTTGTAGTGGAGTTGGAAAATGTGGCATTTAGATATGATTATATACAGGGCGAATGAGGGGAACGGTATAGCAGGAAGAAAACAGAAAGATGTGTCGGAATACGATTCGCAGTAAACGTCATATAGTGGGGCTTTGCCGGAGATCACTTCCGAATATTAAGCAACTTCGCAGTGTAAAAGAAATTCCGAAAGGATACATATTGTGTTCAATTTCGGATATGTTGTATGTCTAGAACTCATCCGTAATAGATAAGGGATGATACGTATAGAGTGCGGTAAAATGATCTTGGTGCTGTCTGCACATCTCGTTACTAAGAATATAATTTTTGAAAATGTAGCTACTCACGTAGCCACCATACTATTTCTTGCTACCTATGTTCAGCGTGGGAAAGTAAAATCAGAAGTGATTGGCAAAGAACGTTCACGTGATTTTCCTTCTACCCCTGGGGTGGGGAATAAAATAGTCCAGTTATTAGGTGGACGAGATTTCAAGATAATAATGTTGCCATCTCTGAGATTGATGTTGGAGACGGTGAGAGTCGAATCTTGGAGAAGTATTAAAATCAGACAATGGAGAGTGAACCCGAAAGTAGCAGCTTGGATAATAGAGATTAAAATGTAAAGTCGGAGAGAGGAGTCACTAGTTGGCTGTAAGAGCTCCGGAGAGAACTGAAAATTCGTGAAAATTAAGTAGAGTAATTTATAAGGAGAGGGAGTTGCATTTACTCCATTCCAATCATCGCTTGAAGCATTAACGCCGCGATTACGTGCCGACAACACGGATAGTGACACTCAGCCATGGGCCTACCTGCAGCCTAAGAGGAATGTTCTGGACGCAAGAAAACAAAAACATACGTTTTATATAATTTAAGAATTTTTTGAGCCTCCTGTAAATGTTCTTGATTAAAATTAACGTTATAAATAATTAGGTAAACTAGAAACCTGCAAGATTTGAATGTAAAATCCTAAAGAACCTAATTATTCCATTACACTAGCGTAGTGTCGCTGGCCGTATTCGCAATGAACACCTGGTGAAGGACACACGACTAACGATAAATATTTTTAAACAGCAGTAGTGTATATCAGGTACGGTTAAGGACAGGGAAATGAAAAATATACCGAAGTTGACGGTGGAGTTTCTGAACATCAATAGTGTGGATATGTATAACTACTGCCGTCTCAAATTACTTTACGAAGTCCACCACTAAGCTGGGGTTGTACTGGGAGTACGCCTGAACTCAATTTAACACAATATTTGTTACGGTAACTTGGTAATGTAAAACCTGATCTGAAAAAATGCAAGTAAATGTCTAGTGTTCAGTTGAGGATATGCTGTATGTCTAGAAGCTTAACCATAATACGTACAGATTGTGGTCGGTTGACCTTCACTGGCGCATTATATCCTGTTTGTAATAAAACAATAACTTTTTAAAGAATAAAATGAATTATGATTGTGGGATTTTTGTTACAAGCAGTGCGTTCGTTGGTTTTGATGAACGATTTGCATCTGTATTTTTGATAAATAAAAAATATGTTAAGTTTTCAACCGGGAGTTAATTGCAATTGGCAAGGTAAACTTCAAAAGCCTTCATTATCATACACGCTATTTCGAGCGAACCTTCGGTAACAATATTAAGATATAAAGCCATACAGCAGATTCACAATTATTTTTGGTGACGTCATACACGGGCGAGTTTATAAAATTACACCACTAGAGGTTTTTGGCCACCACACCGTGTAGTCTTGCAGATTAACGTAGAAGAGATTATTATACCACCAAAAAAACGAAAGTTTCACACTGACGACAATCTTCATCTTTACCTACTACGTATCACAAACAATTTTCCAATTTGCTCTAGTTTGCAAATCTAAATTATCAAGATTAAAGTAATATATATATATATAAGATACGTAGGAAACGTGAAAGTAATTTTATTATTTAATATCACATTTTATCATATAATTCGTAGGGATTTGGAAAATGTGACACTTAGATATGATTATAATCAGGGCGAGTGAGGGGGAACGGTATAATATGTATATATACATATATATATTACTATGTTGATTAACGCCATTAGATTTGCTACAGTAAGAAAACAATTCTATTATAAGATTGAAGAATATGCAAGTTAAACTCAAATCACATGATAACTCTGCTCAAAGGTAAGGGAATAAAATATTCGAATCAAATAAAAGCAATGCCTATTACACAAGAAAAAAGGAAATTATTTAGTGGAAACGATCAAATAAAAAATTGGGATGTAGAAACAATGAACGAAGTGAACAAAAGAGTAAAGGTCCGGCTATAACATCAGAAGTAAAACACTCATCCAGCAAAACTGGCAAAATACAATAAAGCACCAGAACGAAAATAAATTTCTGCAGAAATAATGAACTTTTTCAACAAAAGAATGGGTGGATGTATTGACAAACATGGCACTACATACGACTAAATTAATCATTGCCAGATTATGGCCCAAGTCTGATTTCCTGCACTTGAGAAAAACACTACAACAATAAATTAAGTTAAATTGGAATGAGTCTCACTTATTAGTTTTTTATTTAATAAAAACGATGATATATTCATGAACTGGACATAAGTGAAACCATAACGTAAAATTTCTTTTCCTTTAATGTTACGATGTAGATTGTATATACTTCAATCATAATCAATTCCAGTTTTCCAACGATATAATATTCTGGACATCAGACATAGATCCTAACAATGGTCTTAGTTCTCTCAATCCGTAACCTCGCAACCCTCCCAGAATTGCTATCTAAGTGAAGAACTAATCAATTCCAATACTACCAAAACCTCTCTTTTAAAATTTTGTCCCCGGAATTATCCGGTTTCCCATATTCAGAAAATCTCGTCAGTATAGTTTACTGGAACCAAATAAACACAACTTCTCGCTCAGTTATTGAATTCGGGATTAATGTAAACTAGACTGTCAACTACTCCAACACGTCCAACAACGCCGAAAACTCTTATCCCAAAGATTTAATTCCTCAATTCCTCCTACATACGTATAGAACTTTCATTCGTCCAATAATAGACGATGTTCTTGTTGTGGTTTTCAGTCAAACCTATCCTGCGCAAGCCTTTTAATTTATATATAACTTCCACATCCCACATCCTCCCTAATCTACTTAGCGTATTCCACCCGTGTCTCCCTCCTCTGTTCTTATACCACACACTTCCCTCTAATGTTAATTTTACAAGACCCTTATGTCTCAAAACGTGGTATATTAATCTAACCCTATGGTTCCAGACTAAAGAAACGGTGTTTTTAATCTATTTCCACCACGTCACCTACTTCTATGAGAATTTGAAAGAATAAATTTACGATTCTATTCTTCACTTCTTATACTCATTTGCCATCCTATTTGAACACTTATAGCATTCTAATTTTCAACCCTATCCTCCTCATATCTGTGAATTCTACAACCGATATATAAAAATCTATAAAAATAACATTCCAAATGATTTATTTGTCTTCCGCTCTCCTATAAGCTATAGGGAAACGGAAATTCAAATATATTTCTCCGCACCCCAGAAGTCGTCATCCATAATCTAAAACTAAAATACTGTACCAAGAATTACAACTTAAAAGTATCCCAAAATATCATTCCCTCCCCATTCCTGACAACCTGAAATCATACCCTAAACTGAATCGTGCTGTATCCTCGATCCAAAAGCATAAAAAATAATTTAAGAAATCGCGTCCTCTAAAATTAATGTTAAGAAAAGAATTATGTGCGCCTTCAATTTTATATTTAAATAATAATGTCAAAAAGCTACTATCCAAATCATATGCTTACATGGACCTCAGCATACAAGTGACGGAAATATAGCTCTGGTGAAAGGTACAGAGAAAGCTATACATTTAATGTAAACACATACATAAAAAAGTTAAAAATGAATATGAGAAGGGAATCAAAATGGAAGGAGAAGAAATAAAACCCCTAATGATTGCTGATTTTATTGTAGTAGAGTATTGAAGTCAGAAATAGACTTGGAAAACATAATCAATGGCATGAAAGTGATCCTGGAGGAATAGTACAACATGAGGCTCAATGAAGCGAAAACAAAGGTGATGTAGTGTAGTATGGGAAATAGTGGAATAAAAATAGCTGTTAAATTGGGAAGGGATATTTTGAAGGAAGTTAAGGAATTCTGCTACTTGGGAAGCGTAATAACTAGGGACGGTAGAAGTATAGCAGACATAAAGCGTAGGATAGAACATGCTACGAAGGCTTTCGTAAAAAGAGGAATTTACTTACGGCTGATATAAGTATGAATATTAGGAAATCATTATTAAAAATTTTCGTATGGAGTGTGGCGTTATATGGGCGTGAAACGTGGATGGTAGGAGTAGCAGACAGAAAAAAGAATAGAAGCTTTCTAAATGTGATGCTATAGGAGAATGCTGAAAACCAGTTGGTGGATAGGGTAATTAACCAAGAAGTTCTAAGCAGAGTAGGAGAAGAGAGATCAATTTGGAGGAATTAACCAAGAGAATGGATATATTAATTGGCCACGTTTTGAGACATTAGCATTAGAGGGAAGTGTATGGAACAGAAGAGGTATGTCAAGAATGGAATACTCTAAGCAGTTCAGGGAGGATATGGAATGTGGTAACTATATAGAAATGAAAAGGCTTGCGGAAGATAGGTTAGCATGGAGGGTTGTATCTGACCAGTCTTTGGACGGATTACAACAACAACACACGTAGGACAATGGCGTACCTAAAATATGTTACAACAAACTATGGTAGAGGAATGACTTGCGAACAGGAAAATGAGCGCTCATAATATAAATACAACACCAATATTTGTTCAATCACAGCCCACTCCGATAGCGGTCGCTCACGCTGCAGATAAATTATAGAGTCCCACAGGGAACATAAATGGTCGTCCAATAAGAGTGACAAAGCATTGAACGGCCACACAGCATTATTTATAATGTTAGAGCTTTGTTGTATCAAAGTCGATTAATTGTGTTTGACAAATATTCATGCGCCATTCGCATTTTTAAAACGATGCAGCTAATCAGATTACTGAGAATGGTAAACTTTATAAGAATCTGATAAGTAAATATCTGTCCACAGTTGTCTAATCTTGACCTGAACTATGTTCTCTTCGATAAGAACGGTGCCCTTATATCACACAGAGCACGAAACTTTCACCTCGTTTCACGGATTATTTTGTGGCGTGTTGACGTGAACTGGCAGTCCAGGTCTTTAAATTTTAACGAAATTAACTTTTGTAAATTGGCCTAAAATTGAAGGTTTATAAGTGTCCACGTCTTTCAACAGAACAATAGATGGATAATACTAATTCAACATGTGATATGTGTGAAGTGACCAGACAATTGGTCCTAATAATCCGATTTATAGCGCACTTTTCTAGTTTGATTCAATTGTAACTTTATTTATTATTTTCCATTTTAATCTACATTCAATGTGGCCTAATCGAGTTAAATATATGCCTGTTAAAAGCATCACAAGGCACCGGTAAGGATTTCTCTTGAATAAGCTTCCAGATAAGGATAGTCCGCAGGTTAGCAGATTCCAGGAGGGAACAGAACGGTTGCAAAGAGGGGAAAGTTCTCCACGAAACAATCAGGAAATTGGTTTAGTTTAGATTAATTTCATCAATTAGGTGAACGGTATAAAAATGGGAGTGGGAAGGACATCTAGACCAGAAAGACAGAGAGAGCGAGAAGACACTCTTTATGGTTCAAATAGATTGAGAGCGGATAGTCTTGGAAGGAGGACGGGCAGGGACGGAAATTAGGGAACATGCGGCCGTATGAACCCTAGATTTTTACGATCTCTGTTGCAGAGATTCTTTGGAGGTGAGCCGTTGTAGTTTTTATAATCTGGAGCCTTGCGATGTTACATTTAATTTGTGTTTACGCTTAAATTCTTGGAGATTTCAAGTTCGATACCGAGCCACCGGTAACTTGAGGAAGACATTATTGCTGAATCAACAGGAAAAAATGTGTTATTGTGTTCCATTATTTTTTGTACATATTTAATTTTGTTTTATTGGCTTTGAATAAATGTAGGATTTTAAGTTTTAAATAACCACGTGACGTCACAGATCAATAGACAGAAGTACGCGTCCGTTGGCTTCGACTTCACCCTCTCTGCTGCAGACTTCTGCTTGCTGGCGACGAAACAGGTACTCAACGACTAGCAACCATCTTTGACTGTATTACGAGTGCTCACCCTTCCGCGTCTCTTTCCCATTTAACTCCAAAATGTTTCCCTATCTCCCTCTCAAAATACAATTCTTTCCCCTCTCCCCCCTTCAAAAAGTTGCCCAATCAGGTTTTAAATTTCCAAGGCGAGTCTTTTTAGACTCCACCCATTTCGGGGTCTACACGAGTAATTACAGGTCCACCATCGCTTATTCCACTTTAATGTCACCTGAGTGAGCCCTGGAATTTTAGGTATTTTCAGACCTTTTGTCCTGGTACAACTTATCGTTACACGCGCAAGACATCTGTAGTCTGAGTATTTCCCCGTCTTTACCAACCAGACAACGCTACGAGCAGTAAAATTTTTGTAAATAAAATATATTCCCCCGAACTTATATGAAATCATTACAGTATAGGATCACTTCTTTTCCAGATTTTCCTTCTGTTCTCTGTTTCTTGGCTAACATTAATGATATTATGACCAGATTATAGCTTTAGATGTACTAAATGATTTCTGAAATCCTCTACTAAAAAATTTGACAAGACAAAATAACCATTATATACATAAATATAAAATACATCAAAAGGAAAAGAAATACAATGAGAGCTATAAATAAATATAAAAAGTATACTAAAATAAAGTACAAAAAATATTTCAAAGGGAAAGTAATAAAAATAGACAAGTAAAGAGATTAAATGAAAAGTTGAGAATGAATGTAATTGTTGTAATGTACGTTTCGTTTCACATATAACTCTACACTTTTGATTACAACAGAAGACTTTGATGGCTCGGAAATAATGATTAACATGGAAAAGAAAATAATTTTGCAGTATCAGATGGTCTTACAAACAAACTATTTTTATAACAATTTCAAACATTTCATCTTGTAACTTCAAAGCATTAGGTTCAGATCGATTTATGATTTCACAAGATCATTTATCAAATCTCGTTCACTTAAAAATAAATACTACAAAATATTTTCTTTATTCTCGATGCAACAAAATATTCCCAATTACCCATTACCCACATTCCAATACTATGGTATAAAACTTTTTCGGGTTATGAATTGTATCCGCTCTATATGATGACGTGATTCTGACAACCTCTGATAACTTTCGAATATCAGACGTTTGTGGATTAAAGTTACTTGTTAAGTTCTCGACCCTTTCTGCACTGAATGTGGGGGTCAGAAAACCAAAATTCTTTGCTGGTAAGATCCCCGAAAGATGGCTGGAGAGGTGCGGATTTTACGAGCAATTTAACATTTAATATGCCCATTCCAGCAGATTGTTCGCTTCATTCACTCAAATAACGCGTTACGCGTCCGCGGAAGGAGATATTCCCATCGAGGATGTTGTCATCGTTGACGTTTATAATTATCATGCGAAAATAACTATGATTCGAATAATCAAAAAGTACTAGCTTAAAACGTAATGCCAATGAAGTATCCAATATTATATAACCACTGGTGTAATTTTTATTACTGAATAGTGCATATTGCTTTCATAAAGTGAGAGCCGTTGATAGTCGATCTTCAGAATCATAACGTTGTAGTGTTATGAACGTTAAGTTCACCGCTGGTAAAAATTAAATTTCCATTACGTTTCGTAAATTTTAAAGTTTGTAAAAAATATATAATAGACAGAATATGTAGAATCGCAAATTCTACGTCATACCATAGAACACGTTAGAATGAAAATGTAATAAATGGTTTTTCCTGTCAAGGTATTCACATTCTGTATAAATGATCGGAGGAAATACCGGAATAAATTTACTAGAAAGCGCCATATGATGATTAAAGCTCGAAGGCTTTCCAGGAGCAATTGCGGAAGAAACAGTTCTGCCTGGAAGATGACGAGAGAGTTTGCAGTCGAAACGTCAAAACGTCGCGTGTTAATCGCAGTCTTACCCGTGTGGAAATCCGAGAACTATTTCTTCCCCCTTCATATAATCAGTTCACCCCCGACTTCCGTCGACTTCAACACCTAGAAATTTTTCATGATTATAAAACATATTTCGTTCCCGAACTCAAAACTATTATTATTTGATGATAAATGAACAAGTTTATTTTACTGTAAGTCAGTAACTACTTGGTACCGGTAGTTTTATAATTTAATTGTTTCATTGACTTTATTCTGAAGACTGTAGACATTGCTTTCAGGTATTACCAAGTTCGTATCGACGGTGTATAAAATGGGCTATTGTAATCTGGTAGGTTTTTTTACAGAGAAAAGAAAATGTAACGGCCCCAAACTCGATCCCTGCGTGACCCCTAAATTTATTTATTTCCAGTTAATCGTGTAATATCTATATATTTACTCGAAATTTTTAACGATATTTTTGCCAGGGTATGCTCGCACAAATTTGAAATTGTTGAAATACGAGGAGCAGCGGTGTTAGAGAATAAATTTTTGAGTTCGGCACTTGGCACTGACGCGCGTATCCTCGATTCCTTCTCTCTAGCGTCCAAAGTCGTAAGTAATTTGTGTTGAACGGGCACTCGACGCGGTCTCCAGAGGGCGACTGCTGCTCCGTCTCGTTACGTTGGAGAACCTTACGAGTATTGTCCCAGTGGATGTCTTCTCCAGAATTCAACGAAACTCCGGCCCAAAGTAAATTTCCTTTAAAGAGAACTGCACTTCATTACAATTGAAACGATTAGTTATGAATTAGTTATTCGTTTCTGTCTCTTAATCGTGACTGCGACACTTGGCGCCTGCAGTCGCGACGCTGAGATATGCAGTCAGCATCTGGTATCAGATTTAACCAGCTACCTTCTCGTGCTACAGCTCTACAGAGGTATGTTTAAATACATACGGTACATTAAGCAAGTGGAACATAGCCGTCTTACTTTAATGGAGCTTAATAGAATCCCGGTACCATAAGAGAATGAAAAATATTTTTACTTGCATATGTTAAATTTGGGGGCTAAAGAGTACCTTTTTCTTAAGTATATGACAGAAATATTTGAAATTTTTAGGGCCCTGTAATATCCCCACAAAATATTGCTACTTACTTAATCTTTACATACGTATGGTCGGCTCGTTTCTATATTTTATAATTTCTTTTATAAGCTTTCAAATGCATGTTTTTTGCAGTGAAATGACTTACTACAACTTTAAATGGATAAAAAAATACAGATAATGGCCAAAAGTGAGAAATAGAAAAAATTTAAATTTTAAAACGTTTAGTCCCCAACTTTCGGGATATATTCAGTTCATTCTACAAAGTAACTATATAATTACATGTATATATTTGAATATAAATAAATATACTTGGCATGTTGTAGTTACAATTGAAATCTTAAAATTTCGTATTATGAACAATGTAGTGAAAGGTTAGTTACAGTAAAGTTAGACACAAAACGACATTAATATAAGTTTATATGCCCACAGGTGCCGCAGAGGAAACATATATTGAGAAAATATACGAAGAAATAATGAAATATTTCAAAATAAACGAGAATTTGATAATAGGTGATTGGAACGCAGTAATAGAAAAGGGGAGAGAAAGTTATGTAGTTGATGAAACGAATCAGAGGGCGGCCAGGATAGTACAATTTTGTTTGGATTACACATAAATAGTGACAAATATCTTTGTTCAAGAATCGTGAAAGAAGACTACACGTGGTAGAAGTCGGGGACACGGGCAGGTACTAATTCGACTACATAATGATAAGACAGAGATATAGGAATCAGGTGCTGGAGGAAAGGAATTAAAACAAAGACGTTGGAATTAGAAAAACTGAAACAGGAGGTACTTCAGAGTTTCAAAAAATAAATTAAGAATAGTTGAATGGAGAAATAAGAACGAAACAATATAGAAGAGAAGTGGGCACAATTGAAGGAAGAAATTGCTACAGCCGTCGACGAAAAGTAGAAAGAATATCCCAAACCAACAGGGAATCACGGATAACACAAGAAATAATAAAAATTATTTATGAAATGCGTATATATAAAAACACAAGAGATGAAAATGGTAAAGAGTAGTGCAGACGCCTTAAGCATGAAAAATGTATAGGCGCATATGAGGCTTGGCTCCAAGAGAAATGCAAAGCGGTTGGAGATTTCATGGTGAAAGGGAAAATAGACACAGCTTATAGGTAAATAAAAAAAATCGGAGAGAAGAAAAATTTAGCAAGAACATCAGGAAAGCAGATGGGACGCAATTGTAGATAAAGAAATAGAGGAGGAATATCTAGAAGAGCTGTACCAAGCTATAAATTTAGATCAGTCAGTAATAGAAGAAGAAGAGTTGGGAGTTTGATAGAGCGCTGACAGATCTGAGCAACGGTAAAGCTCCAGGAATTGATAACATTCCATCGGAGTTGATAAGATCATCAAGCGAAGAAGCAAATTCATGGTTGTTCAGGATAGTTCGCGAAATTTACGTAACAAGAAAAATACCAGAAGATTTTAGGAACAACATAATTATATCTATTCCGAAGACAACCTTGGTTGATAGACGCGAACAGCACAAGACAATTAGTGTAGTAACTCATTCGTGAGAAATATTAACGAAAATAGTATATAGAAGGATAGAACGTCAAATACAAATCAAAATTAAGGGATGACCAGTTTCGTTTTAGGAAGAATGTACGGACAAACGAAGCATTTCGACTCTACGTCTATTTTTAGCAGACAGGATAATAAAAATAAGGCCAATGCTCGCATTTGTAGATTTAGAAAAAGCGTTTGATAATGTTAGCTGAAATAAACTATGATGGATATTGAATGTGACTGGATAAAATATCGAGAAAGTAAAGTTATTCATAACCTCTACAGATGGCAGTCAGCAGTAATTACAATTGAAAGGCATGAAAATAAAGTAATAATCAAAGCCCATACTGTTTGACTTATATATAGATCAGGCGATGAAGAAAATTAAAAATGAATATGGAAAGGGAATCGAACTGCAAGGTTTGCTTATGATATTGTGGTATTAGGAGGCAGAAGAAGATATGGAAAACATAATAAATGGCCAGAACGTGGTCCTGGATGAAGATACAACATGAGTATTAATAGTTGGAAATCCAAGGTGATGGAGTGCAGTATGGGAAATAGTGGAATAAAAAGGGTGTTAGATTGGGAAGGGACATTTTGAAGGAAGTTAAAGAATTCAGCTACTTGGGAAGCATAATAACTAGGGCTGGTAGAATATTGTGGACATAAAAAGTAGGATAGCACAGCAAGGAAGAGTTTATTTACGGCTAATTTAAGTATGAATATTTAAGAAATCATTATTAAAAATGTTCGTTTGGAGTGTGGCGTTATATGGGTACGAAACGTGGACCATTGGAGTTACGGACAGAAAAAGAATAGAAACTTTCGAAATGTGTGGCTGTAGAAGAATGTTACAAATCAGATGAGTGGATAGAGTTAGTAACCAGGAAGTTCTGAGCATAATATGGGAAGAGAGCACAATTTGGAGGATTTTGACCAAGAGAAGGGAAATATTAATAGGTCACGTTTTGAGGTATGAGGGTTTTGTAAAATTAGCGCTAGATGGAAGTGTGTGATGTAAGAACAGAAGAGGGAGGTCAAGAATATAATACACTAAGCATTTTAGGGATGATGTAGGATGTGGTAGCTATATAAAAATGAGAAGGCTTGCGCTGACAGATCTGAGCAACGGTAAGGCGACAGGAATGGATAAAATTCCAACGGAGTTGATAAAATCATCGGGTGAAAAAGTAATTTCATGGCTGTTCAGGAGAGTTCGTAAAATATCCGAACAAGAACAGGACGAGAAGATTTTAGGAACAACAAAATTATATCTATACCGAAGAAGACTGGGGCTGATAGATGCGAACAGGACAGAACAATTAGTTTAGTATATCATGCGTGTAAACTATTAACGAAAATAGTACTGCACTATGAGACGAGGTTTTAATATTGCTAAAATACTAACGTAAAACATTGAATCACGAAATTTGGATTTTAATTAATAATTTTCTAATCGTTCATGTCATATGCTGGTAATTTGTAATGATATTAACATATATGCTAATGGCGGCAGTTAGCGGTGGACATCGCAGTGAGTTCGCAACTGCAGAACTTTCTGGAAGCTTCAATTAAGCGCCTGGATTGCAACGAATATGAATTAACCATAAGAGCTTCAAGTGTTCATTATTCGCTCTCTCCGCAAGTTGAACTCCTTCGCGAGTTGGAACAGCAACTTCAATTACATCAACTGCAGTAAACGAGAGGGAAGGAGCATTTTCTGGGGGACAAGACGTCGTCCACCCCCGGGGAATCTCCCTCTAACGAAACCGGTGACCCACATTTTAAGGAAGTCGAGCCACACCGACGTTTTACTCTGTTTTACTGAAGTTTATTTTAAGAGAATTGCGAGCAGCACTTCTTACGGCCAAAAGAAAACCTCTGAAGATTTCTTCAATAGAAACCTCCATTTCTATGAGCATTGCGGTTATTAAGAATATTAGTTTTAGATCTTTTCATTACTTCAGCTGAATACTCATTCCTTGTTTGTCAAGTAATCTACAAGATTTTCAACAAGATTTTACCATTTCATTCTACCAAGTAATTAATTGCACCCCCTTATTGTGAGGACTCAATTTCATAATAAGTATTGAATTGCATAATAGAAATTCGAATTATTTTACAATAATTAAATTTTACTACATGGAATACTAATTTTTCCCGTTAGGTGCCCACGACTCATAATGCCAGTTATTAAGAAGTGAAAGAGTTCTGAATTTCTGACCCTCATGCAGAGAAGCTATGTACAACGAAGAATATTCATAGCAGATTTAATTTGTTAAGACTGACGGAGAAGACAAAAATAATAATCTTTGATAAGAGACTCCCGTTATGGCGTCCATGTGACAACAGCCCAGTGAAGTATCGCCGTTTCGGAGCAACGCTGTGAAAGTGCTATTCGATGTTATATGATACAGATCATTCAACGATCGTTGACACATTGACAATTTTAACAAGTCACGCACGACCTGACCCTTGTACTCGTATTTCCAGTTTCCGATACGTGCCCAGCGAAACATAATACGTTTATAATTTAGTTACCTCTCATCAGAGCAATTTTTTAAACTAATTATATCTGAATTGAACGAAATATAATGTAAAAAGCGACTTTTCAAACTATATCTCTGCAATTAATTAGAAAATTCAATTTTCGTATTTGAAATCTAATACCCATGATATTCATTCCAACTTTTACGGCTACAGTATGTTTATACAGAAAGTTATTACTCCTCTTTGCATCATTCGACTATTTGAAACTGTATTATATATGTATGAGATGTTTCTATTAGACGAGAGAATTAGCCGAGTTACTACAAGTACGTCATTTGTAGTGCTTTTATATATATATATATATATATATATATATATAAATTGAATGATTGACCTTATTAGGTCCAAAATATGGTGACGAAACGTCGTGTTTATGGAAATAAAAACATGGCATGTTATTGGTCATAAATTTATTCGATTTAATAGTTAAGAAAAATAGACGATTAATCATTTAGTATATATATACGGCAAGCTTCGAGCCAAGACCCATGAGTTGTTGAGCCGAGCATGAGACTCCCAGGGGTCTTAGCTTTAATTAATTACTGCGGGAAATGTTTCTTTTATAATCAAACCAGAGCTTAAAATTACTAACAATTAAAGTCAAAGATAAATTACGGTCAAAGCTCTCTCACACGGTTCCACAACCCTTGAATGTTGTTTCTCTCACACAGTCATACTTAAGAACTATAATAACTAAGCTAACTACAAAAAAATTACAAATATTCCGGAATTTTATCGAGTATTAAAACGCTCAGCGGCACGTCAGAATTGTATTGGCCGTTCATTGGAGCTTAATCATATGCAGTAAAAAGCGAACGAGTGGGCTTACTTCTTCTTGATCTCCTTGCGGCTGCCGATGATGTACACGTTCCGGATGGATCCCTTATGCACCTATAAGCGGCCTGATCTGTCCGCAAACAGGTGCACCAAATCTCAACTACGTGGCCACCAATCAAACACTTCTCACATGGCACCCTATTGTACTCCGTCTCTCCTTAGCAGACACACACTGTCCTCTCTGCTTCACTCCTTACATCAATCTATTCACCACTTACATTCATATGCAAAATCCGCATTCTCCTCTCTCCAAACAAAACAGTCTCACTGCCCCCATCCGTCTCCTCTCGCTGCTCACATTAATTTCCTACCAGGTTTTACTTCACACTCCCAAAATTACTTCCACTTCCGGAGGGTTTCAGAACAACACAAAGTTTGACCAGTACCCCACTGGCCACGTATCCCAGGTCATCAACTTTTCAAACGGCACGAAATCGACCTGTTAGGGATCCTCCCTATTGCCGCACACAATAATAAGGGTCGCCGCCTGGCTATAATAAATGACCGTGCCCATATCTTATGTACTATCACACAAAGTTATTAGAAAACCTGAGGGTTGAATTCGCATATTACAATATATATATATATATATATATATGTATGTATTAAAGTAATGAGGTTTTTCTCGGTGAACAGCTTGTATAAATTCCTCTCGGGTTTCCAACCGGGTCAAAGAGATTATCAGTAACGTTTCAATGGCTTGCTCTGCCATCTTCTTCAGACTGACGGGACGCGTGACCTCAGCCAATGGAGACTAGACCACGAGTAAGCAAGTGGACCAATGGGAGACGCCCTCGCTCCCACAACAACATCTGTCCAATCATAGGCGGTCTGTGCTTGCACAGTTATGGCTCGGACTATATAAATGCTCATACTAACCGAATTTTGATACTTCCATCTGAAGAACATGGCAGAGTATACACACACACACATAATCACCTTGGACATCAGAAACGCTTTCAACTCGGCATGATGGAGTTGTATCCTCGAGAAATTGCGCAGGTTACAGGTGCCATCATACATAAGGAGAATTGTGACGAATTATCTCTCCAACAGAACTCTTCTCTACGATACGGAAACCGGCGTGGAAAAGTACGTCATCACAGGAGGCGTCCCACAAGGATCGGTACTAGGACCCCTGTTGTGGAACATTATGTATGATGATGTATTAAGACTTGAGATTCCCACGGAAAGCAAAATTATTGGCTTCGCAGACGACATAGCAATTGTCGTCGTCGCTAAGCACCGGGAACAAATAGTTCAGATAGCCAATGAGACTATTTATGTGATTGGGCAATGGCTACGGACAATGGGACTGCAACTGGCGGAAGAAAAAACAGAGGCAGTTCTTGTCACTGGGAGAAAATCTAGAGAATCCATCACCCTTACGGTCGGAAACTGCGAAATCTATTCGAAATCGTCTATCAGATATCTTGGAATAATGATAGATGATAGGATGCCTTTTAAACACCACCTTGATTATGTAAGACGTAAAGTATCCGGGACAGTATCTGCACTGTCACGAATTATGCCAAATGTTGCAGGTCCAAGACAATACCGGCGACTTCTTTTCGCGAATGTTGTGCGATCAGTGATCTTGTATGGTGCTTCGATATGGTGTACTGCTTTGACAGTAAAATCAAACAGGAGAAAGGTTAGTTCCGTCCACAGGCTATGTGCACTACGCGTTACCTGTGCCTACAGGACAGTATCGGACGATGCTGTCTGTGTGGTGGCAGGAATGCCTCCGGTAGACATTCTGGCCGATGAGTGCCGCAGACTACAAACAAACAGAGGTCTGGAAGGCAAGAGAGTTGAGAGGCACAAAACATATGAAGAATGGCAACGCCGTTGGGATGAGTCCAATAAAGGCCGATGGACCCATAGGTTAATAAGATCAATTAAAGACTGGATTGATCGGAAACACGGAGAAGTGAATTATTATCTTACTCAACTCTTGACCGGTCACGGCTGCTTCAGGGCATACTTCTACAGGTTTGCCATAGATAATTCACCTGCATGCCCTGAATGTGGAGTTAATGAGACACCAGAACACGTGTTTTTCAGTTGCTCGAGATTTTCATATGGGAGACGAGCATTAGAAAGTGATATTGGAACCTCAATAACACCAGATAATTTGGTACCCAATATGCTGCTCTCACGTAATACCTGGAATAAAGTAAGTGCATATGCCTCTACAGTAATTCAAAGATTAAGAAATTACGAAAAAGAGAGAAATAATAGTGTTTAAAGGAGACAGAGAGAGCTTGACGCTACGACTGCTTCCTGTGAAGTAATGTCTAACGACGGTCCCACAGGAAGATACACAGTCATCGTTGGAAAGGGAGGTGTTTTTAGTGGGTAGAATCCCACACTACTATCCAGTGCGGACCCTGAGATAGTGTCTTTAGAAGATTTTCACCTGCCCTCGCAAATATATATATATATATATATATAATTTGAACTATAAACTTTACAGCTTTCTTTATTTGTTGGTTCTATTTCACCAGAGATTAGTGGCACTTTTTTAAAAAAAATCGGATGAAAAGTGTTTTTACCATTAACTGATAATTCAGAGGTATACATTGTAATATACTATTTTTAATACTTAATAATTAAATGTGGAATTTATTTATGAAACGGAGGGAGGAAAACAATAATTAATACCGTTTTACTACAATAAAATTTATTATTATTAATTATAAAATAATAGAAGTCTATATTATTTTTTTAAACAAAGTCAATTTCGTACCATTATATGTTTACTCAAATCCATATGTTTAGGGAAATACTTCAGGGAAGAAGAAAAATTTAATTTGTTAGAAGAAAGATGTTTACAATATTAGTTTTGAACATACAGATAACATTTTGAGTAATGTGTATGTCACATTTTAGCTGATTGTGGTATTAATTACGAGATAATCTTACGTGATCAATTTCATTCCTATAAACAAAAGCAATGTAATGTATTAATATAGTATATATATATATATATATATATATATATATATATCAAACCACCGATGAACATTAAACAGTTAAAAGATAGTAATCGTAATTCCAAAAAGAACTAAGCAAGGTTTTGCTTACCCATTATTCCTATATGAATAAGAAATTATTACAACCACATTCATGTTAAAAATATGGCGAATGTCAGCAAATGCTATTTAATTTATAACATAATAACAGGTTATTATTATAATTATGTACATAGGCTATCATTACTCATTCCATTCTCTTGAATACTTGCTTCTCAATTTAGTATACGGAATAGGAATCTAATACTAAGGCTCTGGTCAAATTTATCAAAAATAACCTCATTCATTAGGCTGTTCATTACCTTCCATTCTACGTGGCCTAACATAGTATGCGGAGTACTATGACACATTTGTGGCTACATTTTCATACCAGATGAAAATATGATCATTGAGCTTATTTCTGCTGTAATTGTAACTATATGACTAGCCTAAACGTACGGAACATAAAAAATTACTTTCGTGGTTCGTTATCGACCAGCGGCTATCCATGTGGGAAACCTAAAGACTAGAAAATAGATCACAATGTTAAATAAACTATATTGTGAACCAGAGAACTCCAATTTATTAATTGAAATTATCTGTGACTTTAAAAAAGTTAAGAGTACGTTTCTCAGAATTAATGATAAATAAGAGAGCTCTAAGATTAACAAGTAATGATTTAAAATGAGAAAAATCAAAAGTGACAAGACAAATCTCGAAAGTTGTAAAGAACCGGAAGAATATATCAAATCGACTTTTTAGCGAAAGTGTAAGAACTAAAGAGTGAAGATGAAAAGTGAAATGTAATATTGATGATGCAGTAGAAACATCTGACAATTATCACAATAATATAAATAAACTCACAGTCTTCTGCCAGAAAACCATTTATGCTATTTATTACAAAAATTACGTTTCGTCCACTTCTGAGACTTCTTCATATGTAACAAATTTGTCTACAATTTAGAGAGCAAATGTATTATATTAAAAACTTTGTGAACAAATATACATTGTTATGATAAAACTTAATTATCCGATTTGGTATTTAATTATTACTTTTAAATCTCAAGTTATAGACACCAAATTGTAAAGATTCCCTCTATATATCATTTATTATAAATTAGTGGTATTTATGACAAGTTAACATAAAAATGTAGGTACATTAATTATTGTCTATCTGAGCTTTGAGATTTATTCCCAGAACTTTCATTGATAAAAAACACGCTAATAATAATAAATCTAAAATCTGAATTCCATTTGGCAGTACTTCAAAATCATAGAACTGTCACAAAATATGAAACACGAAAATTTTACGACTCCGTACTGATTTGCAGCATTGCAGTGCTCCTCTATTTAAGCCCATAATCAGCGTCCTCAAATCTGGCCAACACTGGGATTCAGGATAACACGGTAGGCGGCAGAAGCCAAACAGAATTAAATTCGCGGCTCATAGTGAGGATGGACTTCAAAACACTGATAATCCTCGACTAGAAATAGCTTTTCCCAAGTGAACCTGCGAGGCCCACCTCTGGTCCCCGACTATTCCCATACATCTCTCGCGCCATTCTTCTTTTCTATTATTCAACAATTTAGGGCCCCGAGGCTGGTGGCTCTAGAATATTTTGACGGGTTCACTGCCCAAGTCACGACAACAGTGAGGAGATGTCCTTTGTGCAATTACTATTACACCGCAAATACTTTCAATTCATTAAGGAATAGGGTAACATTTAAAAAATAATTATTTAATTTGAAGGCATGAAAACATAATTTCTATAAGCTTATTATTTTGCCAAGAAATTGGTTAAATAATTCCATCATTTAGCATGGAGGCTCTTGTATACTATTGGAATTCATTGCCGATTGGCTATTGGAAAAGGGAGGAGGAAAATTCCTGACGATACGAGGTGAAATGGGCAGAAGTGTGATGCAGAGAGGATCAATAAATTGCAGGCAGCTGGCAAGAACTGGATGAATTCCTTGAGAGCTAAAGAAATACAGAATGTTTGATATAAGTTTCCACTATTTTGAACCAAGGTGCCATCCATGCAACCAGATCATCCCGGTTCAGTCAACGAGAACTGCCTTAGACGGCATCTCTGAGCTCGTCAACCCGAAGCTGAACGTACAGTCACCACCAAAGAAAACAGCTGTAGTCTTCTGTCGGCATCGTTGACATAAAATTTCAGTTTACTGGTGACCTGATTTTAATGAGTTATAGTTTGTAAATTATTTATGTTCTATCGTTTTTATTTGTAAATAATTTTTATTCAAAGTGTCTTCTTGCTTGCATATCGAATCCTAATTTTATTGTTACTAAATTCAAAGTCATTAATTAAGTCTATTCAATTCACTTTAATCTTATATAAATTTATCCTTTTGACCAATAAATTGCACGCTGATTTTCACAATTTTCACCCAACTGTGGATCTTATTAAGTATCTGGGAACCCGGCCTTTCCCGGGTATTTATTAATATTATCCCGGTACAGTATGTAATTCTTGGTCGACACAAAATTAAACCGGTATCGAAAATGTCACAATATGAGTCTCAAATATATTCCCAGTTTCTCGAGAGACTCAAAAATACTCCCGGTATAATAGCTGGGCTAAAAATGTTTTCAGTACTCTAATAGAATAAAAATTCTCCCTCACTTAAGAAATTAATTTTTACTTAAATCCCATATTAAAGGTCATAATGTAACACAGAAAGTCGCATTGCACTGGTTTCGACACCAAACTCGAAAGTTACCTTATTATTTTCATATGACTCATATCAACCCCCACCCCTCATATGCTGGAAGGGGTTGAATTTATACAGAAATATAGTCAGGGAAGGACTATAAAAGTTATTGACCTCAATAATGTTTTTAGACTCACAAATGAGCAATTATTACGTGTTAAAATTCCGCTAATTCCACCCCTCCCCCTTGGTCTTATTTCCAAAGTGTTTTTGCGTCGCGAGGAGTATGGAAACATAATTTTATTGAAATTGTTGTGTCCTTTAAATGTATTACACAGAAGTGTGTTTTACCTCGTCCCATCCGTCTGATTGGACATGAACTATAATTTAATTATACTCAAACAAATTAACCGAAAATTCTGTTAAATTAATTGACCCAAAAATACACATTAGAAGAAACTAAGGGCAAATTATGGATTTTGAAAAATTACCGCCCCAAGTGGTGATAGCCGTGTAATGCTCTAATTTTGTTAATTTCAGTTTGCCAAGAATGTCTGTTCAAAATTTGGTCGAAATTGTTCCATCCGTTCAGAGTAATATGCGGAAGTCTCTTTTTCTCCATTCCAACCCCTCTTAGTAGTTGAACTGTAACATAAATTACATTTTTATGTCAGAGTTTAACTCGGTGACTCACATTATACAGGTTTAAAGCCAAATCTCTATTTTTTCTGGTTATTTTTATGTTTTGCCCCTCTACCCCATCCCTAAGATTACTCCAACCCCATTATGGATGGGGATGAAATTGTACGCTAGCAGTATCGGAGGACACACTATCAAATTAATTGATACAAGAATGTATTTATATGATAAATATATTCACCGTAGTAGCCTGGTTTTACGTCGACAGGGTGGATTTACAGCGTATACACACAAACTCAAACGCACTGGCTCCCCCACTTTCAGACATACAGGCAATTTTGTTATAGAGATTAATATTAATAAATAAATCCCTCTTATTTTCTATTTAGTTAAAATAGGCTTCCACTACGAATGGAGTGTAGTTTGGGAAACAGTGGAATAACAAAGGGTGTTAGATTGGGAAGGGATATTTTGATGGAAGTTAAAGAATTCTGCTACTTGGGAAGCGTAATGACTAGGGATTGTAGAAGTATAGTAGACAAAGAGTAGGATGACACAGGTAAGGAAGGCTTCTGAGAAAAAAGAGGAATTTACTTACGGGTAATATATACGTGAATTTTAGGAAATCGTTGCAAAATGTTCGTATGGAGCGTGGTGTTGTATGGGTGCGAAACGTGGACGATAGGAGGTGCATAAAGGAAAAGAATAGAAGCATTTGAAAAGTGGTGCTATAGCCAATGCTGATAAATCGGATGGATGGATAGAATAAGTAACGTGGAAGTTCTAAACAGAATAGGGAATAAGCGAACAATATGGAGGACGTTGACCAAGAGAAAGGATAGATTAATACGCCACGTTTAAGGCACGAGGGTCTTGTGAAATTAACATTACAGGGAAGTGTGTGGGGTAAAAACGGAAGAGGGAGGCCAAAGATAGAATACGCTAAGCAGATTAGGGAGGATTTTGGCTGTGTGATAGTTATGCGATAATGAAAATGCTTGCTCAGGATAGGTTAGCATGGAGGGCTGCATCGGACCAGTCTTAAGACTGATTACAAAAACGACAACTATATACTACTATAAAAAATAAAATATTATGGAACTAAGAATTATCCCATTCCTGATTTGTGAAACAAGAAGTAAAAAAGAACTCAAATGGACTTATATTTATTTCAATCTGGGAAAAGTAAAGGTTGGAGTTCCACAGGATTCTGTTTTAGATCCGTAATTATTCTCAATACATGTTAATTATTAGCCAAAATTCATGAACCCAGAATCCAATTCCACTTTATTTGCAGAGGCTGCAAGTATATTGATAAAAACAATAGAGAAACCCTGGCAGAGGCTGCCAGTAATGCATTTAATACTGCTATGAACTCGTTTGCTGTAAACGGACTGACTCTGAACTTTAATAAAAATGCCTAGTTGCGCACAACAAATTCTTCATTAGATGCAGAAACTTAATAAAGGTATATGATTAATAAAGCAGAACCTACAAAATTCCTAGGACTTTCACTAAATAGTAAAGTTAAGTGGCAAGAACAGTTAATATATTAATAAATAGCCCTTCAAAGAAACATATTCAGTAAGTTATATTAAATTACTGTGATTCAAAAAGTGTAAACTACTTACTCATTGTTGGAATTTGTAATAAATATTGATGATAAATTTCGCATGAACTCTGATATGAATTCATATATACAAGAATGAATATATTTAACATTTTATTATGTAAAATTTAATTTTAATTATTTGATAAAGGAGGTATTAGGATGCTATTCTATCTTATTATAAACAATCCTTTTTAAAATAAGTTATTAATTGATTATGTAGATGCGATGAATTTCCACATTCTTAAAGATATACTTCTCATGGGGATCTGTGAAAAATGAATTTATTCTATTCTATTCGTTAGGAAAATGAGAAATGAAAAAAGTTTAGTGTAGACACTTTAATTTAAAATTTATAAAATGAAACTTTTCTTTTCTCGTTTAACCAGAGCATTATACAATGCTTGTTTTTCTGTTTAAGAATAATGTTTAGTTAAAATAATAAAAAAACTTTCGTGTCTATATAAAATTAAAAATAAAAAATATTTCATGTAGGAATTTGTATTTGAAGTTTAGAGATAAAAATCGTATTTCTCGCTTGAGAAGAAATGAGAGGTGTAATATAATAAAACTTTGTGAGTCGTCTTTGCAATGTTACTCATCAACAGACTATTTACCTATTATATCATCTAAACTTCTCGATATGAACCATCTTTTCTCATTACTCTTTCGACAACATTACATTATAATAGGCTGCTATTGCATTCCCAGATTTCTTCATTACTAATAAAGATCCGAAATTTCATTGGTTTCCTTATTTCGATTAGCATACAAAACTTTGAGAAGAGAAAAAGAAATACAAAAAATAATTTATTCAATAATGAAGCCTGTAACAAGTAAATAGATTTATACGAAGTTTATAACACCCGACAAGCACTTTCAGAGTGGAAAAATGCTTGAACGTTGCTGTTGTTGTAATCAAGTGCCTAAGATGGTATCCATGCAAACCTACATGCTACGCTATACTGCGCAAGCCTTTTAATTATTTTACATCAGCTCCCTAATAGTTTCCTTATTTCATCCTAGGCCTCTCTCTTCTATTTTTACCCTCCACACTTACTTCCAATGCTAATTTTACAAGACCCTCGTGTCTCAAAACATGGCCTATTAATCTATCCCTTCTCTTGTTCAGAGGCTCCTAATTGTTCTCTCTTCCTATTGTTCTTAGCACTTCCTGGTTAGTTTCATTATCCACCCATCTTAAATGTGTAATTAACGTATCATTAATAATTATCAAGCAAATTTTCATCCATAATAATAAAAGGAAATGCATGTTTTTTTTTGGTTTCATGCTACATGACATGATCCAAAAGCAAGTACTCCATTTTAATAGTATAGGAAGGGAATTGAAAAGGATGTGGAAGGTAGGGAAAGGGTTGACTAGGGTTCCGGGCTATAGTGTAAGGATCATACCCGGTGATTCAGCTAAAGGTTATTCAGGGAAAACCCTAGAAAACCTGAATCAGGTAGGTCGGGCTAGTGGGTACTACTCCTGACGGAAGACTGGATTGTTGTGGGAACGTAACAAACCCGCCTCCGTGCCTTGATCATTATATGAGATTCCACGTTGGCCGCGACTGGGGTCCAATGGGATACTGAAATCTCTTACCGTATGCTGAAGGTATTTGACCCCCGTGCATACACCTCTCAAGTTTCTCAAGGTCGTCTCAGCCTGCAGGAGTCTCAAATTAATTACCTTAACCATGGACCAAGGGGAGGGGGGGAGGGAAAGAGGAAAACCAAGAAGGAGGAAGTCAGCCCTGACGGACTTACCAGAACTCCACCTGGCTCTCACTCATTTCCCCATCCAGCCTATCGCCCAGTATCATCATATATATATATATATATATATGATTTTTTTTTGGCGGGTAACAGGCTACATGAGGGTGACACCCTGACCATTATATACTGGTTGTCGTTCGAACACACAACGACTAACAAGATTTGTCCCTTATGCGTTCCTACAGTATTCATCCGATTGCCGTGAAATATTAGTATGTTGTAATGCTCTGTCCCGAGAAGGTTTCTGCCGATCTTTCGTAGTTTTAAGTTATTTCCTTGCCCCATTTCAAGTCCAAAAATGTTTTTTTCTAAAGCATTTGGAACTTGCAACTGATAATATTATGACTTAACGTAGCCTGTGAAACGAAATATTAAATTGCTATAAAACGTGAAACAATGCTTAAATACAATTAAAACTTTATTTACTTAATATAAATAGTTTCATTGCAACGCAAATGTTGAATTATAAAGAAAAATATGTACTTTATATCCATAATATGACACTTGTCCACATAAATCGATACCGGTTTAATAACACGTTGACCTAAATAATATTGTCTATTTCAATACTTCACTAATAAATACCGAGGAAACGCCGGGCACCCAGCTGTGATGAATGCAAATTTCCGTATATACTAGCAAATTTATAACTCAGTTTATTTAGAGAGCAAAAACGTTTTTCATGATGGATGTGTTAGACATTCGAATCACAGAAAAAGCAAGTAAATAGTGTTGGATAAGGTTTTTCAATTTATGTTTGGTTATTTATTTTAAATCATCAAAATATTTTCGCTTTTCCGTTTACAGCTCAATCCATAAGCAGTTCAACGAACACAATTAAGAAACCTTATGAATGATAGAGGTAGAAAAGAGTTTTTTTTTCATGAACTTTAATCGCCAACGTCCTGATTAAAGGCTAAGCTCTCCATAAACCAATCCAATTTCACATTGGTGATTCACGCAAGAAAGTGGTTCCGGGAAGTAATTTAACTGAGCTTGAAAGTTTAGGTTGAACCTCGCAATAGCTGCAATATTGTATTTACTGAACGCTGCTCCGAATGGGCTTCACAGACCAAGGTGTGTTTTAAAGAACATTCTCTTTCTCCCTTTTAGTTCTCTCTTTCAGTTTCTAAATTGTTGTAACCGGGACCTTAATTTTTACGATAATTACAAAAAATGGCGACCCTTAGTCCAGTTGTCTTTTTCTCTAATATATGAAAAAATATATAATTATTTGGAATAATCGATGCAGTAAAAGAAACTTGTCGGATAGATGCCATGAATTTGACGGACTCTGGACGGCAACGGTTCTGATTAGGATCGTGATTGATGAGTATGAAAAGATTAGTCATGGAGTCCTGGTAGCCGGCTGCGGAGATAGACCAATTATTATTCTTTGTACTCGTTATTATATTGGAAATGGTGGTGGGGGGAGGGAGGCAGGCTACATTAGGGTGATTCTGCCAGAAACTGGTAATTCCCCTTTAATAGCATAGGAAGGATATTTCAAAAAGGGGATGAGGAAGGGAGAGGAAGGCAATCAAGGATTAACTATTTTTTTTAACAGGCTACATGAGGGTGATCCTGAAACAGGCAACTCCCCTTTAATAGCATAGGAAGGGATTTGAAAAGGGGAGATGTGGAAGGTAGAGCAAGGGCTTACCACGTTTTCACCTGAAAGAGACGCAAGGAAAACTCCAGAAAACCTGTATCGGGTATATCGGGATATTGCTTACTTGTCTCACGCTCTTGCATGACGGAAACTTATTTTATAAGATCTAATTTGAATTAATTACCGAAAGGAAAGTAATAATAAGTTCAAGAAATAATTTACTGTTTATTCGAATGCGTTTCGGATCTCACCAGATAACCGACATTATACAAATTCAAATGCAGAAAGTTAGTATAAAAGATTAAAACACTACAAAAAATGTCAAAGAAAGTATTGCATCATTAATGCTGTTACGGCGGCACTTTGTACATTAATCATATTGTTACACATTTTAGTTTGACTAAAATGAAAAAATAAATCCGGCCTTATAACTAACTGCTTTTGTTCTCAACGATTTGTCTATTATCAAAATCTAATGTTTCACCATTAACTAGTTTTCTGAATTTGACATGCGTGATTGAACTTGTCTAAAGAAGTTATTATCATAAAGTCAACAGGAAGGAGCATAGTAAAATTATTACCACGCCTTGAAGGCAAATTCGATTGACTGGATAAACGTGAAACATATAGGATCAGAATGATGGTTCTGTAATGAATATATAACTAAATGAGGGTATGAGTAAATTCTCTGAAGTCAGCGGCAAAATTTGGGAGCGACAAAACCCGTCTTGACACATTGTGATCAGCTAATTGGTATAAAAATTAGTGTCTAAAATTTTTTTCACAATATCCAATAGCAAAAATGTGTAATGCAATGGTTTTGTATCACATGAATCTTTGCACGGGTGAAATGACCCGTTGCAGTAGTTATGGGAGATAACATATCTTCTTCTTCGGCTCTACGGCCTATTGAGGGCCTGGGCCTACCAGGTTGCATGACACATTCCGAATTTGGAGTGAAACCTGGTCAGCGTATCGATTCGCCAACAGTCTTAATCCCGGTCTACGCGACCATTACGGCACAAACATCCAAGCACATGCCTGGATTCGAACCCGGAACCCCTGGGTTCTTTGTGAGGTAGCAACGCTAGCCACTAGACCACAGGAGGTCGATTACATATATTTTTCGGTAAAATAATTAACAAGAGATGAATAAATATTGAAACATACATTCGATGTATTTTCATAAAAGTAAAAAATATATGACAAAAAGTTTAAAATGGGTTATTTGACTCGTCATGGTAGGTTTTGTGTTAAAATTAAACTTTAAAACAGCTCAGGGTCAGAATCGGAATTATGCAATTTAATTTATGTGTATGGCTTAGACCTTGGCTATGCGAGGACTTACTTCCCTCACTTACGGTTGAATGTGTGTAATAAGTGATTTCGCCTTTCAGGCGAGTTGTGAATTTTCGTCACTACGGTCGGTCGGCAAAGGGTGCGACGGTGATCCTTGGTATTGTGTGTTGGCAGGTTATATGTTTTGATGTTGGACGGTCCTTGACCTGGGAGCGGTTCGTCATGGTAGACCGTAAACTTTATTTGAAACCCCTCAGGAAGTGGGGGCAGGTCTGGGAGGTAATAAATAGAGTAGATTTGCATGGAGGAGTGGATTATTTGCTGTGATCGGCTAGGAGGACAGTGGCTTTTGGAAAATAAGAACAGTACAGTTTTTGGCAGTGAAGGAGATGGATTGTTAGCGGCGGGAGAGGATGATTGAAGTGCTTTGGAGAGTGTGTGGTTTTGGAGACAGAGAGCATGGTGCGGTTTTTGGAGAGACGGAGGAGAAATGGTTGAGGAGGGATAAATTAAGTGGTAGTGGAGACGAGACAGTTTGATGAGAGCGGAAAGAGTGAAGTGGTGCGTTGAAAGGAGTACAGTATACAATTACTGGTCGAGAAGTCGGAGTGTGAGAGCGGATGGTTTAAGATATATTTCAGTTCTGAAGAGCGATCAAAGGTGGAACGCGCAGTTATACAGCGAAGAGAGGCGTGATACAACAGGCCCCTGTTCCTGCATGTGCCTGGGAAAAATCTATGGACAAGGCACCGAGACCTCCAAATAGTAAGACCAACCATTTCCTTTTTTACTTCGTGTGATTGTGAGTACAATGACCGGACGTGCCACTATTCATTATAATGCCTCATGTAATTCAGGATTGTTGTAAATATTTTGGTTTAACTTAGAGTGGTATAGATTGAAGTGAGTATGAATGTGCGCAACATATAATGATTGTGGAGTCGTAGGAGTGAGCTTTGGCCGGGACTTACTGACAAATTAAATTGTTTAAAATTTTAACCCGTTGTTTCATTATTGAATAAACCCCTGAGAGTCTCATGCTCGGCTCAACAACTCACGTGTCTTGGATCGACGCTGGCCACCCCCACCTCCCTCAGGATCACGCGGTTCGCGATTGTCGTTTATATTAATTCTGCGTATGCAGTGGCATTGCGCTGCTGCGACTGCTAGGCTGGGTTTCTGGAAAAGCTTGGAAGAAGTCTCGTCGGGAAACACTACATGGTGATCGCAGCTCATCCGTGTCCTCGATTGCAGGTTAATGGAAAATATCTTCCAATTGTCCAGTTAATATTTTTTTCTACAGCCTCACTCTGCTGAGACTGCCAAACGCTAAAGTTATACTCCTGGCTCGTCGGTTTTCGAATGCCTCTGCATTCCTCTGCTCCAGTATTTATATTTGCTAGCTGCTGGGTTTTGACACAGCTGATTTGGGGTTCCTAAGACACACACACACAAAGGCTTTCTACGACGTGAATCCCTCCTCAGCACCTCTCACGAATTTGTGATTGACAACCATTTTTAAGGTTACCTTCGATCGTTTATAATTTTTTAAGAAAATATACGCCGGAACACTCGGTGTGATATTTTTATGGAGGTAGAAGAGTTAAGAAAAGAAAAGTTTAGTGCAAAAATGTAGACAAGAAAATGAAGCAATGATAAAGAACGTGTAATTAATTCGTAATTTGACGACCGTTTGCAGTCATGTAGCTCAGTAAAAATTTACGTCGATTATATTATAAATGAAAATGCATCATTTACAGTCGCTTTTATACGTATTTTTAGCAGATGGATGTGAGAAGGTTTCAACGTTCCTGTGCATTGAAATTTCTAAATAAAACATGTGACCTTTTATTATGATCTTATAATTCTATCCTGAAAAAGAATTTGGTATTATAACATATATTTAGAGAAGTTCAGTATTAGTATAATTCATAGTACGACGAATGTAATCAATGTAATCCATATAAGTGGTTTGATAAGAATGCATACAGATATTTCAATTCAGAATAATTTATTCTCACTTTTTAGTCTGAGGTTTCAGAATATATGAGTGAGTAAATATATAGCTCTTCCGTTTACTTCGCCCATCGCAATTCGTATCGCAGCGTCCATCTGTAATAATTGAGAAGGCGATACGGATGTGCAATAAAAGTAGCAAGGACGAGATGTGGAATAAGAGGCGACCAATAAAGATGGAACATGAGAACATAAAGGAACATATTGGCTATTTGGGCCTGACCTCAATCTAGGGCTCCTACGGCAAGGGAGGAGGAGTAGGAAAAAAACAATCTCAGAGCCACTTTATCGCCGAAAGTACGACCTGTCCTCGTCGGTGACGTCACGAACCAGCTCTGGGGTGTTCTTTAGAACAGCAGCAGGTGACTGGTTCGGGACAGATGAAAAGAAAAATGACATTTAAAGCGAAATCACTACAAATAAGTCGTCAATTAAATATCTTTATTTCTTCTACATACCAAGACTTAGTCAACCATATATCTGAATGTATTGTCTCCTCGTGTAAAAATTACAACAAAGATTAATTGAAACAAAGAAGCATCAATTTTCAACATTTAGGGGAACAAAAAGATGATGTCTCGTTTAATCACAAACGTACTGAAATAAATGAGGGAGTAACACACTATTTTAAAATGAAATATTATTATATAAGAATGAAAAATCCCTTCACTCTACATTTATCAATTTAAAATATACAATGAATTGAATAAATTTCACTTTTTATAGCCAGCCTTTTTTTAACCACTAACACTATATATTTACAATATTTACACACATTATATTTATTACTAACTAGAGACCTGAGTTCTATTCTAAGCGGGTCTTCTCACGGAGCAGAATACAAAAACAATTCCTACACTGAAATGGCAGTATAAGGAAATCGGTAAAAAGTTACAAACTGAGTAATTATCCCTTTTTTCTCCACTGAGGCCTAGAAGGTGCCGCTTGCGTCGGAGACGATGTACCAGTCCTGCACCACTGTCCCACCAAACTTTGTCGTTGCTATAATGCCCTTGTAGCATCCTTCCTATGTGCCACAACTTGAGCAAGACTTCCTCCCAATATTCAAATGTCGGTAGCCCGTATAATCTCCAATTTCGTATTGCCTTACTCATCGCTGCATAGTGCTCACCCTTAATGCTTCCTCTTAATGTTCAATCTTAATGTCCCTCTTAATGTTAAAATAAAATTTTCCCTGGTTTTTTAATACCAAGGCTGCACTTCATTATTTTATTTCCGTCGGTGGTGGGGCGAGATCCTGTCCAGTCAAAGTTATTTACCTATCGTCTTTGAGACGAGCCATTAATCCTCCTCCACCGATGTTTTGGTGAAAACATCATGTATGCAAACAATCCGATGCCACCGAATCTCAAATACTTAAGAAAAACTCAAGCCACGTCAACTTGTCTAGGATAGAAGTTCTTCATTAATAATCGAATTTCTATCTCTTATTTTCTGAAATTGCCCTCTATTTTCAATATTTCTTTTTTGAATTCTTTCATAAAACGTTTTCATGTTTTCGCATTTTGATCCCAAATATTTCGCTTACTTTTTATTGTAATTATCCTTTCCAGTACATCTAATTGTCACGATAAACAGACGGTCAGAACTTAATCAATGCAAACTTTATATTTTTCACATTGTCGATTTATCTATCTCAATAATAATTTTGATTAGCTTTCTTCGCAGTTGATTAGTAATTATTGAGATATTTCCAGAATCTTCCAACATAGACTCCTCCCAATTTCAATTGCAGCACCCTCAATTTACTCTTTTCTTAACGTTATTTTAATTATTTAACCATATTTTCACAAATCGACTTCGAAAAATATTTTATAATTTACTGTCTAATTTACTTTTTTTAAATTCGTTCTATTCTTTTAGAATTTGAATTTTTAGAAGTTTAATCATCCCCTCTACTTTTTATCACCCACTATTTTTCATCGGAGGAGCAACTTTCACGAAGTCCGAGGGAAATCCACCAGCTGATTTTTGGTAGCCAAGTTGAGCGCAAAGCAAAAGTTTTCATGAAAACGATGGCAGTGTCCACCGTCGAAACGTCGTGGCCAATGCCTACGTTCACCCGGCTGGAAGCCCAAGAACTACTGAAGCAGCAGATACACCGGGAAAACCTTCGTTCTTTGATAACCCTTTTTATCTTCATTCGTCTATCGACTCAGTTACTATGCGACAAGAACTTCTTCTTCCTTTCAATTTAATTGTAAATTTTCCCTCGGCCGGCGGAAAGTGGGATAAACCTGGTCCTGCCGGTGATTGAGAAAAACTCAGTTTTTCTTCCTTCTTTCCTCTGGCCTTTCTTTGTCCTCAATACCTTTTCACTACAGTCCAACAATTCACACCTCACTCTCAACTCGTGTTGCACGCTCCAGCTTTCTCCTCCCTTCCACGTCCTGATCAACCTCACCTTCTCAACGTCTTTGACAACTTTCCATCTCTACCGTCACGCTGTCTCAACGTCTAGAATCATTATGAATATTTTTCAGCTTCTCGCCTCACAGATAAACTCGTATATCCCTTCTCCAAGGGAAAATGCTATCTCACGGAATCCTCGTGAGTCCTTCGTCCAGAGCAGGAAATTTTAAATGACACAGGGAACAGTGTCCTTCGGAAATTTTTAAGGGAAAATGTTCCTTCAGCAAAAGAAGCTTACCGTTATAAATTTTCACGCAGGCATGCCCACCGCCCGGAAGCCTAATTCTACCTGCCTGTCGCCAGTTAGAAAGCTCTTGCTGAATTTTTAGATCCTTTAAAATTCTATAAGTTTGACCAAATTAGGCAGGGGTCCTACTGCGCTACAGCTTTGATGAGAATTTGGAGTAGGAAAAATGAGAAAGAAATTTTGCGATCAATTTGAAGATTGTTAAAAACCAGATCCTTATCATATACTTCTCGTTCATGTTGTAATTTAACACAATAATAATTATAGCATTTTTTCGCACATGGCGTGTTTTCAAAATATATTAAATAGATATAAAATCGACTTAAATCATCTCAAATTGTAAACAATAACTATTGTTGTTTTCATATTCCCCATCTGCCAGAGCCTGTAGTGAGAACGGACTATTACATAAGTAGAAACAAGAGACAGTCTCTGTCACGAGTGTCAACCTTGCACAGATAGAGTTTATATCAGTTGTAGTGTAGTTTGTAGAGAGGAATCTCTGCTACATATGAATGTGTGTACAGCATCCGGGCTGAAACCTGTAAAACGTTTATCACAGCTTTTCGACTAGTCTGTAGTTATTCCAACCATCCGATTTAATTAAAAATAAAAAATTGATTCCAAATGCAAATTTGTCTAAGTTATACACATTATATCATACATAATTTAAGTTACTTAAATGTGTAGCTATAGATACGACATTATTTTAACAGACAAACCTTATAAAATAGAGAGAACTAATTGAAAATATTATATATGATGAGATTTCGATGCTAGCTTTACATCTAAATCAAATGGTTCTAGTAGTAAACAGAAAAAAATTGAAACAGAGTTAAGCACCTGTTTAAAATTTTGTCTGATGTAAACGAAAAACACAAAACAAATATTTACAATATAATATGAATAATAAAAATATTTTTGAAATGAATTTATTTACGGAAATAAGAAATTACGGATGAAAATTTAGATGTGAATGTCGCACATGCGAATTGCGAAGAGGTTGAAATGACAGAAATTATAACTCGTTAGTGTTCAGAATAACGATGCAATAATTTAACGGTGGGTGACCCAGTAAGATTTTGATAGTTGAGGATCATAAATTTTGTTTAAATTTCATTAATCAGCTGTAACATTAATAGCTAAATTATTAGATCTGATGTGAAGCATTTCACTCAACAGTCTAGAATACAGATTCTGTTCAGCATCAAAAAGACTATGGATTTGATAATGGTTTAAATATATATGGTTCGACAAGAGTAAATAATAATTACATACATTAAATTTTTAATTATTTTGTGTAGTGTTATAACTCATGTTAATAAAGTTCATATTAATTTGTTTTCTGACTTGTCGATCGTTTTACTATTTACTGACAGTCAATAGTCAGATAGCTGATTAAACAACATGCAATTATAAGTAATATTGTATCATAGGTCAGACCAAACGATCTCTAGCAACTAGAACTATGGAACATGAATCTAATTTCAATTTTACAATTTATTAACATTCTCCTTTCACTAAACATTGCCTAGCACTTAATCATTCTTTTAATTTTTACAATACTGTTATTATAAATAAGGAAGTTAGTATAAAAATGCCTGAAAAAATTTGTCAAATCCAATAAATTTTTTGTAAATGTAAAACAAAACACTTTTCAGTCAAATTTAGTTCATCATATTTATTTAATTACATAGTCACAGCTTCGTGTTATTCTTTGTTTCATAATATCTTAGTTCATAACATTTCAGTCTGGCTTTATATATTGACAAAAGACAACAGGGGCTGGTCAAAAGTCTGCTTTTTTTAAACATTATTTTGTTCAATATTTTGTTGTATAAAATAAATAGTTTAACTGACAATTAAATATACATAAAATAAGTCAAATCAGCCTCTTTGTCAGTTTTTAATTGATTAAATATTGATCTATACTACGTTAGTGTCTCATTTGGTATAAAAATATAGCTCTTCATGGAAACTAACTCCATGAACAGCTAATTTTTTTATACCTGAAGAAGTCTCAAATGAGAGACGAAACGTAGTATAGTTCAATAATTAATCAATTAAAAACTGACAAAGAGGCTGTTTAACTTATTTATTTTTACTGTATTGTCTGTTGTAGGGGTCATTAATTCTTATGTTATTTAAATTTTTTAAAGATATTAGTTGTTCTTAAATATTTTGGAATGTTTCTTTTTGCTACTTCCAGTTTATCATTGACTCTCTAGATCTTATTAAAACATTGGAGTTGTGTTTGGCTACTTTATCCAATTGTTACCTAGAATTTAACATAACTCTACTGCTTTACAATATATATGAAAAGCCTCAAGTATTACGTATTAGTTTTACATTCCTTTTATCACAATATAATATAATTTTCATATTACTTAGTTTATTGCCTAATAAAATAACCCTTCACAACTGTTACACGCGAACCTGGAAATCGTACATTTCTCTCTATTGTCGTGTCAAATTGTTTTATTTAGTTTTGGAATCGTATCGAAAATGTTTTTCACAAAACCGATTTTCCTTGATCACGTTAGGTTTTGACGTTTTAACTATTGCTCGATAATCCACTTTACTTTTCATTTTCAGTAATATCCAACTGTATTTCATTATGCTTATCCATTACGGCCAAAGATTAAAATAATTAAATAGTTTGCTTGACATCATTATACCTTTGCTACCGAAAAACTATTTATTTTATGAACAATTATTTTACAGATTAGATGTATATATTGCAATAAATATTTTAACGATATGGTTAATGTTATAGCATATGACGATGTTGTGACGTAGAAGTGTTATTTCGGCCTCTGGTTAAGATCTGACTCTCTCCCAGCCAATTTGGTGCGTACACGAGCAGAATGATAAACTACTATACGACTGTGTTAATAATATAATGCAGACATAGTGAGTTTCCAGGAAGAGTTGATGAGCGGAAACAGAAGTTCTAAGAGCATTATAATATATTAGTACTACTTCCACTACTCAATCAGAGGTTAAGAGCATGTATCAAGTATTTAAAGCAGCTTGAAAGACGACTCGTCTGCTGAACTACGGCAAGATAAATAAAGCCTCTGCCACACACTTGCTTGTCCTTAATCAAACGCCACACGCAGCTGAATTTTCTTGGAGCGTGACAATGTCTCTGCTCCATTTATTGACTGATGATTCTAATTATCAATGTATTTCATATTTTAAACACCACTTCTGTGACTTTCTTATGCAACGCTTACATTCTTCCGTGGTTTGCTTTCATATTTTGAATCAGATTACCTACAACGCATATAATTAACATATCTACAATATTAGGCTAAAAACCAAATGTAGTACGGTTTAAAGTGGATAGACGTAATTAGTCGTCAGAACAGAACAGGAAATGTCCGATTTGTTCCTGACTATTGCAATACAATCAGACTACTCCAACTACACCAACATTGAGAATTTTGGTAAGTGAAAACAATTTAACGCTTACTTTTTAAAGATAATATTGGACAAATAGTTTGAGATATTTGGTAGTATATCTTACTTAGAACAAATATCTGATACCTTTAGCTGTAAATATCAAGGTAGGTTATGGACGCGAGGCTAGCGTTGAGCGGCAAGCGGCGGACAGTAGACCAGTTCTTCTAATTGACTGCAGTAAATTTTAAACAGTTACCTACGACAAGAAAAAGAAGCGTGGTGGTATATTTAAGAATAAAAGTCCAACAAAATTTATCATCTTGCATTTTTATACAAAAATTTATTATTTTGTCATTGAGTCATTCCTGCTCGAAGTATGAGGCCTGTAGCGATCTAATTAATTCGTAAAAGGGAGTTTTGATACGTTATTTTGTGCACTGCTTGGTACGTTTTGGTAGGACCAGTGTAGAACGCTTCTATCCCGAGGCTGATATAGCAACATACGGGTTTTCCAATCAGCCCACGATGCTAACACATCGGTGCATTTGCAGATTACTTGCAACAGGCAAAAATAGATGACAAAACAAATTTCTGGTTCCTCGAAAAATGCCCTACAATTCATTTCGACAAGGTTCTAAAACAACATTTCGTAGCTAAGAGGGAGAAAGTATATTTCGTCCGAGAAAACAAGAGAGGCCTTGGGAGTTTTAGAAGTTCTGTACGTCGCGGTGTTCTTGGGCCAGTTGTTGAATAGAATTTATGAATCAGAGTAACAGTTGGAAACACTGTACTGGAACGAAATGTGAAACGTCATCTGACTCTTAATGACGCAGAAACTGAATTTCCGAGAAACACAGATAGTCAACGTTCCGACCAGAATTTGCTGGAGTAAGAGGCGCAAGGGTTACAATTTAATAGAAATTTAGGCGGAAGGTGGGTGAGGGGTGGGGGGGAATTCAAAATGATGGGCATTTCTAATAATTATTTCTTTTGTCGGCGGCCGTCAAAGATCTACGTATTTTTCGAGACGCCAGTTAACTACACGAGTATATTCCTTGAACAATCTATAACGAATCTGTGACGCGAATGAGAAAAATAATTTGTGAAAATCCACCTCATGGAAAAATTATACCCGCCAAGAAAGGTAAAGGAGATGGCAATTTTGGCACGTAAAGGGACGATAATTTTGGATTGGTGGAAGAAAGCAGGTTATGGGTTAATGTTGGAAAGGAAAGACCTGAAGGGAGAAAGGGTAAACAGGAAGCAGAGAAAATTATTCAGGCCTTTGTCTTGAAAGGATATCCCGGTTCTAGAGTAAAGTCGATTTTGGCCTAGCTTTTACAGTAGTGATATTCACTCAGGCCTCGAGGCGTAGCGTTATCAGACTGACTGGTTTACGGCATAACCAGCATAATGTACGTGCGTTCTGGCCAGCAGACGAATGCTTCACTTGTGAACTTATGTTCTGAAATATAACATATTCACACTAATTCAGTGTTGTGCGACATAAAAAGAAAATTTAACATGAAATTATCTTTCGACAGGAATTTAATTGAGTGTCTATATCAAAATGAATATTTGAAGTCATCGCAAAAATTGCTTTTGCGGAGGCACTTTAGGAAATATTGAACAAGATTGAACTGTCTTACAGATTTTGTGAAATCTGCGGCCGCTCATGCTCCGGGTTAACAGGGCTTCTTCCTGCCTGGCCAGCTGAATCTGCGTCGTCTGATGTTCCGTATGCACGCACAATTTCGTACACGGAATGCGGCTGATTTCGTTCTGACTTCTCTGTCTTGCTGGGCGATAAAAAAGGTGGCTAGATTTCTAAGAGATATTGTATGTTCAAGGTTTTGTGGTGTGCACTAGCATCAATTTGTTACTTTAGGTGTCTTAGTCGGATGTTATGTGACGACTGCTTCTCTCTGCTCTGTCTCTAAATTCGATTCTGTCATACTATTTTATATTCCTTCCTTCCTCTCCCTTGCATCTACAGCTCATTGAGGGCCTACTGGGTCTACCGGGTTGACTGCGTGACACATTCTGAATTTGGAGTGACACGTGGTCAACGTATCGCTCCTCCAGCAGTCTTAATCCCGATCTCCGAGACCATTACGACTCTAACGTCCAAGCCAATGCTAGGATTCAAACCCGGGACCTTTGGGTTGTGAAGCAGCAACGCTAGCCACTACACCACAGGAGGTCGGCACTGTTTTCTATAGCCAATAAAAATTTAGAAAATCTTGAAACGAATAGGGGATATTATTTTATTTTATGATAATATTAATACATTAATAATAGGCTTTTATAATAAAAAATAAAACAATTCACTTTAATCTAAACAAATTTACAATATTATAATTTTGATATTTTCAAACTTAAACCTGGCAATTCTTTCATAATTAACACTACATAGATATTTACATAAAAATTATACAAATAAATTCATTAAAACTAAAACGGCGACTGAAGAAACTTAACGCTTTTGCCTTTGTGTATCGTGGCCGGCGCAGGTTACCGCTCGGTCATGCACTCTGCCGCTTATCTCTCTCACTTTTACTGTACCCACAGCCTTAACCATTGGTTGTTTGAACTAATGCTCTCCCTTCACCCCTGAAAATAATTTGCTTTCTGTTGGAAAGGTCGACCCATTGATCGTTGCTTCTCTTACATGTAACGTTGTATAAAGTCCCAAATTTCCTACTTGGAATTCACTTCTATTTCAAATAAGACATTGAACATTAAAAACCAAATAAAAAAATATCGGTATTAAAAGGAGATTCTGTTGACAAGTAAGTGTTTTCAGAAAAAAAATTACCTTAATGCAATTTGCTGATACCGGAGGTAAGGACAAAAACATGTGGTACGCGATTATTGCGTATCACATAAAAATGAATTTAATTCTTTTTCCTTCCGATTATTATTATATTTTGTGTATATATTTAACAATTCAGACCTAAAGAAGACTAAGTCGGGTCCATGAATAAACGCGATTGGTTATTTAGTTGACGAATTACAGTCATCTTATCGGCCAGGAAACGTAAACATTAAGGTTCGGAAAGCTGATTGGATGAGGGGGCTTGAAGGCCAGACTGATCCAGAAATGGGAGTGACATATAAAAAGCACCACGCTCAACACGGGTAAAAAGGAATGTGACCTGGCGTCTGAACGTTCAGGCGTTTGTATTGTCAAGGGTGAAACAATGGAAGAGTTTTGCCCTATAGGCGGGAAATTTTAATAACGATTTCAAAAGAAGAGTTAGGGCAAATTTATTGGGCCTCGACACACTAGAAAGACGAAGAAGAAATCTGCGGCCCTAAAATTTCCGAAAGACACCCACTGAAAAAAATATATTGCAAGCTACACCTCCGTAAGGAGGGCGTAGAAACCATACGCCAATGAGGAGAAATTATAAGTACAGGGAGTGGCTTGTAGAGTAAAACCAGCGTGCTCTTGGAGACAATGCGCAATCAGGACAGTACAAATTTTTTAGGCAGGAGTCATTAAAATTTTTTAGAGAGCGCTAAAGGGACTTGGTACCAATCGTCCGACCATAACGTCAGAAGGAGATAATCCAGAATAAGCTAGAAAATGTCATCCTTAGTCGACGAGCAGATTACCTCCGACGTATGGGAGAACCTTCGACCAGAAATCACGGGACGACGCAGTCATCACCATTCGATCAACAGCAGATATTCATGTTCCAGATTGATTAGCGAGGGCCTAATTAAGTTCCTTTTGTTAAATTTATATTAATAATTATTATTTCTACCTTTCCTTAATTTAAGTTTAAAATTATAGTTTTTAATATCCCTAGTACAACTATTGGTAATTACACTGCGTCATAATAAAATCATTTCCAAAATCTAACATAAATATAAAAAACTATACCCCAAACAATTACCTTAGCATTAAACATTAAAAAGAAAGTAGTATTTATGATGAACCACAAGGAAATAGTTTGTTTCATGCATTACGGATCGGGCGAATAAGGGAACTCCGTATCATAGAATTTTGCAGACAGTGCAAGCTTAATTTTCCGCGCCCCTTTTTCCGTACAGTCTTTTGTGATTGTACTAATCCACTTGTTCTCTTCTGCTAATGCCGCTGATGCCCTTTACGATTACCACCACGTCAGCGTCTTCAGCCAAGGCGATAACGTCCTTAATCATTTCAACTTGAGCTGCAGGCTTTTCCGCCCTTCACGCGCTCAGTCTCATTCCAGCTCCTCTCACCACAGTGGCTGCTCTGGTACCTCAATAGACTCAAGCTCACTGTCTCATAAATCTACAATTTTCTCAACCTATATAATTGTATAAATGTTACTGCAAAGTCATTTATATCATTATAATTTATTCATTCAATACATGTGATTATAAGACTGATATGCAATAAACGTTCAATTTTAGGCGCAGTCGTAGAAAATATTGAAAGCGTTTAATCAAAATATTTATAGATTTTTAGGTGAATCAATTAATGTGATTAAATGGTAGAAAGTGATGGTAAAATCTCTGAGATGCGGCACGTGCACATCTGTGCATTCCGGGTAAATAATTTGAAGGAAACTGATATTTTTCTCTGTACGACGTCCTAATTTGTTTTCTAGTAAATTTCTTTGTTGTATCCAATATTTAAGTAATAAATTCAGCACGAAAAAATAAATTTATAATCAACCCTATGCAAGTCTCGAAGAATTAATTAAAATTTTAAAAGGAGAACGAAAACTTAACTACAAACTCGAAGTCATCTACTAAATATCAATATAAGATTATTTTCCATGCTTATCTAAACTATTATTCCGGTATGCGCAGTAGACAAACCTGCTTGTCAAGGTTGCTTTGAGAGTTGATTCTGGTAGGACCTTGCTTCGTCTTCTACTTCGTTGATTTAATGTATTCCGTCTTTTTTATGTTGTACTTTTGCTTTCTCACATTTTTCCTATCACCTTCTAAGCACACCTAATCGAATTATTTCCCATTCCCGATTTTCTACAATGATTAATCTCTATAGTAGCCTTAAACTTCCAGAACCAAGTTATTCATCAATTTTGTCTATTTTCAATTTTACAGTAATACCATCGTGTCACAGAACTAATCTTTTAATTACTTTCAAAATTCGCAAGTGATTACATGCATCTAAATTAATGTTAACGAAAACACGAAAAATAATTACTCCAAATGTATTCATGTTTACACGGATATCATGACGAAATATTTCATGTAACTTGGCCAGAGTTAGTCCGTATCTACTGTGGTGTTTGGTCTTTGTTCACACCGCAAACATTATTATAACTAGGAATTGTTAAATAATAAAAATAAATAAAAAATTTGAATATATTCCATTTAATTATGATGATATTACATTATAAAATTTCCAAAAGAAATATAACTCAAGTTTTAATAAAAATATAAATTTACGAGTAAAATGTATAATCAAATTGGCTCAGTCGGTAAAGCAAAAAGAATCTATGCAACTTCTAAATGGCTGCTCCCGGGAACGCGGGTGACGAACGATATAATTGAAATAAAAATCGCGAATCAACGAGAATGGTTTAAGTGGAAAGCCGGGTAAAAATGCCGTTACCAGATGTTCTGCGTGGTGACGTCGTTCTTTGTTTGCCGTTGCCGGAGGTTCCTTTGCTGGACACGTCTCCTCTAGCGCCTCTTCTTCAGGTTAAATCTCCATCAAATGTTATCTATTTGTTTTCCGTACTACAAATGAATCTTCTTTTTCGAACATGCCGAAATTAACTTTTACGCATGTTGTTTCCTCAGCCACTGCTCTCTCTCGTCCCGACTTTCTCAGGACAGCTCCCCGGACCAACTGTGTCGAATACAATGCACTCCAGGCAATAAATAATGTTGTACACGGCGACGTTTCCCGCCTACTCGGCCTCACCAAACCACCCTCGTTTTTCGTCCTGCTGTACGCAAATAACAAAAACTAAATTATTTTTGCTTTACCCGTTCAATGTAGGGCTCATGAGTCACCACACTACTGTAAATGATGGGATATTAATTAATTGAAGTTTTGGATGTTTTATATGTACAATTATTAAATCAAAACACAATAATATTAAAATGGGTCCGGCGAGTATATAAAATGTACAAATATAAAGAATTAAAAGGAAATGATATGAAAGTCCTCAGGGGTAATTATTGTTTGGGTGACCACGTGTAGCAGATTTTCCGTTCTTTGATGAACCTGAGTTGTTTTCATACGTGTCTTGATGCAGATGCAACTGGAACTTCCTTGTTGTTGAACTCTGAAGCGGCTGGTAGACAATAGCACAAAATCGCACGGCCGGAATTGAGAAAAACTTGTTTTTCCCCCTTCTTCCCTCGTTGTTAACGCCTTCTTTCTTCGCTGCTTCCTCGACCGATCAAAACACGGTACACCTCTCCGCTGCCTCCTCTTAGAGATCAGTCCGTAATTTACACTGTCTTCCTCCTCATGTTAATGTCTCACCCTACACTCTACTTTCTCCAATCATCAAACACGCCTCACACTTTCTCCACCTATCAATCCTCACATCATACGTTTCCTACCCGTTTCTCTGCCCTTCACCTTCGCAGGACACCTCGCATCTCTTCCCCCTCGAAGGGATAAAACTCTCTCACGTGACGGTTGTCTGCCAATCATCGTGAGTTCTCCGTCACGGGCGGGAGATATGTATGTGTCCCTCGGAAAATCCGAAAGATGGATGAACTCTTAACTTAAAACAAGCTTCCCGTTAACTCCGCACTTAGGTACATTTATACAGCCGCTAATTCGGCGCCCGGAAAAACCCCTTCTTCCTAGCCAGCGACATGCTCTTGCCGAAATTTCTATACAATTTTTATTCCATAAAAACAAAAATTGGGCTGGGTTCTACTGCGCTACACTACATACGAAACAAGTATTGTCACCAAATTAATTTAATTATGGCATTGTATATATTTATCGATTAGTCACTGGAATAGAATTCAGAACACTATTACATGGTTTCCATTGTTTACGAATTCCAGCGCCTCGCACTTCCGGTGCAAGCATTGAAATATCTGAGTTTTATTGTCCTGTTAGTGAAACCATTTTAGTTCGCCTCAAGCTAATCCCTTTGTTTATGCAACTCCAAATTCCACGAAAAACTGTGTTTTATCTCCTGTTGTATTCCCATTAATTAATTATTTTTCTAGGTATTTACAGTTCGCTACTTATTACATTATTATCTACATAAATAAACGATCAACAATGTATGTGTGCGTCCTGGTCTTTAATTTCTTGCCTCAGTCTACTGTACTGCGACGTATAATGTTTGTTACCTTTTTGTTCCAATACCATTTATTCATTCGACTTGATTATATTATGACCTTACGTATCATGCCAACCGATATGACTATATATCAGCTAAATGTGAAATAATGCTTATATTAAACTAACATTTTTATTTGTGTAATGATATATGTTACGGACCAGTGATCGCCACTGCGTCACATGTGTTTTTTTGGCATTTTTCCTTTACTTTTTTAACCCAAGAATAGAATTTCCTCATTAAGAATCGAATTTCTATTTATAATTTTCTGAAATTGCCCTCTATTTTCAATATTTCGTTCCAAAATTCTTTTCTAAACAGAGAGAAAAATTCTCCACTATTTTTCAATTTTCCTATGTTTTTCGAATTTTTTATCCCAAATATTTCTCTTACGTTTCACTGTAGAATGATTAGGTTTCTAAGCCACGTCCGTGCTATCCACCACGCGTCATAGAGAACTCTGAGGGGCATCATCCATCGCCGAGACTGTCACTAATTCAACCGGAATTCCTGGGACATCTACCCCCACGCTTGAGACGACTGATGCGATTTCTTGGGAAGCTGCACTACTGCTAATCAGGTGAACTTGTTCCTGAATATTTTATGAACTTGAAATTTGCTGACCAATTGTATACATTCTTGTTAAAGTCACCGTGGTCAAAGCGTATACCACCCTCTGCCGGATACGAGTGTTGGCAGTGATCAGCTGTTTGACCTCTGAAGGTGTAAATAGTAACACTATTTTCACTATTGGTTTAATTATAGCCTGTCGCACATATTATTGTAAGCAAAGACGCATGTCACAATTTCTTATTTCACGTGCGAGAGAAAAGTGTTTTCCTTGAGAACATTATATTACGTAAATTCTCTCTCGCTGAATATTTTCAGTTTACTTAAATATTGTTTTGAGTTCAAGCTATTTGTGTCATGATAAATTCTTATAATTTTACATTGTGCAACGATAACAGAGGAACAATGATCTAAACATTCATATTTTGTAATATTTACGTACTCAATTTAGTGTTAAGAAGTTTGTTATTTTTGCTGTTGAATTCCACTATTTTCTCGCAGCCAATCTGTGACCTGTGCACCTTTAAGTGTTTCCCGACCAATCGCTTGAATCGTATTGAAAGGCGCTACGGGAGTTTTCTCGCAGGAGCGAACTTCTCTCCCGTCATTCTGAAGAACGTGATAATAGTACCCAATGCCCGACCTACCTAATGCAGGTTTTCTAGGGTTTTCCCTGCATCTCTGTAGGTGAAACACCTGGTAGGATCCTTGAAGTACAGCCCGGGGGCCCTATTCAACCCTTGGGTAACTTGCTCAACCTTCCGCATCCCCCCTTTTCATTTCCCTTCCTATGCTATTAAAGGGCAGTTGTCTGTTTCAGGTTGACCCTCATATAGCCCGTTAACCCCCCCCCCCCCAAATTGCTTGAATCCTGGGATTTGTTTACACGGTTTATGATCGGGGTGAAATACCCGTCGACTCAGAGGTTTAGGGTGGCTCTTACACGTCCTTAAAAAAGACTAACTTTATATATATATATATATATATATATATATTTCAGTAGGTTTTTATAATCTTGTTAGATCATTTCCTGCAACCCCTTCGTTATTAAAGCTAGTTTATGGGCTTTACGTGCATTAGACGTTTTACAAGGGATAGGAAACAGGCCTATGACCTTAACCCCATGCACGGAGTTCTTGTTTTGGAAGCAATGTGCTCACTGCAGAGCTCACCCGTGCGAAAGTAATGGCAGTGGGAGTTCTCAATGACTTTGATCATTGTGAAAATATGTGAGACACACAACATTCATGGTCATGCCAGAATTCGAACACGGCACGTCTGTGTTGAGAGGCAACGACTCCGGCCATTACACTACAGGAGGTCGGCAAGTAATGATACTTTTTAAATCGTTAATAAATATGCAATAACATGTTTAATTTGCGGTTCAAATGATTGGGTATTGTTACATAAGACCAGGGCTACAGACTGCAACCTTGACTTAAACCTTTCTTGGTTTCTGCTTCATTTTCTTGCCTTTCAATTCTAATTACCGCTACTTGCCATCTGTAGAGGTTATGGATAACTCTTCTTTCTCAAAATTTTAATCGTGTCATCTTCAAAATCCTTAATGGTTTCTTCCACTTAACATTATGAAACGCTTCTTCTAAATCTACAAATGCAATGAACGTAGGCCCATTTTTTATTATCCTGTCTTCTAAAATTAGACACAGAGTCAATAATGCACCTCTTGTCTATACATTCTTCCTAAAACCACAATTGATATTCTACTAACTCACATTCTATTTGATGTTTCTTCGAACTATGTACTATTTTCGTTAAAATTTGCATGCATGATATGCCAAACCATTTGTCTTACGCTATTCGCATCTATCAGCCCCAGTCGCTTCGGTATGGAGATAATTATGTTGTACCTAAAATCTTCTGGTATTCATACACTTTCGTAGATTTCGCTATCATGAACAGCCACGATATTGCTTCTTCGCCTGATGGTCTTATCAACTCCGCTGGAATGTTATCAATTTATGGCGTTTTAGCGTTGCTCTGATCTATCAGCGCCCTGTAAAACTTCGACCTTAAAAGTTTGGCCCCCAACTTATCATCAACCTCTTTTTTTTTCTACTGACTGATCTAGATTTCCCCCGTGATACAGATCTTCTAGATATTCATTCCATCGTCTCTTTTTTTTCTTTATCTACAATTGGCTTCCCATCTGCTTTTCTGATGTTCTTGCTAGTATTTTTCTTCTGTCCGAATGTTTCTTTTTCACTAAGAAATCTTCAACCGCTTTGCATTTCTCTTGAAGCCAAGCCTCTTTGGCTGTTTTGCTTTCTATCTCATTCTTCAGGAGTCTGCACTGCTCTTTACCGTTTCCATCGTTTCCTTTTCATATTTACGCCTTTCATCAACCATTTTTATTATTTCTTGTGTTATCTATGCTTTTCTAATGGTCTGAGCTATTTTTTTTATTTTTTCGTCTGCTGATCTACTTATTTCATCCTTCAAGTGTGCCCATTTCGTTTCAATATTGTTTCTTTCTTATTTCTCTATTAATCTATTCTTGATTTCTTCTTTCAATCTCTGAAGCACCTTCTGTTATTTCAGCTTATCTAATTATCGTCTCTTTGTTTTAATTCCTTTCTTGAAATTCTTCTTTTTCAGCCTGCAATTCATAATCAACAGATTATGGTCTGTATCCACATCCGCTCCTGGGTAGGTTTCGCAGTCAAGCACTCCTATATCTTTCTCACCAATATGTAGACCAATTGGTAACTTCTTGTGTCATCCGGATTCTTTCACATGTAGATTCTTCACCCAGGTATTTGTCACCACTAATTTGTGTATCATGCATAATTCTAGTAGCCTGTCTCGCCTTGGATTCCTTTCACCAAGTTCATAGTCTCCAACAACATTACTTTCTCTTTCGTAACCTATTACTGCGTTCCAACCACCCAGTATTATAAAATTCTCGTTTCCTTTAACGAACTTCATTGTTTCTTCAATTTCTTCGTAGATTTTCGCAAAATCTTCTTTCTCTTCGGCATTTGTGGGCATACAAGCTTTTATTGTTGTCGTTGGCTGTGGTTTTGTGTCTAATTTTAGGGTAGCTAACATTTCACTATATTAATGAACGTAGACTTTCCTGATGTATGATGTATGATGACGGCAGCAAAGAATGTCCGCGGAAACGTTGACTGCATTTATAAGCCTCACCCGGTTGGTTAATAGTGAAGATTTTATCCATTCACTTTTATTCATTACAAGACCTATCCAGCATTCCCTATATATTTGTTTTTGTGCTAATCACCCTATATTGATCTGACCAAAAATCTTTCTCTTCACTAATTCCTACTATATCTAACTTTAACGTTTGCATTTCCCTTTTTAAATTCTCTAATCTACCAGCACAGTTTAAACGTCTGACATTCCACGCTCCGAGAAAGATTAATAGAGGGAAAACTAATAAAGTATGTTATATTGGGAAGGGATATTTTGAAGGAAATTAAGAAATTTTGCTTTTTCAGCAGCATAAAACTAGGGATGGTAGAAGTATAGTAGGCATAAAGAGTATGATGGTACACGCAAGAAAAGCTTTCGCAAAAAGGGGGAATTTTCTTACGGCAAATATAAGTATGAATATTAGGAAATCGTTACTAAACATTTTCGTATATGGGTGCTAAACGTGGATGATCGGAGTTGCAGAAAGATAAAGAATAGAAGCCTTCGAAATGTGGTGCTATAGGAGAACGCTGAAAATCAGTTGGGTGTGTAGAGTAAGTCACCAGGGAGTTATAAACAGAATAGGGGAAGAGAGAACAATTGGACGACTTTAACCTAGACAAGGGATAGATTAACAGGCTACGTTTTGAGACATGAGGATCTTGTAAAATTAGCTTTAGAGGGAAGTGTTTGGGGTAAGAACAGAACAGGTAGACAATGATGGAATACGATTAATAGATTGGGGAGAATGTGGTATTTATGTAGATATGAAAAGGTTCGTACATAATAGGTTAGCATGGAGAGTTATATCAGATCAGTCTAAAGACTGAATAGAACAAAATCCAGTGTTGCTAGGCTTTAATAAAAGACTAATATTGGGACATTTCAAGTTCTAAGAGTTTAGAACAAACATAATGTTCTTTCACAACATGTTTTTATTATTTTTGGTGTTACGTGCAGCAAAATGTATAAATGTCATACAATTTTAAAATGGCGTGAAAAAACTTATTTTTTTGCTTTTAACGTATTAGCTCGTAAAATGTCTCTTACTATAAAAAGGCTGAATATAGTTTAATGTTCAATGTAGAATTTCGTTGGTGTTCGTCTCAGACTTTTTTTTTTCTACAGGACGTGCTGTTATCTTCGCATGCTTAACATCATCCTTTCATACAGCTTTATGTCGGCATATGCCTTTTGTTTGTCAGCAGGGAAGAACTGCCTCGATTTGAATGGAGTCTCTGTTTCTAAGTATCGTATTCCTTGCGCCAAAGAACTGTCCTGAAAGTTTCAGTAAAGTATGTGACAAGAGTGTCACGTTGTCTTTTTACCTTGTCACGTCTGTTAAAAGTTTTGCCCAAAGTTAGAAACTTTATTCGCAACTTAACTCATCACATATCAACCAGAAATGCGTAGTTTATCTACATTAGCAATGAAAGATTCTTTTTCTCACTAAACCAGTTACAACATCATTTATATTCATTTCAGTAGTGTCCTTTACAAATATGGTGAAATGTCGTATTACTTACGTTTTGTTACGAAAGCATTTTAAACCGAAATAGTATTCCATATTTGATGTTGAAAATGTTGTTTTAGCAAACATTTGTGTGCATTTGATCGTATCTGTTAATTGTGGGGCTTCACGGTGCCCTTTCGTTGTTGGCGAAAAGTTTTCATAGTATAGCATTGCACTTCATTTGTTTTGTGGAGGCTTCATGTTTGGTTATAATGACGCTTTTTGTTTGACCTATGTGAGTAAAACAATTGCTACAATCCACTTTGTCAACTAGACCGTGTAATTTGTTTCTGTCAGCAAAGCCATTCGAATAGTGAATAATAGCGGATAAACTATAGTTCAGATGGATTTGGTTATTAGCTAAATCTAATTTCATCTAAAAAACATGTTAAAGGTTTGTATAACGTTTTACAGAACTGCATTTAATGAATCTAAAGTATTGGTATAAGGGCACAAACGCCGACGCCGCTATTGTTAACGGGTTGCGGGCAATGAACCTCCCAGAATATTTTGTGCTAACCTATAGTTTGTTTTTGGCAATTTCTGCTGATTACTTGATGTATAAAGAATTGTGTTTACATGATTTTGTTAACATAAGTTGATTACACACTTAATCATAAGAATAAATAAAATACTTTCGTAGAATAAATTCAATTTATTACAATTTGGACACCAAGCAACTTAGGTTCTTAATAAAAATACTATTAATAAATAATTCAAGTAATATTTACGTTTCAATATTTTTCTTCGACGTGGGGCTATTCAATAAAATATAAATAATATTTTTAATTTTGTACGTTACAGGCATATTGAAGTAGGATTATAAATGTCAGTGGGTTTATGTTTATGGAATCGTATTAATATATTTGTGAAGTTTTTTTGATCAGAATTAGAATACATTTAGTGGATTTTATATTGTGGTGAACAAGGGGTGCAGTAAAAATAAGGTATAGCAGATTGTTTTGCGATACCAATCATTTTAAATTTTTGGATTGGCGTGAGAGTCTGAAACATATAAGAAATATAGGGTAACGTATTTTTCAGTTTCTTGCATAAATTATATAACAGGATGGTAATTGTTAAATATATTTGAGAAACTTTCTTAAAACACATTATTTAAATATTTGTCTGTTTTATGACTGTCCATTTCTTCCATTTACTTTACGTTTATTTGTACATCGCAAGGTTATTCACAAACCTGAATATTGGTATAGAATTAGGTTTATTTTACAAATCAAATGCAATGACACAATCAGCGAATGAATATGACATCGCCTGAAGGATGCGCAGAACATGTTTTATATATAACGTTTTTCATACATGGTGGCTAGTGGCACATCAGTACAAACTCATGTAAAATTAACACATAAAATTAGTTCAATGTTTGACATTCATCAAAATTATTTTACGTTTTGTGGAAATTTTAGGCAAAAATATAAATATATCCTTTTCTATTTAAATAAGTAAAACAGGTTACATGTGGGTAATCCTTGAACAGGCAACTTCCCTTTAACATGAAAGGAAGGGAATTGAAAAGGGAGATGCGCGAGGTAGAGCAAGGTTGTCAAAGGTTGACTAGGACCCCAGGGCAATAGCAATAGTTGAAGGTTCCTACCCGCTCTTTCACCTAAAGGAGATGCAGGAAAAACCCTAGAAAACCTGCATTCGAATGACGGGAGATTAGTTTACGGTGGGCTCGCACAATTCCCTTCTTCGTGTCCCTCCCCCCCCAGTTTTTGGAGACAGCTGACCGTCTGAGTTGACGTATTTACCATTAAATGAATCACGAGCGTGTAAGTGGTGGTATCATGGTTTATTTATGAGGAACTGCGAAAAAAATAATTTCAGTACATAAATGAATACATCGTTAAGTAAGAAAGCAGTAAAAAATTTCCGACTGTCAACACGGCTAATTAAGCTGTGTATAATTATACTACGAAATAATTGATTGAGTTCCCTTTTTTCTTTGCGACAATCGTAATATTATGGTCTATAGGGGTTATTCAAGTGACCAAGGAGTCCCACGCGACCATTTCCGATTTTGATGAAATTCGGAAAGTTTGTACTATGAAGCCTTAGATGAACACATGCAAAATTTCAGTTCGAAATATTCATTTCTGGCTGAGATACGAGCTTTTTCGTGGAAGCCTGCGCTTCGTCGGAGACGACGACGTTTCAAAAGTGCTTCAATATAGTGGCGGTATATTATCTAAAAAGCTGTAAATGCTCTGACTTTTAGACATTTGTGTAGACACGCAAACTAAAAATTATGAATACCGTACGTACTTTATTTATTTCTGCAGGATTCTTTGAGAATACGAAAAATAAATTGGCACAAATATTTTCGCCAATTTTGTGGACTCATAGCTGCCAGGGATGTAATTTGTTTAAATATTTGTTATTATTTTTGCAATCTACGCATGCGGCTTATCTTAGAAACGAATTTTCAGGGTCTATTATCTAATAACATATCCTTTTTCTCCTTTGCCTTGCTCCAAGACATACAGTTTACAGTTTAAGTACCTGAAAATTGTCACAAATGAATATCCTTAATTAATGTATTCATATAAACTGCTGAATCAACATATTACGACTACTGCCTACGTAAAGGTTGAATGACGCCCTGATGACGTTGACGCGGAGCTGAGAAGAATGAGAAATCATTCGAGTGACGATAAGTGCCGGAAATGGAGACTTCTAAAAAAGGCAGATTGTTACGGTCCGACTACTGGAAACGAACGTATCGGAGATGGCGAAGCTGGTCGGCTATTCGCGTGGTATTATCGTGGGCAAGAGACGGAAAAAATCACGAGTAGGCGACAGTTGCTGGACGTCTACTCTTTTATGTAGGTTAGACTTGGATTTGTAGCAGACCTGACAGCTCACACTTCCCGATGGCGATGACGCCTGCGTCTCAAGGCTGTACTGTACTGTACTGACTTGATGATAAATTCTGACAAAAAAACATCCGAATCTAAATTTAAGGAAATTGCGTGACCTAATTTTACAGTCATATTTAATTTAATTCCCTTACCAGAAAAAATAGACTAGAATTCTAGTACAAACAATGGACATCGAAAGAAGCCACGGAAAGTAGATTTATCAGAAAAGTATGTGTATTATTTATAAATATTAAATGAGAAACTGTTGTGTTTGAGAAACAATTGTTCTAAGGGGAAAGGTTCCAATAAATATGCTACTGCCAAATACTGAGGTTGGTCATTTCGTATTTTGGCCGAGAAGTGTGTGACCAATGTATGACATACTTCAATAAACCAGTGTATATGCTACTGTGACCGACTGTTTCGGTTATAAATTGCAATCGCAAGTGGCCGGAAATCCCTGGCCAAAATTCGATGTGCTGTTAGTTGTTTGGTAGGTGGCACATCTTTCACTTCCGGAGTGACGGTGATGTGCGGTAACATATCCACTTCCTGAGTTCCCTCACACCTACGCAGTTGACAATTGCTGAAAAATAGCTACAGGTGAAGTACAAACGTTAAGATACTAAAAGGAGATATATTCAGTTATTTGAGTTTCTTTTTAAGGAAATCAGTTTTATGTAGACTTTTGGTTATGTAGAGTTTTGGTTTGAAGCCTACAATGTGGCTTCTGTAGAACTGGTTCCCACAGTGGCACATTCTGAATCAATGCGTGCACAGTAACCACGATTTCAAATACACTGAATATCAATTATAAATTATAGTCTATGAATTCCAATTATGGTAATTTAAGTTACAAATAATCAACGTCTGTCTTCTCTTGCTACATCAAGATAAACTTTTATGTTATTTAGAATAACACAAACTTTTCTTTTTCCTACATTACAGGGATTTGTTACCCACTAAGAGGTTGGCAGGACGCGGCGGGTTTTATAACTTTCTAACTTTTTATTACATTTTACACTTGTAAATTGATTATTTAAATATTATTAATGTCTGTAAGTTTAAATAAGGTCAAAACAGACAAAAAATTAGTGAAACATAAACTATAATTTAAAATCAACTACATGTTTCGGTCCAGGTGAAGACCGAAATATGTTATTGATTTTAAATTATATTTTGTTATGTTTCACTAATTTTTTGTCTGTTTTTTGGCCTTATTTAAACTTTAATTCCTTTTTTGAACATAGGAATCATAAATGTTCAATGACTACAAACCAAAGGAAAAATAAAATTGCTGTAATAACATTTCATGGGGTAGCTCATCATAAATGTTCAATGACTACAAACCAAAGGAAAAATAAAATTGCTGTAATAACATTTCATGGGGTAGCTCACCAACTTTTAATCGTCGAGTTTTTACCAATTACTTTATATTTAAAATATGTAATCCACATTGTATGTTATTGAAAAATGAAAGTTTATAATTTTAGCGATGTTAAATCAAATGTACATATCTAATCTCATGTTTTCTTTAATTAAAGTCTTAATTAGAGCTGATGTTGGCTATCACATAACTTATCGATTTTTGAATACATATATATTATAATTCAACAGTAAAAAGTGTATAATTTTGAATTGTAATTATTTAATGGGGGGATAAGCAAATACCTTTAATATATATTTTTCGTTATTTTAATGTAAACTTTTCGGGGTCAAACAAAGCTTTTGGTAATGGACTGCAAAGAGGAAAGCCAGTCACATTCATTTGCCGCCTATCGGACAGCCTTGTATGAATAGTCGAATTTTGACTAAGGATTTGCGGTCAATTCTTGAAATGGCTTGCTAAAGTAGCATATATGTACTCTGGCTGTTTGAAGTACATCGGAAATTTGTCGCAAAAGTCGGCCAAAGTGCGAAATGGGCGGCTATTAGTGAATCGGCCGAACTTCGGGGTTTGGCCGTAACATATAAATTTATTACTCAACAACAGAAATACTAATTGTTTTATCGATTGTATCGTAGTGACCAAATTCATTCTACAATAGTTCTCCGGCTAATTTTACCATGAAAGAGAGGTAATTAATCCAACGTAAACGTGTAAATAAGAATTATTAATTCGTATAATTGATAGAACATATTTTACTTATATGGTAATACCTTATAACGGCCTTAGTTATTTTATTATTTTCTAAATATTTTATTATACCCAGTCATTGTTGCAGATGCTGCCAATTGATAAGGAATGTCGGCATGCTTGATACTCAGGCAAAACCAAATTTATATAACGCAATCAGCAGACCAATCTTCTAATAGAAGTGGTACTGAGTAATTATAGAGAACGTTCAGCTGCCATGACTGTAACGGACCTATTTTTTATACATATTTTCTAAAACCTACCGTGGTGTGAGTAGTTTAAGAAGGCCGGGAAGTGCGGGATTCACAAGCCGTTCTCTGTACAGAAACATTTGAAGAGCAATCCAGATCGGACGTGGATCTAGGCGCGTCGTAAAAAATAAATAAACAACCTACTTTGTTATTAAACCTAACGCGTGCTGCCATATTCTTTTAACTAAAATTCATCTTGATCACCCTGTGTTTCTCTCCGGGTTTTTAAGAATATGTGTAAGGAGAATTTGTTGTGGGTGTCTGTCAATTATATTTAAATTAATTTTACCCCATTTGAGAATTTGCTGACCTCGCATCGAAACGTCGGCCTTTCTATTTCTTTTAATTAGTTCATTCTATTCTTTAAGGATTATCTGTTAAATAAGATCGTATCTCGTGTTGTTATATTTAAAACACTTGTACACAATAAACACGATAATAGTTCATACTAATCAATAATAGCTAGTAAATAATAAAATTGCAAACTGTCACAATCTCACAATCAGCTCGATTTTTCACATATCTTTGTTAGATCGCGCGGATAGCGTATTTTAAATTCTCTAAGACGATAATTATTAATTATTTAGTGCACAATTGGCGTATTTTCTTGTAATTCTATAACACGACTTATCTTCACACACTTAAAAAATTGTTTTAAGACAACTCTTCTATAATTATTTTTTTACAGTAATAATAACTAAAAACTAGAGATAGGATTAGAGGGATATAGAGTAATGGGGAAGGAAGATGAAAAGAAATTGCTGTTAGGTCACAGCTGGAGACGATTATTAGACTGGATGTATATAGAAGGGAAGAAAGAACGGGTACTCTAATGTAAGTGACAGGAAAAATATGGATACTTAAAAACTATGATTTTACAATTTTTTGTTTCTCCTCTAAGACGAATGTCGCATTTATCAATAAATAAATTATTTCTGCATAGTCATTAGCGCCCGCGCCGACATTCGTTATTAAAATGTTCCGAGAGGCTGCCAACCATTATAAATTTTCCTTTAACAACATTTTATATTTTTAATTGAATTATTTTCTTTCTTGAAATAGGAACATTCACAGTAATTGGTTTGTTCCGAGAAGGTGACGAGAATTGCAGCTTAAAGCATTAAGCAGCACCTTATCAAGTTTACAATATAGCTGCGCCTTTGTTACTCCTTTTATTACCTTTTTTTCAGTTATAAATAAGTATATTTTATTTTCATGTGCCTGCTACCACTAATAACCATTAAGTATTAATAATAATAATTTGCTATAAATATCTACTACATCATTATTCTAGGTGGTACGTGGGTAGTTATTAAATTCGAATTTAAATAATAAATGGATTGTTCGGTACGCGGAAAATTGGCAGTTCAATCAAACTGTTTGGTTTTTTGCTCTCATTGCTTGTATGTTACTCAAAACTGTGAAATTATCTTATTTACAATTCTGATTTTTCTATCACGAGGGATTATTTTGGTTGACCTAGAATTAAATTCTGTTACACAGCTTCCGATGTCAGAATTACAAATAGGAATGAACCGGCTTGGAATATGCACACTCCCTGTTACGTTACAGCACGTAATTTTTACCCCCTTCAAAATCGATGGTTCTAAAGCACCCTAGAGACAGGAGGACATGCAGAGCAGCGCGTTCTGTTACTGTAACAGGCGAGGATCCAAAGCTGTCTCGAAAATAGGTTTGGTTCGCTTCACGGATAATCTCACTATTTTAAATTTTCTACTAAATAGCATATTTGATGTTATAATTTGGTAAACAGATAGGCGTTAATACAATACATAAATTACCAGGAAAGGTGATATTCACGCTAACATACATCTATGACGTAATTGAAAGGCTGAAGTACTGGCCAAAAACATTTTAAGTTCCTCAAATTAAAGTGATAAACAAACATGGACAAGACTCCATCTATAATTCATCGTACCGTCATATAAGTCTATTTCCAATAATCTTTAAAGTATCAGAAAACTGGTATATGAAGAATATGTAAAATATTTCCATATCAATAAACGTGGCCCTAGAAAACAGCTCTGCAGTGATCCAAGCATTTGATCGAATTTGGCACTAGGGACTGCTTTTTAAAACCAGGAAAAGTTTCAACCAGAACTAGTACTAACTCTTTTAATATTACCTAACAAACAGAACGATCCAGACAAAGTAAACGAAGAAAAGTACCATTTTTATCCAATAGCATCTGGGTTCGACAAAACAGTGTTTTTAACCCACTACTTCACGTCCTATACACAGCTTATATACTAGTATTACAAAACACAATAACAGGAACGTTTGCCATTGACATTGTCATCCTCTCTTGCCTTCAAAATCCCCAAATGTTGTTGTTGTAGTAATAAGTTCTTTTGACAGGTTTAAAGCAACCTTTCATGCTAACCTACTCTGCGCAAGCCTTGTCATTTCTACATAGCTACCACATTCCAAATCCTCCCTAATCTACTTAGCGTATTAAATCCTTGGCCTCCCTCTTCTATTCTTACCTCACATACTTCCTCTAATGCTAATTTTATTAGACCGTCAGGTCTCAAAACGTGGCCTATTAATCGATCCCTTATCTTGGTCAGTCTTTCATACTCATCTGTTTTTCATATATTCCCGTAGCACCACATTTCAAAAGCTTCTATTCTTTTCCTTTCTGCAACTCCTACCACCAACGATTCGCACTTAAATAACGCCACACTCCACACGACCATTTTTAAAAACGATTTCCTAATATTCATACTTATATTAATCGTAAGTAAATTGCTCTTTTATGCTGAAGTCTATCCTACTCGTTGTGCCTACTATACTTCTACCATCCCTAGTTCTTATGCTGCCCAAGTAGCAGAATTCCTTAATTTCCGTCAAAATATCCCTTTCCAACCTAACTCCTTGTTATTCCACTGTTTCCCATACTACACCAATCACCTTGGTTTTCCCTGCATTAATCCTCATGTTGTACTATTCCTCCAAGTCCACGTTCACAGCATTTATCAAGTTTTCCAAGTCCTCTTCTGAGTCCCCTAATACTGCAATATCATCGATAAAGGGTAGGGTTTTTATTTCATTTACTTGCAGTATGATTCATTTTCAATATTCCGTTTTAACTTTCTTCTTCGCCTGTTTTATACATAAGTTAAAGAGCATGGGCTACAGACTGTATCCTTCTCTTACTGCTTTTTTTATTTCTCTTTTCTTTTCTTGCCCTTCAATTCTAATTAATGCTGACTGTATTCTGTAGAGGTTATGAATAACTCTTCTTTCTCGACATTTGGTATAAAAATGGGGGATTAAGTTAAACGAAAAAAGTTAAGCACGTAAAATTTGCATTACGGGAAGTTACGAGTCCCATAGTAGATTCAAACCACGTTGACATACCCAAAACGGATAGCGAATCCACATAGACAGGAACCTGAACTGTAAGAAAAGAGAAAATAGCTTGAAATGAAAGCAAGGGATCTGGCTAATAGAAATAATAGATTATTAGATTTATTATCTGTTAGCCCCCTTACGAGAAAATAGGTTTCATCATAGATTTTTACATTACTAATTATATAAATAATATAAAAGTAAGATACATTATAATACAGTATGAACCACAATAGAACTTATCCTAATTACCTACAATGTATAACTAAAATATTTAACACTAATAAATTACTATGATAAAGGAATGGATAACAAACAAAAATACTGAAACACGTTTTGGCAGTCAGGTCACTATGTATAAGCTAACACAACACTACTGTAAATCAGTTTCTGAATTCATCTGTCGCCAACTGCGAAGTCATCGTTCCTGTATTTTCACTGAAAACAGAAAACAGATGCAGAATAACTGTTAAAGCGAATAAACAATAAAAGATATGGCCAATAGACCTATTTTAAGGTAGTGAGGATGCATTACTGGATGGAAATCTTATAAGGGCATATCTAACTATTGTCTTCAGGAATGTGCAAAAAAATATTATTGCTAATAAATTTACATATTAAAAAACAGGACGAGTCGTCAGGTACTAACGACAGATTACCCTCGACCAATATACCAATAAAATAAAATTGAAGTGTCTGTCTGTCCGGATGTTTTTCTCGAATAACCGCCGGAGCGGCTCAACGAAAATTTGAGAGTTTAGAAACGGGAGATTTAACTTAAATATTCGTAAATGTTTTATTTCGAGCTCAGAAGATATTAATATAAATATTTATAAATCCATTAAATTGCCGCGCGAAGCCGTGTTAAGACCAACTGCAAGTTATAAGTCCTATTAGATGTTGCTATACTATTCATCGGACTTACTGTGTTATTATAAGCATAATTTTGGCAGCATGAGAGAGGGAGAGGGAGGGCGAGTATTCGCATTCCATATATTGTTGCAGAAGGATTCGCACCGTTCGCTACCTGTTCACCAGCGAAATCCCTGTTTTAGAGCGTATCCTAACGCGTACTCACTGTCGTAAATAAAGTCGTTCTAAAGCTTCCAGTCTATACGTATGGAAAGTTCTCACCCTGATAGTGAAAAATCCGTTTTAGGTTTTCGAAGCAGTTTTTTTATACAACATAATGACTCTAACATAAATATATATCAATTAATGTATTTAAAGAGTCATTATCCCGTATCTGTAGTGTTCTGCCAGACGTCTTGATGAGTACCTGTCTACAAGCTCTTGATTGAACAAAAAATTTTACTAGCGATGAAAATTTTTATTGCATTCCAACGGAGCCAGGGAAATGCTATATTATTTCTGCAATCAGAATGTGTTTATACTCCAAATTAATTAAATTATCCTATGTACATTACAGCATTAATTCTCTGTAGATAATCGCTTAAGCTGTGCCCCCTGTATAATTTGTTTGGTTTGGTTTCTGTTATATATTTGTATGTCATAATTGTTCCCTATGAATTTTAATATATCAACGGAGTACGTCCATTTAACTATTTTAAATCCTATACATCCTTCTAAGTTGATAAATAGTATTATATAGTTCTACATAAAAATGCCACACGCTTTGAGTTGTAAAATATTAAACCGTCTTACACGCGAAACAACTGTTGTTACTAAATCAAAATATTAAGTAATCTTCATAATTCCCTGTTTCATTAATGCATCAACACAACTCAGATTAGTTGCTTACTAAATGGAGATGAACATTCATCATTTCATTATATATGCATGTGTATTTATAATTGAATTACTAAAATCCATTGTAGGACATTAACCATAATAAATAAAAATTATTGCCAATTTTCAACATTCATTTACTATATATTGAAAATACGAAGATAGCATTAAAAACTCGCATAAAATAACATATAAACATGGAATTAGATATTCAAAAGTACACAGGTAAACGCACTCAATGTAAAAAATAAAATATACGAGACTCGCTTGCTACAATATTTAAATTTTGTATACTTTCATTTGCCATTATTAAGATATAACGGCCTACATTACTAGATTTTAGATTTAGATTTATTATTATTCAATCCATTAGTCCTCGGTTGAGGAAATAGGATACGTCAAATATAATATTACAAGAAATATACAAAATTTTACAACTAAGAATTGAAGGACAAAAAGAGGAAATTATTAATATTGTTATTTATTTCATTTTATTTTATTGAATATTATACTTTAAAGAAATATTATGTATTAAAAGTTAATATTGACTTTTTATAAAAAAAATTATAGTTACCGGCTGAAATCCACGAAGATGGATGAAACCTTGTAATTATATTGAATAAAGCTCAATTTAACTTATTGTGTCAAAACTGGCTGTATTTTTTAATTACAAATGAACTGATGATGTACCGGAAGCATGCGAAATAAACAAGGCAGCTGCAGAGAAAATAAAATATCGCGTAAATTTATAAAAGAAGAACTTGGGCGTGTAGTAAAACAGGACTAGTATTAGTAATGATATTAATAATTATTCCTACCAGTTGAACAATACTAACAACAGAGTCTTTACTATCATTGTTTATATGTTTATTAGAAAAAAGATTTAAAACCGACACAGGAGACTGCGAAGTAACTTTTATGATACTTCAAAACTTATTTAAATTAACATCGTTGTCAGTCATTTAATTAAAATTGCCCGTATTTTTTAAATACTGTATCTAAAGCACTCCCCTATCAAATTTTTAACTTCCTCACTATTAACTGCAGTCTTTTGTCACCTCAAACTAAATTTAACTTTGTCTAAGCCTCTTTCTTCATCGTTAAGACTCCAACTCTCTCTCGAAGGAAACTCTTGTTTAGGCAACTTGGAATACTCCGCCTCTTTACATTAAGTCATTCCTCTCAAACGAATGAAGATTCGTTCTCATTGTGTGTGATTATCAGGGTCACTTTTTAAAAATAACAGCTCAACTTCTGAGCATGACATAAACTTTGCAATTTTCGTTACGATTAATAAGTCCGTTAAATAGTGAATGATTTATGAACCAAAGTACCTGCACATATATTATTAAAACAGTCCGCTTCCTTCATAATGAGGAGTACAAAAACTTCAGTAACTATCTTACCAATAAACTAGAGTAAAGAGGTTATTTAATAATAGAATTATAAATTTTAGATTAAAATACCTCTTAAACGGACAAAATGGTACATTAGGATTATAAAATAATGGAAATTCAGTCGTTACTCTACATTGCACATAATGGATAACCGTTGTATTACGCATTCAGAATTTATAAAGGACGCAATGACGTACTGCATGAAGCGATACGATAGGTTATTGCAAACAATTCTCTTTAGAGCTTTGTAGCTATTATATTATTCCATTGAAAAATGGCGAAGTTAGTGTAAAATAAATACATCGTGCCTTCGATATTGTATGCAGTTAGAGTTCGTGCATTAAAGAACATCGAATTTGATTCTTCTTAACGAAATAATAGTTATCGTTTTCCTGTTAGAATAGTGTAGATGAAACTAAAATACGCTTGCTAGGTCATTTTTAATTAAAATATTTTCAACCGGAAAAATAATGAAAATGACAGAGATTTAAGTGACTAATTCATCGACATCCACAAATTCACGGAAAGAGCAGAGTGAGATCATTAGATGGACTGGAATAACTGGATTGTAGAAAGCTCACTGTAAAGAAGCCGTATAACAGAGACTTTGCAACTGATGGACTGGATAAGATAATTCTATGAGTGAGTTAAGAAGCTTGAAACTTAAAGAAATGTATTCTGATGTTACAGTCAAGACGTTGATTTCAAGCTCTACAGAACACTAATATTAGGAAAATATATCAGAAAAATTATTCTGAAAAATTAATTATTTTGTAATAAATATAAAAACGTCACGTGTCCAAGAGATATATTTAATATCAGTAACATATAAATGCTTTCAATCGTAAAATTATATAACAATAGAAAGCAATTAGCTCAATTCACAATAATTGATCAAAAATGCAAAAATTTTGAATCTTTCTGGAAATTTCGAAAACGTTTAAAAATTAAAAGATCTAGTCCAAGAATTTGCTTCTGTTCATAATTTCGTTAATAATTAAACTTATGAGCTACAGAAATAATACATTACAAAAAAATTCTCAAATAACATTAAAAGTAGATATATAGCAACTCTGTTGAATACATATGAAACGAATGATGAACAATTAAGGAGTCAAAAAGTAATGAAGTATTATGTTGTGAAAAAAACAATTTTAGGTTTGTGCCAACTTTTTTCGATTTCAACGTAAATTTAAATTAAAAAAATGTCAACATCAAAGAGCTTATTTTAAGAGTAAAGGGTATCGTTGTTGATTAAGCTATTAAAATATGAGCATTGTCCAATGAGAGGAAATTTTAAAAGTAGTAATATGTTTTGGATTTACAGATCGTTTATGAATAGGATGCTTATAAATAGACATGTGCTCTTTGATATGCTATTTCAGTTTGTTCTATGTAGCAAGAATTGAAATCAGAGAAGCAATAGTTGTGGCATGTCAAGTGGATCTGAGCTATTTCAGTTGAAAAATGGAGAAGAATTACGAAACTTTTAAATGTTAGCTAGCTGATAGCTTCTACAGCCGTGGATTAATCTAGAATATAGAAACTTAGGTTATGTAACTAAAATATTCATTTTGTGTTGTGAAGATTGGGGTAATATGAATATATTTATTGATAAATAATAATGATTAAGGACTAGAGATTAAAGCAGACTTTACAAAAGCTAAATTACTTCTTTGTGTTGAATGAAAGAGTGTTCTGCCCAGCAAGTTATGAGACCATAGCTCGTTTTTGGATAATAGTATGGCCGTAAGTAAATAGAGTTTCTATACCAAATCACTCCTGTGAAAGAAAGAAATCCTTATATAAACAGTTACGTTTTGCAATTTCGTACATAAATGATAAATTAGGATGAAATCTGTTGAAGGCTTTTGCAGTATTTTTAAATTTTTAGAAAACGCAAACAGGTTGAATTGTAAGTAAACTAGACATGAATCCTCTAAGTCTTCACAATAATCTCGACAAAAATGAAATCTGAAGAATCTCTGCTTTGATGGTAACAGACCATATGAAAACATTATAAAAACGTTGAATACCAATAAGAGGCATCTTAGTAATAGTAAATTGGTTAAAGACAGGTAATCTTTTATTAAAGCTATTAATTTATAAGTTGTTGGTCATGAAAGTGAGTAAAGAAACAAAATCGGGTGATGATGTGTAAGTTTTTTTATATTTTATCTAATAATTAAAAGAATCATTTATAGAATGACAATTTCAATGAGACATTTATGGAACAAATGCTGGGTTTAAGATGAAATATTGTGTAGTCGGTTACATATTGATGCAAGTATAATTCTGAACGGTACGATATATCAGGTTTGTAACCCTGGCGATGTCGTAGGGGAAAAAAAGTAGAAGACTCAATTATTTTGTTTTGTTTTTTATGTAGCTTTATATCAATCCCATTAAGTTTGCAGTCATAAATTTTATCTGAAAAACACTGGGTAACATTGCTGATGCAATAAAAATAGGCAAAGGCCTCGTAACATATTGTTCATCTTCACCGATAACGATTATATTCGGACTGGTTTGTACGAATTATTCATAAATTGTAATCAAGTTAAAGCTTAAATGAAGCCAAAAGCAGACAAAAAATTAGTGAAACATAACAAACTATAATTTAATATCAACTACATTCCGAATAACAAAATTGATACTATCTTATACACTTTTAACAATTATCATCCTTCACTTAACTTCACACACGAGGTAGAAAGAAATTAACCATTAACTTTTTTAATGTGTCTGCTTATTATGGTAGGACACAATTTACTCAAACTGGTATCGTAAACCAACTTATTGTGGCTGGCTGTTAAACTATTATTCTTCTCATCCTATACAACAAAAAATTTCCGTTACATATAATCTTACAGATAAAATCATTTTGCTGTCTCATCACAAGTTTCACCATAACAACATTGGAATAGTCAAAGATATATTAATAGCTAATGCGTATCTACAAAGTTTCCCCACTATGTTTTTTCAAAAAATATTACTGAAACACAAAGGCCAACTAACCAACATCAATCCCACGAAACCTTTTACAAATTACATTACTATGCCATTCCACCGACCTTTACACAATCTTCTGAAAAACCTATTCCACTCCTACAACATACAGCTTATAACTAAATCATCCAATAATTTATCCCATATTATAAAACATTTGAAAGACGGTGTTATAAAAATAAAGTTCATAATGTAGTTTATCAATTAAATTGGAATGATTGTCCTTGTGTATACATAGGCCAAACTAAGCGAGCCATCAGCCCCACAATCAGAGAACTTTGATCCAATTAGACAAATTATCTGTTATTTCAAAACATAGTTTAGTTTCTAACCACACTATTGACTGGGATAATTTCCAAATTTTAGACAAAGGCAGTAATTACGAATCCCAATTAGTTTCCGAAACGCTTCACATTAAACATTAATACTCTGAATGTAAAAACGGACACGGATTTATTCAGTAGTATATATAATGTCTTAATTCATGAAATATAATGCATAAAATGTATAATTATTTATCTTTGCTTTTTTAAATGTTGTCTTTTGGTTCTATAATTACTTTTCCTTGGCTCTAATGTAATATATTTGGAATGTTATAATTTTTGTGCATTGTTATTTATTTCAACCTGAAGAGGGTCCATATCAGGACCGAATCATGTAGTTGATTTTAAATTATAGTTGGTTATGTTACACTAATTTTTGTCTGTTTTGGACTTATTTAAACTTTAATATAAACTTACAGATATTAATAACTATGGTAGTTCGACAGAACGGGAAATCTGTCGTAAATAGTTCTTTTACTTTTCCAACAAAGTTTATCAGAGGGAATTAAATAAATGTTAGTATTTACTGGTTTTATTAGAGAAATGGTTTTTTATTGATGGTCTTAATAGATGCAATGTACCTTTTCCAAAACCTCTTCTCTAGGAATTTTGAAATCACTCGTGTTTGTAACTAAAGTGTATGAAATGCTTACGATATCTCCGGATAAAAATTAAATGATTTTTTGTAATGTTGTCAAACGAATTACATAGCCGAATAGATACTTGTCAAAATTAACATTTATCCGTTCAATTCTAGTTTTACATTTGGTAATTGAAAACTTAAATGCTTAAAAATAAATTCCGTTATTACATTGTTATAATTAATTTTGTAATTATACTTCACCAGACGAAAATCATAATTCCTTACAGAAAACGCGATGCAATAAATGAATTTATTAGTAGTATACTAACTGATTAACTAACGAATACGGCTGGGTGGGTTGTCGCAGGTAGTGCCCAAGGAATTAGGACACGCCGTATTCACGCCTCATTACTTACCTAGTGAATTTGTGTAATCCAAATCCAACTTATTTTATTTGTCACTTTATTGTAAAATATAACTATTCTACGCCTTATTACAAGCAAAGTGTCACTAAACAGCCTTCAATTTATTGATTTTTATATCAAGAATATGTTTGATGCAAGTATATTTAATATGAGATTATTCATAAGCGTGACTCATAAAGTCATCGAATTTATAAATTTTCTACAAATAAGTAAAGCAATTGTTAGTTTGTGAAGTATAGAAGACTGCTGGAGTTGACGGTTAAGACTACGCCATGCAAATATGGTGTGGCAGAAAACGGAACAGATCAAGTTCCAATCCATCCCAATATAGTTCTGCAGACGCAAAGGTTAAAGACCACAGAAGTGACGAGTTTGGTAAAGTAGCAGTGATGGGGCATTATAATAGGTATAAATTAATGAATATTCAGTTGAAGTTATAGCTCACTAAATCGAATAATACGTGACCTGTGTTACAGGTACAAAACTTTTCGGAACAGACAGATATTGACTACGAAGGCATAAACAGCTCCGTTAATGTGTAATTTTTCATAAACTGCATGACAAGGATAGAAAGTAAAGTAAAGGGTTTGACAGAACCTCCTGGTTAGATATAAGCCTCATAATATGCTATGCTCGTAGTTCCAGTGGCTTGATTAAACTGCCGCCGTTACTATTTCAATCGAAACAGAGGTGAAACTACCACAAAGACAGTAACAGAGCAGTCTTCCACGTCGTGTTACAATAGTGATGGACGACGCACCATATGTCTCTAAGATAAAAGAGAAAGCATTTTTCTTGACCGACTAAAGATGACATATCTTCTTATCCGATATTCGCTATTTCAATTAGTTATAGATTTTTTGGTATCAATTTTCGTTATATTGTGTAGAATTAATGTTTATTAAATATTTTAAAATAGATTGTCCGATAAAATAATCGTATTTTCAGCTATGTGTGAGTAATGATGCGTGAATACGGCCTGTCCTAATTCTCTAGACAAGACAGACTCCTACTACCTGCGACTCGGGACATTCCAGCCGCATTCGCTAGTTGATAGAGTTAAGCTACATTAAATAATGTTATAGGGATGATACACATTATTAGCTCTGTATTGTAGTGGCGTGGGTTGTTGCCATCGCTGCCGTGGACTTATTTGCGTTTAATACAGTAATGACATGCACGAACTCGAAAGCTACGTTGCACTTAGTCGTCCAAATGAAATAAAACCTTTGGAAATACAGGTGACTAGTCAAAATTCAAGAGACGGCATATTGAGGGAAAAACGACTTTATGGCTTTCCTGTTACGGGAAACCAACCTGATTAGGGCATTGCCACTCTCAGGCAACCTCACTAGAGATACAAAGAACGGAGATTTACAGAACTACAGGATGATGATTGATGAAGAAAGTTTATTGAATTATGCTTCTCAATTTATACTCAGTAACCCTTAGTACCTTTAGTTTTATAATTTATTGTTGGGAAAAATCACGAGGTTCCTTATTATTAATGCACCAATCAACTCTCACTTCAAATAGAACATTAAATAAAATGTTGTATGTAACTTTTTTCTTAACTAATTTATTCCGCGGAAATGACGATTCGGTTGGCTGAAAATAGACACGTGACGCCTTTAATTGATTCAGGACCGATCGACAGGGCTGTAATTTGTAGTTTGTGAATAAATACCAGGCAGTTCCATTCTCTCCCTTTCTTTCGGGTCAGTAACCACAACCAAATGAAGCTTTCCCTGGAAGTTCTCAAACTAAGGACCTATAACAAGTTCCTCCATTGAAAATTCTTGTTCATGAGACAAAAACAGTTACTCTATAAATAAATAACATTACATTATCTTCAAATAGAAACCCCACCAATTTGTCAGCAAACTATTTTGATATCTATTTGAGATATCTACAACGTGTCACCCATATTTGCTGACTTCAAGACGTAAATTTTAAATGCTTATGCGGATATTGCCCACTAACACCAATATTGTTTTAAGAGAAATCGATTGGATTTTTTATTTATAATTTACAAAAGAGCCACTGTTACCTAAGAAAATTAGAGAAATATCCTATTCTTTTCCTGATGTAAACATTGAGAAATATCCGAATAAAATTTAACTTTCTTAAAGCAGTCGATTATTATTTATATTGTAAGAAATAAATTTGGATACATTTTTGTTAAGAGAAACGTATTACTGTGAGAAAACGATAGTTAGCAATTATTTATGCTTAATAATAATGCAAATGAAACACCTGGTGAAATTAATGCATATCAAAATTTGGCGTTACTGGGAGAATATCTACGATTTTGTCAAGGGTGTTTAATCAAACTTTTTTCAACGGTTCTGCCTTTGCAAATGGTTTGTAAATCTTTTTGAAAATTACGGATGGATATATTGAATGCAAAGTAAATACAAATAATGGCTCGCTTCTTCAAGTTATTAATAAAAGCAAACATTCGCAGATTCAATAAATATTATTTCTCCAGGGCTACGAGCTGTTGTTGCCAACATTGACCATCAGTTGAAACTGGATCGGGTAGTTGTTTAAAGTCGGGATTAAGGGATAATGAAGGGTCCACGGTGTTTTGTTTTTGCGTTTTTCTGCTTTGAAACATGATTGCAACCTGTGCGCATGGTTTGTTTATGTTATACAGTTGAGAACCACAGAAGTTTTTTGTTGGGGACTTTAGGGCGTGGATGTTGGTAACGCGATTGCCCGACGAAGTTGTCCGAAGACGGCCGAAGCGGCGGACGCCTATACCTAGGGAAGAAAGCTCAGTCAGTAGCATCTGTACCGTGCGTACAAGCAGTTGTCAAAGGGTGTCGTGTGATATAAACATTAACACTGCAGGCGAGGTGCCCGGAGCGGCGTGTGTTTTGTGTTGGTGACTGTGTATCCGGGATCTAATATAAGGAGCGGCGCTTCTACATCAGCGAGGAGTGGGGGAGAGGTTGTCGGAACTACCTTCCACCTTTTTAAGGTAAGGTTTACGTCATTTTCTGGCCGACGAGCGATGCCGTGTATCTGATATTTTGCTGTGGGTAGCTCCGGCGTCAGGATATTGATTCACACGTTGGCCCTTGCATGTGACAGCGCGGGCTTGGTTGGTCTGCTTTGTATGTAGGTTACTTGAACTCTCGATTCTCTAGTTTCGTGGAAAGGCGGCAATCCCGCATGTGCTCTTAGCCCGCTTCCCACACATGTGAAAGCTGTAAATCAGATCCACAATGCTCAAGAGCTTCCCGTTCCCTCTGGAGGGAAATAAGGTGCACGGAAGAATCCGTGAAAAGATCATCAAATGTTTCCTTATAAATCATTTTTGCATTGTACCTACCTCTACTCCACAATATTGCGTCTGTAATGAATAACAGTTGGACACAGTTTTTTCTCCTTTAAAGTGGTATTTTGTAGCTTAAGTACCCAACAATGAAGCTTGGGAATACCCCGTAGATTTATGGAAAATTGTTGCTTCATCTCATTGTAACAGTTGACGAAAAATTACGCATACAAGGATGAATTTCGCGCTCAGTGTGCGACTAAAATATAATTCAACTGCCCCCCAGTCTGTATCAAAATACTATTGACATTTGCTGTAACCTACGGCGGATCGATCGTAGGACATGCCATTTAATCAATAAAATGTTTCAGAAATTTATTTAACTGGGAAAGTGGGTGTGTTGAACGCCATCAATTGCGTAACAACGCTTTAAATTGTTCCCGTGGAGTCTGTCTGGACCAATCCTGCATCGGAATACCGCTTTGTTTCTAGCTACACTGAAACAAATTTTACTTACCGGGATGTGAATATACGTCGGGGTTGTCTACATGAGTAGGCGAGGGAAAAGTACTTCATTTCCGTCCCTTACATCAGTCATTATTAACTAAAAATTAATTTATTCCGTACATCTGCCGTTCACTTCCCAATAAACTTGTGCTTATTTTCATTGATCCTCTCCAATTATTATTTACAATGTCTGACTGAGGGAAATGAATAAATAACACAACAGCCTAATCGTCACAAAACGCAGGAATTAACTTTCTTCTGACGGATAAATTGGATGTTGTGTTATTTAGGTCCTTCTCTCAAATATTTACTTGTTTCTCTGTAGTAAATACCTCAAGTTTTCCTAATTGTTTGTTTATTGTACACACATCGGCTCGGTTTATCCTTTCGAATTCGTTACGAAAGTATCAGTTGTCGTTCCCCGGACTTATTTTTCCCTTGCTGAGAGTTTCGCATTAAGGACGGGGGAGGAGGGATTCCACAACCGGAAATCCTGCTTTGGATTTTCCGGGGTTTCCCAAGGCTTCGGACGATGTCAGGCGACAACCAGAATGACAACGTCTTCCACAGTGCCTGAAAAAAGTAAAAGTAACGGGGTGAATCACCTAATTGAATATTGCAGTACGTTGACGAGATAAAGTTAAATAAGTAAATATAGTGCGAGGCGCAATTAATTTAAAATTAACTTGGACTACATTGAACATACGCTGAATACTGTCGTATTACACTGTAAGGACTTTAGATACGTACGTAAGTGATACTGACATCTAAGAAATTGAAATGCATAAAAAGCGATGTTCGTAACGTTAATACTACCACAAAACAATACTAACTTTTGCCCCCAAAGATTTTTTTCGTCAGTTTCAATGAAATAATTAAAAAATCTTAACAATATTTTAAGAAATTAAATTTTTAAAATATGACCTTTCGACCAATATTGCCATATTCATCTCTTGAAATGCATTTTAAGCGATGTTAGTAACGTTAATACTACCACAAAACAATATTTATTTTGCCCTCAAAGGGTTTCTCGCCAGTTACAATGAAATGATTAATAAATCTTAACTATCTTTTTAAGAAATTTAATTTTGAAAATTTGATCTTCAACCAATATTGCCATACTCTTCTATGGAAATATCATAATTATTAAAAATCACATTTACAATTCCTTAAGAATTTCATTATGTATTAGTTGCCATTGCATTGAAACTATTATCAAAAGCAGCATTCCACATTATTAATGGAAGACATTACCATAGGGTAAGATACTTCGAGAATATGAGATTCACCAAATTTCGGAAGTATTTTTGATAATAAATATTAACGTTGTTAAATATTAACTATGTGAACTTTTCTAGTAATTTTATGTCATTTTTTTAAAATACAAGTAGTTTGGGTATAGATTAATATCATCGCTTTAAACAATTTTTTAAAACAATATTAAGTATTATTGAATTATTTCATTATAGCTGTTAAAAAACTACGTGGATAAATACGGGAAAACCACGTATCAGTCATATTAAATTTATAATTTATGAAGAAAAAAATATACTTGTTTATGTTATTATGTGGATATGTAGTGTGACTTTGAAGTTTGAGTGTAATTGTCACAACTCATGAAAGCGGCCGATCCCCTCGTCCCCGAATCCTAGAAGAAAAGTTTCTTTTTCAAATGTATTTACTATTTCATATATTCGGTTACCGGCTTTGGGTCGACGATTCTCTTCTCTAGCCCTTTTCAGATGGAACCTTGACCCTATTCTTTGTGTCATTCATTCAAATTGTTGAGGCTTGTCTTACATTATTGCCCATGCAGATGTAGTAAAGGGTTTGTTGACAATGAAGTCAGACAATGTGACAACGCTTCTCTATTTCCCTGCTCTCATTGGCTGAACGCCAGAAGGCTCCCATTTGAAAAGGGCTGTATTAATTTTCTTTCAGAAGGAGCGGTGCAAAAATCCTTGACTGTCGGTGGTCAAATTTTTAAGCGCTAAACGATTTTCTACGTAGAGAATGCGCTATTTTTGCAGGGTTGCTAAGAAAGTCTTCGTGTTGCCATTTTCAGAGCCTATGCATTCCCTGTCTGGTACCGGAATATGGGAAATCGTTTTTATGTTTGTTATTTTTTGTGTAAGCACAATTCACCGATTTAAAATTGGCCTCTATTGAAACTGAAAACGCACGAGTAAATGACACAAACTGAAAAGCTCACACTTGTTTTCATTCTGACGCAATCCGAGAAGACGATGGGTAAGATGATACGGGAAACTAACGTTCTTTAGGATTATATTGCAAAACAGTGCAACCACTCCCCTCCTATTGTTCGCAAATACGTGACAGAATGCACGAAATGTTACGATAAGGTTGGAGTATTAACCCATTGCCGACATCTTTGTCTCCCGCAGGAAGAGAATAACACTGCATTCACAATGCTTCGTTTTAGTATCCTTTCTGGCCAGTACAATAAAACAATTTGCCGTTGATCTATTTTTCTTTAAAATATATAGACACGTGACGTAATCTAAACAATAAAATTATTTATAATACATATATAGTAATCTAATTTTAAATACTCGCCAGGCAATTGACGTTTTCCATGCACGCCGGTGAGAACATTTCGTCTCCAAAGGCCGTTTAAAAATAATGCCGGTAGCTTTCGACATCCTTGAGCTTCAATAAAGCTCAATGAGTCAGTGTTTGTACGACCGGCGACAAACTTACGTATGATTTGCCCTTCGTTAATTTGTCATTCATTCACGTGCTACTCGAGATGTTCTAATTCAGTATTTTTCAATTTCTATTGCTTTTCGGTGCCCGTGATAGCCAAAAATCTCACACATCGACAAACTCTGGTGTCATGCTCATCGCTGGACTTGTGAACCTGGCAGTTATGTGTTTTACGAGATTTATTAAAAATTTAACACTACGAAGCATTGCGAAGCATTCGATCTGTTCTCTGTACCAGTAACTTGTCGGCAATCAAATTCTTTCCGAAGTTAAATTTTGTACTTCCAGTATTTTCATATTGATTCATAAAGTAAAATCAACAACCATTTCTCTACAGGAATATGAAGTTCAACTGTTCTAATAGAGCTCTACTCGCATAATTCAGCTCTTTCCATTTCATCACCACACATTTAAGCATTAGTCCTAAATCGCTAATAAGCGATGGGGAAATTTAAGCAATCACTCGGGCTGTTTTCTATGCGATATGATGTAATTATTGTTAGCAGATAAGTCAGAATAAAAACTTTAATAAGGGAAGCACGACGTTTGTTCCTTACAGTAGAACCTCTTCAGTTATTCATTAAGATACATCTCTGGGGTACATGGCAACGAATACTCTTATTAATTATTATGATCGCAGCTACTACTACTATTATTATCATATTTAGTCGACTTTAATTAGTTATAAACGAATAACCTACCGAAAATGTGTCAGAAATATATTTTAGTAAAATAAGATATTAATGTCACATAATTATTAATATGTATAGACTGCAATATGCGATTAAATGGCACACGATTTTAAATTTATTAAACAACATTTTATTAATATAAAAAGGTATTTCTTAGTTGAAAATATTTTACATTCACCACTGAAGAGGTTCTAAATGCAGGAAGGGTACGTCACGCTAATTTTTTATTTTATTAAAATATATTTATGACAAATTTGGTTGGTTTATTCTTTTAATATGAGTACAGTAATGTAAGGATGAAACTTCGGGTTTTGGATGAATTTGTACCTTCTAATGGTTTCGAAAAAAAATTACTTTCATATCCATATTTATTATAAGTGCATCAAGTCTACTTGTGAAACGATTACACCATTTTCTATTTTATTCTAACACTTACTCGCTCTTCGTTGCTTTTTCATTCCACAAATGATATTGAAATTAATTTTATAAATTCCGAGAAAATCTTGGAAAGTAGTAAATACTTGCAACCGAAGCAGTAACAGCCCTTGAAGCTGTCAATTTGCGAAACGTATGCGATTTTACTTGTCGCAGAAAATCGTTTAAAAAGGTTATCCCTTCATAGCAATTTTAATGAACATACTACAATGGACAATAGAAAGACACTTCACGAAACAGTTTTCTATTGTTCGGCACATGCCATTTATATTTTTAAGAGAATGGGCTGTGTTGAAATAATCGTCCTTTGCCTAGTTTGATTATAAGTTGTAAGAATTGTTCATTCTTTCGGTGACTTTTATGTGTTTTCTGATTTATAAATGTAAGAAATAAAGTTGTTCTAAAACACTCAGTTATTATTATTTTTTCATTCCTTTTAATATTGCTTTCTAAACTGTTTAAGAATGTTCGGCGTCTCATTATATCAATTCGTAAAAGTAGCAAATTAAATAGAATATTTATCAATCTGCGGTTTATAGCACCACGTTAAGTTTTCATTTTCTTTTCGTATTGTAGTGAATCTGTTAATTAGACTGCGAAATTATAAATTATTAGGGCTGTGAAAGGAACGTAAATGTCAAATATTTTATGAAAACCTTTAGGAAGTACAAATGACCCATGTATTACAAATGTTTCATTGGCAGATATTTTCAATGCTCAAAGACAGAAAGAATGAGTTGTAATTATAGTTGTAAGAGAACAACGAATCTTTATTAGAGTTTGTTTGTACCGGAAGTACACCAATTGAGATACGTAAAGGAATTTTCAGGATGTGGCGACATCTTTGAAATAGGCGAACAAAGATTTAATAAAATGTATTGAGGGTATCTGAATTGGTCGAACATGGTATAAGATAAATATGTTACTTAATTCACATCTTTTTTTGTATTTGGTGATTTATGTGGAACTATAATTTTCTCTGGATATGGAGACGGGGAAAATAAACATTTAATGGAAGTTATTCTCTTTAGACAATAAGGAGTTGAAGCAACTGTAAAACCGTCTGTGAAAAACATTCCTGCTATAGGTTCCGTTTACTTCTCATAAACGTGATTCATCGACATTAAAAAGGCAAGAAATAAGACGTAATATGGACTACGCAACAATCCTTAATTCGTCGAGCTCTGCGCTTTGAGTAATGTTATTGCTGTTTCTGAAGTATGATGCATTGGAATGAATAATGGAATAAGTTGAAATCGCTTTATTTTTTCTGATAGTATTTATCATCGCCTTACGCAATTTCAAACGACTTTCTCTCAGAAAGGAACATATTCATAGAAGATGACTTAATATTTTATATGCTGGCCGGATTGTGCGACTCCAGGATGAAAAAAAAAATGGTTGCTGGAAAATCCTCCTTCAGAAATAAGAGAGAGAGTAAACCACTACAATGATTTTCCTACAAATGATAAATTTTTTACGTACAATACGAAGACAATCAGATTCACAGTTCGTGATGGTCTTCGTCATGCCGAAAGAATTTATAATGTCTTCTTCAAAATTAAAATTAGGTTAATATTATTACTAACACGTGGTCTTCATCTATATAAGAGAAAATATATATGTATATATGTTTGCTTGTAAATTCAATACAAAAATTTCAAAACATTGGACAGTTTGCAATTTTATTATTTACTAGCTATTATTGATTAGTATGAACTATTATTGTGTACAAGTGTTTTAAATATAACAACACGAGATACGACCTTATTTAACAGACAAACCTTAAAGAATAGAATGAACTAATTAAAAGAAATAGAAAGGCTGACGTTTCGATGCGAGGTCAGCAAATTCTCAAATGGGGTAAAATTAATTTAAATATAATTGACAGACACCCACAACAAATTCTCCTTACACATATTCTTAAAAACCCGGAGAGAAACACAGGGTAATCGAAATGAATTTTAGTTAAAAGAATATGGCAGCACGCGTTAGGTTTAATAACAAAGTAGGTTGTTTATTTATCTTTTATTCATATAAAAAAATTTATCGTAAAGATTATCAGTTAAAGTAGTTTAGGTCTAGGAATCCACTTTCAATTTCCGGGAATGATGTTGTTTAGCAACATTTCGAAGTTCGCAGATCTAAAACTAGGCTATATTTTAAAAGTGTTAAAATTTTATTGTTAACGTATAATTTCATTCATGAAAATCATCAGTGTTAACCATGTTACTTTAATCACTCATATAATCTTCATGAATCAAGAGTTTTAACTACAGTCGTTTATTTACCTTATTACTGTTTGCTACGTCACTGAGAATGGTGATAGAATACAAACAATCCACCATTTTAATTGTGTGCTGAATATTTGTTTCCATTCTGCTATCTCTCATTAGCCAAATTATGTCCTGCCATACACGCTCCAGGAAAAGTGAAAGGGTAGTTAAAAATAATACGAAAATTTTTTTTAAACGTAAATTTGTCGGTTGGTAACGATTCAAAGCAATTTAGATTATAGTCGAACTATTTTACACGATGCTCTACGAAACCGACCGATTTTGCTCGTAGTATTCAGTGTTTGTTATGTCCATGTCTTGCGTCTTTTTTCAGAGAATGAAAAGAAGTTAACATTGTTTTATTACGGTATTGTAAAAAATTAAATTATATTGCTGAAATGAATATATTGAAATGTTCAAGAATTCCTGGGAAAGTTTTGATCCCCCCTTTGAAGATAAGATCGCCAAAGTTAACCCGAAACTACGGCTAATAACTTTTATTTTGTTTTTGAAGGGTGCCTTGTAGGGCTGTTTATTCTTCAGTAACTTGGAGACTGTCGAAGATGAAAAAATTCTGCATGCGACATTTGTAACAGCGCGGTAGATATCTCTGATGATTTCAACTTTTTCCCTTATCTAAAGAGACTTACGCTTTCTTGACTCCCTTCATCTTCATAGAATTTTACCTGAAGAATATCTTATTAAGGTCAGGGCGAAACGTGACTCGATAAAATTTCCCATCATAAAATGTTTTCCGAGTGTGCACTTCGACTTCAAAAGGTACGGTCTTGAATTGCCCGCAATAAATCAGTCACGGTACACAGGTATTGGCCGGGGAAAAGAATTGTTCATACTTTCGTCTCCTCGCATCCGCCCCAAGGAATTTTCCCAACATCCAGAGAATGCTTGTTGTAATATGGCTTTCACTCGTTTTTTCCCGGGGTCAATTTATACACAACAGTGATTTCAATTGAAAAAGTATAATATGCTCGATAGGTCCGAGTTCGATTGTAATTATATTTGGATGACATTCTATGTATCTGCCACCGGGTAAATTGGCTATTTTTAAATAAATGCACGGAACCGTACATCATTTTGTACAATTGCCTTTGTACCTTGTAACAACTGGTGCACAATTACAACCTTCTAACGATCTGTTTTGCTCAACGATGCTGTTTCTACCGTGTTTACCCTATTGTTCTATATCTTTTTCGAACACTTTTTGTTATTTTTGATATAGCCCAAAAACTCTGCTGCTGTTGAATATATTTCGCAAAGCTTTGCTCATAAAATTCAGAATATAATTTCGCCGATTAAAACTCTGTTTTTCGTAAATTACAAGGATATATAAAATTTAAATTCCATTAAACGTTCTTCACATTAGATTTCTAAGATATTCAATGCTGCTTCGAATATTTTTCTTTGTATTCTTTCTTCTAATATAATCATGTGAACACTTCGATTGCTTTTAGCTGGCTTAGTGTAATGCTAGTCTCAACTCATTACTGCTGTTATCGATTCTGGAGTATCCTCGTTGTGATTGTATTACTGCTGACGTACTGACCGCTCCCAACAGTCATTGATGCTATCCGGTGCTCTCGTATACGAACACGTGATAAGTCTTACGTAATAGTAATATTAATAGTTTCGATTTAAATGTTTTTGAATCTGAGCCGATGTCTTGATTAGATTTAGAATGACCATAATATGTTAAATTCTCTTCGGTTCGTAAACAGGACACTGTACATTTCCAAATTATTTGAATGTTTCCTTAATTGAGGCACATTTTTCAGTTGCACGAACATCTTCTAACGTGACAATGTACAGGATTAGTCCAAAGTCGTAGTTCACCTGAAGCTTTCGTTCTCCAGACATCGAAATGACCTCAATTCTCTCCTCCGTGGCCGAAGTTACCTGCAGCCAAAATGTGTCATAACTTTGGAACCATAACTACTACTTCAAATTTGTTTACAGAAATTAACTTGTCTGAAAATTCTGATTTTATTTGATAATTACACGACCTCCATACCAAGTAAAAGAATTGACTAAGGTTCAAAATGGCTAATTTAAAGTTGGTGCCCATGTTCGGTACATACCGTAAAAGATAGACCACCTCACCCATACCTGATTGGAATATTCAGGATTCCCAACTCCTGCACAGTTTTTGAAATAACAGGGTGTACTGCGACTTTTGACTTACCCTGTATATTGTCATGCAGTTTAAATATTTTTGTGGATTGCTTTGACATGTTTTTCGTCTCGACATTTTCGTAGTACTATAGTTGGAAAACACTTGTTAAGATTGCCATCCACTTGTGAGTCAAGAAATTACGCTTTATGGGAAAACTTTAAACAGTTATTTCAGAACTCTAAAGTGATTACAGCGCCGGCTATATGTAAATACATATATTAATACGTATTAATATCACGATCACGGTTTACGCAACAAGTTTACATTCCAAAAATTATTATGTTGTAAACTGAATAAGCTTCTAATGTGTTCTAAATATTCAGATAAATAATTGTGTCCCTTCTCGACAGATTAACAAGTGATTACGTTGTTTGTTGCTTTCATAATAAACACGAAAAGTATTCATAATTATCAATAATATCCAATAAATACTAAAGACGAGTCTAGATACGTTTTGATGTAAGATTTATAGGAACGACGTAGTTATCAAAATTCGTATTGGGCAGAATTGAAAGTAGGCTGTAGTTTTGAAAATGTTAGAGCTTTGTTTTTAATTGTGTTGAGTTCACATTATCAAACGCTTTTTCTAAATCTACAAATGTCATAAACTTAGGCCGGTTTTTTCGTCGATGAATAATTTAAGTGATTTCGATGCAACTGTTATGATTCCTTACTTTATTTAAAGTGAAAAGTTTTATTACATTAACAACACACTAGAGTTAACAATTTTTCTGTTCTTTTAGCTTTGGCCAAGAACGAGTTCTGATTTCAGCAACGCCATATATAAATAAATTTTGTTGTGAGCTTCATATCGTATATAGTTTTCTTTTCATTGACTAAGCGGTAGCTAATTTGACTGTGATGCTATACTGGAAGACGTCTGAGTTGCATGTTTCAGTCAGCGCTTTGCTCGTAATATGTGTGAAATGTTCACCTGTGGACGCTGCGTTCTCATCGTTGAAGGTCAGGCCAGGGAAAGCGCGGACTAGCCCAGTTGTCTGATCCTCCGAGACACCGAGACTCTACCTGCGCAGACAATGTCCTTTGTTAGTGACTACTCAGCCGTCCAAAATGCAAGAAGCGTAGCGGAAACGGAACAGCTGTCCACGAATATTTTGGCTGAGGAATGTCTACCTTTTAAGGAGTACGAAAATTCTGCAAACGGGGAAAATATTTGTACTGCCATATTTGTTTGACTTGGTCACCCAATCGTTCAATCCCCTCGTACATCACCGGTATCGTATTTTTTAAACATCCTTTATTGGATACGAATAGTACAATCTAGTAAATATAATTTACTACTATTGATGACTCGGGTACTCATGTATATATAATGAGTAGAACGTGTGCAGACTCCTTAAAAAGTTACGTTTAATTAACAGTTATTTACATAGTTCGTATGAAAACCGGTCTCGGATGATTGTAATAATAATTGGTCTGTTTAAAATAAAAGTATTAAAATTGTTTTGCATCAGATGATTAAATGTAACAAATATTAGCCCATCTGTCAGAAAAAATTATTTAGTGTATTGTTGAATCCAATAATTCCATTTGGTGAACGGTTGTATACCAAATAGACACACAACGTTTCATTTGATATTGGGAACTTTATCACGTATACAGTTAAGTCTACGTTGATGAGTAAAAATGGAACCTAATATAATAAATCTATAGGATATAAAAAATCCAACATAGTTTTCTGACTTTAAAATTTACAATAAATAAAAAGATGCCCGATAAGTCAGCATATAAATTTTTCACTATTTATTCAAAAACAACGTTTCGTCTCCTTTCTGAGACTTCCTCGGGCGTAAAACAAATTTTATAATTGTTCTGACTGTACCTCGAATAATGTAGGCGAAAAATTACGGCTAAAATTGGTCAGTATTAAAATTATTTATTTATTAAAACGTAACACGACGTTTCGTTCCTTTGTTTGGAACCTCCTCAGGCGTGGAAACAAATCTACAAAATATAATTATAATTGAAGTAAATGAAATTAAATAAGCTTATATATAAAATACATAAGATGCACTTACAGAAAAATAATCGAAAATATTGTTATAATCACAGATTGCACAAAGATTCATTGACAAATTTGTACTTGAAGCACGAACTGTCTCCGAGGCTTGTTATTGAACGACTAACCGGGTAAATATAATCTTTCCGCATTCCTTTATGGGGTGGGGAACCCTTTAAAGGATTATGACGACTTGGAAGGACTTTGCTTTTCGGGAGAAGTTCCTGTGTCATTTACAAATTTATTTAGCAATAACTTTTAACAAATATCGATTTTTTTACAATGAAAACATTAAGTTTAAAAATTGAAGTTAAAGAAGGCAATCGTAAGTTTTATTTAGGTTGTGGGTATCACTTTTAATATTTAAGGAGGAAGAATGGGATCTGATATATAACATTTAGCTAATTAATCGAGAAAATAATTTATTTCAGTATCTAAAATTTGACATTGGACCAGTCGAAATTTTGGTCGTTTATATTTGTGTGACGAGGTTCCAAACAAAGGAACGAAGCGTCGTGTTATATTTTAATAAATAAATAATTTAAATTTTGACCAATTTTGGTCGTAATTTTTCGCCTACATTATTCGAGGTACAGTCAGAACAATTATAAAATTTGTTTTACGCCCGAGGAAGTCTCAGAAAGGAGACGAAACGTTTTTGAATAAATAGTGAAAAATTTATATGCTGACTCATTGGCCGTCTTTTTTTATTGATATAAAAATTCCTTCGACGTGTCCTTGAAGTAAAGAGTGTGAAATTCAATTCACAAGTTACAAATAAAACATATTCTACTCGATAAAGAAAAGTAAAATATTTAGACATTGAATGGATCATCCTAACTGAAAATAATAATTTCATTAAATAAATAAACCAGTAAACATGTCAGAAACAATTATTAAAATAAAAATAGCACTTCGTTTCGTTCCTTTTCTTGCAAACTTGCCAGGTTTTAAAAGTTTAATGATGCATCAACTGCTATGGTCTTTAGCGACAACTCGTACAGTCTACAAAATTTTAACTAATAAAGAACATTTAAAATAACAAATTATTTGAACAAGTCTGAAAATATTGTTCTTGGTATCCATAAAATAAAAAAAATACGAACAAATATATAAAACAATAAATCATACACAAAAACACCATTATCTGATTTCACAATAATCCATTGTTTCTGGGTTATTTCTGAAAGAAAGCACTTCTGTGTGCCACTATATCAGAATGGACGCTAAACGATACTATTCCATTATATTACCAACATTTGTCTGTTTTCTGAAACATGCTCTGTATTTCACGAAGTTCACTTAGTTGTCAACCGTAGGGTCTTTCCGATACTTGTTGAAACTGTGTTTGTATATTTTGAGAGCAGAGGAGCAGGATTTATTTCACCAGGGTTTGGTATTATGTGTCCTAATATTATGAGAGTGTTTCCTCTTTAACGTTTCATCGCCTCCTTGGTGATTATATTGCAGAAAATTCATTCTATCCACCTGTAAAGCCTACATTCTCTAATATCTAATGCCGTTTGCTTGTAAGTTTATTTGTTTAATTATAACTACTTTATAATTGGACCAATTGTTTATTTTTGTGCGCCATGATTTCGGTAGTAGGTAGAAAATTGTCTTGGGGATCTGTCTGCAAGGCAGTTATAATCGGATATTGGTCACTGTCGTAAGGAGAGTCGATCGTGGTCCATTCACATCTAACTGTAATATCTATGGCAGAAGTATTGCCATTTGAGGTGTTTAAGTGATGATGGCTACCGTAATTGAGAATGGCGAGGTTGTTGTGGGAGGCGAAATCTTTTGTTATTATTCATATAAAAACTTTTATCGTAATGATTGTCAGTTGGTACAATAATTCATATAGCATATACAATATTAAAACAGTAAATACAAAATTAAAATAATATACATGATTAACATATCGGCATGGAGGTAGGTTAATCCATTGATTAGGGTTATTTATTTAAGGCGAAATCTTCGAAGATTTTTTCTCGAGCATCGGTAACATCTGAGCCTCATATTGTGTTATGACAGTTCACGTCCCCTAGAATTGAATTTATTTCTTGTAATTACAACAAATAATTAAAATTTCTCTAGAAAATTTTGGCTGAGAAATTATAACATATTAAGTTACTTGAATATATTTTATTACTTGTGATCTGTAGAGAAATTTGAATTATTTATTGAATTACATTCATCTCACAAATTTATTGTACTTGTGCGTCAAATTTGTTTCAGAGAGCTGGACGTTTGATTTATTTAATGATAAAATTATGGCGATAAATATAGGTATTTAAATTTTTTTTCATCATTTGATGTTTTATTTGGTACTTTAAAATTGGAATTTTATACATTTATTACAATACAAATATTCCCACCGTAACTTCAATAAGAAAATTTTATATTCTATACATTTATTAAATCAGGCACCTTTCTTCTAATTAATATATCACATAATGAAGATCCAAATAGAATGTAATCTTTTTTTCTTTTTGTGGGAGCGGAGGAAAGGTATGAGGGATTAACAGGCGACATGAGAGTGATCCTGAAACAGGCAACTCCCCTTTAATAGCATAGGAAGGAAACTGAAAAGAGGGAATGTGGAACACAGAGCTAGCCAACGTTCTTTTGGATACTATTCTCACGCCCTTCCGAATGACGGGAGATGAGTTTGCTGTGGGGTAACAAAATTCCCTCCTACGTGCCTGTGACAGTTTTAGGAGGCAGTTGGCTGTCTGATCCAATAGGATCAGCAAACAACTCTTACCGTATACCCAAGGTCTTCAACACCAGTACATAAAATGTATTTAGGAAATAATTTTAAGAGGAACAAACACAGACATAGATACTCGACCTGCATTTAACACTCCAATTTTTCTGTATGTCTCTAATTTTCATGAGATTATTAGAAACGATGAAAAAGGAGGTTAGAAAGCGTAACTACCACATAAATACATTCGTTTTCATGTTACACTGATTTGTTAGTTGATCGCGTTGGGACTGAAATAAAAAATTGATGCTTAGGTGGAGGCATAATAATTTACATGTAACAAATTGATGCATTACGTAGCACGTTTTCTGTTATCAGCCGTGAAAAGTGTTCCCATGATCCTTAAAAATGTTGAAATATTATGAAAATTATTTATGAATTCCAGTTTCTTCAATTTCTGACACACCTATTTATGATTTTTTTCTCAAAACAGGCAATTGTTTCTTGAGACGTGGAAACGTCTTTAAAACTTGTATTGAGATCATATCGGAGTTTCGTGTTGCAGTGTTTATTTTCTACCTCCTCTTTTGATATCAATGATAAATTTACATCTCGGCGAAATTTGCAGTCGTTTTCCCAGCATCTGTCTGTACGCGTCACGCAGACACGCCAGATTTTTTTCCGCTCTCAGCCTTCCTGTTTTCGGTGAAAAACGCTCAGGCGCTGGAATATTTCCATCATGAAGCGTATATGTATTCTGCTGACAATAATCACCGTGTCACTGTTATCGTCAATTTAATTTTTTTCTCTCTCATGACTAAACGTGGCGCGCTT